>OU824207.1:18066873-18383293 GCA_917499995.1 Ichneumon xanthorius
TAGGACTCCGATTAACCCAGCGCTTATATTTCCGAACGTTGTAAAAACTCCCCAGGTTTTTTTCCAAGTGGAATCTATTAATTTGTTAAGAGCGTTTTCATCAAGAAGATTTATAATCGGTCCCCCTTGCGAAATCGTGGGTTCACCGGAAATTCCGCGTGCAAGAGAATTGAGAATAGCGGGCCTTTCAGCGGGGAACATAATGTGCGCGCGTAGTTCGTCTAGGTCTTCCTGTGTATATATCCCGCTGGCTGCCAAGTTGTGTGGGTTAGTGTAGGTCCAGGTCGGTTCGGTAAGCGGCTGAATTACGGTTGGGGCGATGGCTCGAATCGGCGTAGGCCCGACGGCGTACCATTCGCCGTCTAGAAGGTACATAGGCGCGACTAAACGGTTACACGTAATTTGTGTTCCGGTTTGTGTTAGTACATGGGTGCGAGGGGTCAAATGGAACGTGAAGTTTCCTCGGGAAACGGGTAATTCATTATAACATTCCTTGGTTCGCACAATTTTTACCTCTACGGGCATTTAACGATGTGCGCTACTTCTCCGGCTAACAATCCCATGTATCCCGGTTTCTTCATTAGGTTAAAAGCAAATTCGTCGGGAGATCGTCGCGCTATGGTCAGAATATTTTGCAGCATCCGCCGCTCTAGATTGCACCGTTGTATTAAAATGTCTCTGTACATTAATTTTATTTCTGTGCGGATGTGTTTTTCCACGTATACGAATTTAGAATTTACGTATGCGAAGATATCAAGGTTTTCTACGGTTATCGGATCTTTTGTAATGAACGGGTTGTCTACGGTTGTTTTTACGATCAACAATTTGGGGTGTTCAGTTCGAATAAGCGCGTATCCGCTGTGGCGTGGAAACCCAACGGCCGTCCCTTCAGATGCTCTCCTTCCCTATTTTTATTTCTGGGCGCCAGGCGCGACCGTTCGCGCCAAGGAAAGAGATCGATGGTTGCCCGGCTCGCTGCCGCCTTGCGTTAAGATAGAGCGGGCTGGTTAGGGGCACTCGGTAGTTCGTCGATCAAAACAAGAGATAACAATTATTCCCTAAGAGATTCTTTATTTTTAAATAATGCACGGCTCGAACGAGAGGAAACCGGGCGAGCCCGGAGGAAAACCTCCCACAAAGCTATGACCTCGTGACCGACACAACCGTCGGCTCGCTCAATTTACAAAGGATTTCTTCCGAGTACACGCTCTCTCGACAACCCCGAGATCTCGCTCAGCGCTCACACATACCATCCGAATTATCGCTACGCGGGACGGTCCTCGGTACGGCCGGCCCAAGACTCGGAAAACACAAATAACGCAAATCACGAACGAACAAAATAGCCAAAATCAAAACCAACAACCTGAGTACGCGAGACGCCGGTTGACTGCCCGCAACAAACGACACCAAGACAATCCCCGTGGGCACGACCCCGAGGGGCTTCGAAACTCCAAAATTGGCGGACGCGACGGCACCGCGGAATACGGCCGTATCACAATTCTGACGGGTTTCGGTGAAGCCGACCCGATGGCTACTACAGCGGCCTTGAACCCCGCCTCCTCTCGGTAAGGCCGATTCCCGCGCACGTCGACGTGAAGGCGATTAAACTAATGAATTCTAACGGCACTGGCTCGATATAAATAAAAGAAAAGAATATAGAGAACAATGGTCCCCGGGACGGACACGCTCACCGATTCTCTGCGGACTCCAGGTCTCGAATTCGCTGGACAACGTCTCGTGCCGCGTCTCCTTGTCGCTCTCGAATCTCCGATCTTTGACGCACGTCCGATCGCCGTTCCACTTCAACGAGGATTGCCCCGAGTAGCCGAACGCTCTCGCTCTCGTAGCCCTATCCCTACCCGGCCTAATCGCTCCTACTTCCGTATCCTCGGCAGTCTCCGCGGATCATCGTTGTCTTACGGCACCCGAGCGCTCAACGTAACGCTCCTTGGTGTCGCGCCGGGTGCAAAAGCCCTCGGCACGGCCGCGGGACTTCTTGCGCCGATCCTCGCCGTTCGAACGCCAGTTTGTTCATCGAGAATTGGATGATTATTTCTCAGGCTGGCTGCGACGATGCCCCTCTTCCCGAGGCATGGATGCAATCCTCGGGAACAGCCCCCCGAACCAGGGAAAAATAGGCGGTGTGGACAAAACGATGCCGGCGATTTCCGACAGCCGGGCAGGGAATATCGTACGAGCGACGGCAGACTCAGCACATACGCTCTCGGCGGAGCGACCTTCTCTCGATTTCCGTACTCGCGACGTCCTTCCCTCAACGGCCCGGCGTGTTCACTCCCGGGTATCTCTCGGTCTCGGGACTGCTCTCCTCGCGGCTGATGCGATGCAGGCTCACGCGACCGCCCGGGGTTACATGAAATAAATCAACAGCCGTTAGCAAAATATAATTTCCCTACCAAAATTGGACCCACGGAGCCCCCCCTGAGCTGTGACGGACGACGGACGGCCGTCGGCTATTATCCCGAGGAAAATGAGCGCTTTAAAATCTTTTTAAGTAACGAGGCAATTTTGCCACGTTACACCGCATACCATACTTCTTTCCTTAGCGGTTAGAGCGAACACTACATCTCCTTCGGTCATGGAGTATACCGTCTGTCGAAAGTGTGTGTCGACGTCGGTTACTTTAGCAGCAAATCCCTCATATAGGAGGCCATATCTTTTACTTTTGCAACTATCTTCGGGGAGCGGATCCCAGAATGTATCTTCTCCATCTACATCGATGCAATAAGATTCACTTAAGTCACAGCTTGTGCCTGATCGTAGGTGAACTTTGTCCGTTTCGACGTCTACCTGAGTCATATAGTCTCTCAAAGTGATTTTTACATTGCCGGTTACGTATACTTGTTCATAATTTCCATAAGGGTCGGAATAGGATACTCCTTCACATCTAGAATCTTGGTTAATTGATCCGGCGATTATTATGGGACGAGAGGTAGTTTGGTTGGGCCGAATTCCGTCTACTAGCGTGTTCCCTACAGCTATCTTGTGTTCCTGATACATTCGTCGGCAGGCGTCTCGGGAGACATTGTCTATGTAAGAATGTTTCCCGTTTGGGACGTCTAACCCGTGGGACCACATTCCGCATCTTGTGATTTCGCGATATATTTCTATTTTGCATTGTAATACGTGGATGGAAGTGTATTGATTGATTTGTAGTAATTGAATATGTGTTCTCGAGACATTGACTTCTTGTTGAGGAATGTTGCACTCGCCTACTTCCAATAGAGATACCGTCGTGATGTTAGTGGCTGCTCCCCCACAATCGTATCCGATTAATCCCTGGCAGGGGCGAAGGATCTCCATAAACAGGATGAATCCCGCGAGTAGTCGAGCTTCCCGTTTCATCTGTAATGCCACCGATTTATGAGTCCGGGGTTCGATGCGGCTGATAAGCGTATAATTATATGTGTGTTAATTCATTCTCTCTCTGTCTCTTTTTCCTATAGAACTTCTCGTTTTTTTTATAGAGAGAAGAAAAATTCTTTGTTTATTGGGCTTTCCGTATTCAATTTTTCCTTCGTAGGATCCTTCTTTCTTTTTGTATTTTCCGTCTCCCTTTTTCTGTTTCTTTCTCCTTACACTCCTTCCTTTTCCCTACTTTCTCTTTTTCCCTGTTGCCCTAACTCAGATATGGGGTTGGTCGAGGTGTGGTTTGACAGTTTTTGGCAACCTTTCCTTTGGATGGTGGTAAGTATGGTGGGGATTAGTTTGAAGTGGGGCGTGTCTCTTCACTTGGAAGAGAGTCACACGCATCTTGGTCCAGCTATTTTTCGACATTCTGTTTCGAGTTCTTGAACCGTGACATTTTATCTGTGTTTTTTCTTTCCGTTTAAATAAAACCGAGAAGAAAAATGTTTCTGCGTTTTTGCGAGGATATTTTGACTTTCGCTACGGCATGTGTAGTGTTATTCCTAGAGGATTCGGCGTCAGTAATAGTACGGCCTAAAGTTTTCAAAGAGGTGCAAGAAAAACTCCTCGGCAGCTTAGAGGAATTTTTTAAAGACTCTCGCGCGGAACGGCTGCCTGCGGAAGAGGCGAAGAGGGGTGCATCCTGCATTTTAAAGAAACACGGTGTGTGTCACCGGGTGGAGGTCATCGACGTGGATGACGATGGCTTCGCTGAGGTCTTCCGTGTGGACCTCGGGACGTCTATACACACCTGGGTGGATCACTTGTATCGACCGACTCCGCACCTTCGGAGCATAGCGGCTCTGGCAATTCCTTGCCTGATCAAGGAACTTCGTGGTCTAGAAGAGCCAGGCATGGGATACTGGCTCGAGGAATTGACACAGGACGGGATTAACGTCGACCCTATCAGCGCCGGACCACCCTTTGTTATCCAGATATGGAACGAGGATGGTGAAAACCTGGCTTTGAGGGTGATTACCCTCCTTCGATTTCCCTTCGTCTGGCTCGACGAGGGGTTCGAGGAGGAGCCTCCATCTAGCGATGAAGAGGATTAGGTAAGCTTTTTTGTTTATATTTTTCCTTCTTTAAAGGAATATCGATTTTAATTTGTTGTGTCTTTTTTTTTCAGGACCGTCGTTTTGTCATCGCAGAAGAGGGTTTTTTTTCATTATTATTACTTATTTTTTTCCTTCCTATTTACTTTTAATTTAGGTTTTAATTAGATATAAGTATGCTTGTATTTTGTCATCTCTATTATTATATTTTTAACAAACAAAACAAAAAAAAGAAATGTATTACTTCTTAGCTAGATATAAGTGTCTGTTTTTTTTCTCTTTTTTTATATTTTCCTATCACCCTATATGTATTGAAACTTCTCGTGATTTTTTTTTTTTTTTTAATTCCCGGGGTGTCACTCTGGGAGTTTTAAAATTAATAAGCCTAGAAAATCGCGACAATACGAGATGTGGGTCCGTCAGGTTGGCTTTCTCGGACCGGTTCGTGTGCTGAACTGGGGAAAATTTCAAACAGAAGCCGGGTTTTTCCTTCTTTGTTGGTGATGGTGCCTCAGAAATGTCGCCTTCGTTCTCACTCGTGTGAGGAGTACGGAGACGGCAGGCTCATCATCGGCAGTCGTATCGGGTTGGACAATAAGAGATAAATAGCTTCTACAGGCTGATTCTAATTCAGCACGTGGACGCCCGCAGCTCGTCCGACAAGTCCGATGTCTCGGACGGGATGCGAGCGTGCAACGTCCTGTGGCTTGCTATCGCACCTACAGTTAATTCTGATACAGTGTCGACTTGAAGCGTGCAAAAGATGGTATTTTTACTTCTTTATCTTTATTTTAATTATTTTTAAATTTTTATTTTAAGCAACCTCGTGGGTTGAATTTACGATTATTACAAAAAGATTCTTGTGGTTCGACAAGACGTCGACCACAAGGAGCTCTACACTCAACTTTGATTGTTTTCTTAGTAAAGTTCGTCCGTTGAGGATTATCGGATTCTTTCTATTTTAAGCAATCTCGTGGGTTGAATTTAAGATTATTACAAAAATATTCTTGTCGTTCGGCAAGACGTCGACCACAAGGAGCTCTACACTCAACTTTGATTTTTTCTTAATAAATTACCTCGTTGAGGATTTTCTGATTCTGCCCCGATTAATTGCTCTCCGAGACCCCGATTTCGGTGTTATTCTGTCGGGGTGTCCTCATTAACGCAATTAAGACGGGTGGATCCTTTCGGTTCACCACCACGTCACGTTAATCTAATCATCGGACTTCGACCCGTGTCTCTTTCGTATTATTTCCGATGACTGATTGCGCGCGTGGTTCGTACCGTCGTGAGGTTTACGCTTTCGGTGTTCTTGAGGTGTTAATCGCGTATCTTAGGAAGGCCTTCCGTTCCCTATAATCGAGCTAACGTGGGACGCGAGCGCTACGCAGAGGCTGCGGATGTCCACCGACGATTGTACGAGATCAGGCGATCTTAGACCTGTGGTCGCTACCTTTTCTCGCAAATCGTCCGCGGAGATCCTACTGACGGGCGCAATGTCCGTCGGTTAGCACAAACTGCGTAGTGATCGTGCGAAGGCGCTTGACAGGCGGAGTCACTATGCTCCGATCATGAAGCTTACGGTATAATCGCGTGCTTAATTGTTCGCGTTTCCGCGTGTAAGTCAACGGCAACTTCCCTATTCCTGAGCTACGGGAGAGGGTCCGAATTAAATCAGAGGCTGCGACTTAGCACGGATGAATCGGCTCACGGTGTGGTATCTTAGCCCTTGATGGTCTTGGATTTTCCACTCCGTTTAAAAATTCAACCGTGCAAGGTCAACTAGTCGTGGTAACCCACGCTGATTAGCGCAAACTGATTTAATCGGTGTTGACCGTTGGATACTAACGAGACGCAATTGCCTCGAAAGTACGCAAAGGCCCACGGAGTGTCCTCCCGAACAATAGGAAACGTCTGAGACGCAATCGCTCAGGGTTTGGCCACTGTTCGAGGTTCTCTATGCTGAGTATAATTACCTATTACAGCGTATGTGCTGGTCCGTGCTTTCACAAGTGTCGACTGTTCGATTCGTGAAATTCTAAGAAAGCGCTCTGCCCGTCGGCGTTCCTTATATAGGGCCCTCGCTGGATGATGCTGGAGGGGGCCTTACGTAATGTCCCCAAGCCCATTTACACACGGCACGCCACGATTTTTGTAGGGGGAAGACGTGGCGTGATGTCACGTGGCTCATGATTTCAGGCGGAGGGGGCATCGCCTGATGTTCTTACGTAATTTTTTGAAGTAGAAGGGGGTACAGTGAGGAACATTAATGTTCCCACTGAGTCACCCAGCCTGCCTGTAATTTACCTACTCGATTATCTGATGAAACCGGTCTAATTAATGAATAAATAAATAATTAATCGTAATTAATTATTTATCCTTTTTTTTTGTTTTAATTATTTCCCGGCATCGTGATTTTGCAGGAGGCAGGGGCTCTTGCGCGTGCTACGACACGCCACGCGAAGGTGAATTCGAAATTATATATTATTTTTCTTTTAAAAGTTATCTCCTCGATAGAAATGTCAAGGATTTCGCGCTCCTGATATTTCTTTCCGTTTTCATGCTTTTTATACAACGGACATAGCTTAGTAATTTTTTCCTCTTTTTTTCTGCTTGTTTGCTTTTCCCGCATAAACCGGCAAGTAAAATTAGACGAAATCCATAGAAAACGTAAAGACACGTACGAAAGCGCGAGAGAATGGAGGTCTCGTCTCTTCAAGGTTTCACGGTACTCTACTACAATTTTTTTTCTTTTCCCAAAAAAAAAATGTACACAGGGCCTTCTAACAAAATTTGATGAACCACAGCCAGATTGCGACTTCATGGCGTTAACTAAAAATTACATTATTTTTTTATTATTATTATTTTTTTATTTTTTATTTATATATATATATATATAACTCGTTTTCATAAGCCTTTTTATCATAGATTAACCGAAGGTGTTTGAAACGCAATTTATTCTTTTCGTTTGGGTAAGAATCCAGATCGCGTGGGTATTATGCGTAGGGAATAGGGTAGGGATACAGGAGGAGAGAAGAGGTATTCCTCCGTGAGGGCACATAGGGATCCAAGCCTATTCGTGTTGGATCGCCGTAGGCTTGAGAGTGGGGGTAGTAAATAGATGAATTCGTAGGGGATCGATGCATGATCCATTCGTTCTAATTTTCCTCATTCTGATTTGGCGTCTCTAGAAGTGAACTGTATTCTTTTGCGTTGGGTGATTGTTTCTGGTTGGGAGTTGGATCTCGTCGCGAGTCGTAGAAATTTAAAGGAAAGAGTGTATCTATCTCTTCCCCCCCTTTTTTAAAACATTTTCCTTCGATTTCGTTTCCGGGTGTGATTTTTACCGTTCACGACTAATCCCAGGACTTTTGAGTTTTCGCGAAATGTATCCCCGCTATATGGGAGACGCTATTGGAGGCGTTGCGCCTTGCGATGTCCTCTATATCGAGGACTCAGCTTATGTGGTGCTACGAACTGCGGCTATGCAGGAAGTTCACGAGATACTTTTCCGAGATATGCGGCGTTGCTTCAGTAGCAGATACTGTGAGCGACTCGTTAGACGGGACTTGGTTAGTGGATTGGCGTGTGTGGTGTGCCGATTCGGTAATTTCCTCCGTGCGGAGATAATACGTCATGTCGAAGAGGACGTCGTGGAGGTTTATCTGGTGGATTATGGAGTTGCGAGCTTAGTGGAAGATCACCACCTTTTCAAACCGACCCCTTTTCACCTGGCGGTCGCGGGTCTGGCACTTTCCTGTGTCATCCACGAATTGGAGAATGGGAATTGGCCTGGACTGGCGAGCTGGCTCGGCCGTGTGGCCTACGGCGGCGTTCGAGCTCGCATCGTGCGGAGTGATTACGTTAGCGTAGTCCAGATGTGGGATATGCAGAATCGGGAGATCCCGGCGCTAGCGAGAGCCCAACTGCCGGATCCCGGTCCTGATGACGAGGGATTTCAAGAGGCCCACGGCCCAGAGGAAGTCGATCGGGTAAGTGTGAATTTGATTCATCTCCATTTTCAAAACTGCTTTTGATATTTTATTGTAACGATTTCTCTTTTTTTTCCTTTAGTGAACAACCCTTTTCGTCTCACCAACTCGCGGCATTTAATTCCCGTCTGCTGCGATGTTCGGGATTCCGGTAAATATTTTGATTCCTTATATGGGTGTTCCGTTAGGCGTAATCTCCTCTAATTCTTGAATGTATATTTTTTTGTTATAGGTGCGGACCGCTCATCGTTCTAGTATTAGCTTATACGTGTATTAAGTTTTCTCCTCCTTTTTTTATATGTTTCTTAACCCCCTTTTTTTCTATTATATATAATTATCGTTATGTTAAAGACATTATATAATTATTCGATTAGATATATAGATTACTATATATTTTTACTCTTTTACGTATAGATATAGATATGTATATTCTTTCTTTTCTTTTCATACTATGGATTTTAGTTTTAAGAATAAATTAATGGGTTTTTTTTTCTCCAATTTTATGATGTTTTTCCCGTTTATTTCCTTTGAGTATCAGGAGAGGATGAATAGTCACTCCTCTGTAGCGTTCTGAAATATCGGGGTTTCGATGAGACTTTCCCTTTTTTTCCTCCCTTTTTGATTTTAAGTGAGAGAGTTCGGCATCTGCCGGACACGAGTGTTGATGTAACTGTCTGCTGATTTTTGTAGTTTTCGTTTCTTCCCGCCTTTTTTTATGGTCGTTCCTTTTTATTTCTCGAAGAAAGTCCTTGAAATCGGCCAGACGCTTTTATTTGCGAGAGAGAGTGAGCGTGTCGCAGATTTGGGGAAGGTCGGGCGAGCGAGGGGAATAGAGGGAAAGAAAAAAGGGATGTGGGGAAGGGAGAGAAATAGGGAACTGAAACTGGTAGTTTTACCGAGTATGGTTCGGGAGGTTTTTTTTCCGGGTTTAGTAGCAAACGCGTTTGTTAAGTTTGGTAAGTCCGCATATAATTATATATATTTTGTAGAGTACACCTTTTGTTTTGCATGGTTCTATACATCTATGATTATACGTCTATTTATTTGTGGTTATTATATATGTTTTTTTTCTCTCTTTTTTTATTTTATATATATTTTTTCCTTCTTTTTTCTTTGTTTTGTTTTTATTATTATTATTTATGAGTAATGTTATGTATCGATTATATAACTGAATAATAGTTTGTGGATATATATATATATATATATATATATATAAAAGTATTAAAACAGTAGCGATAATGGGATTTAAAGTTATGTTTCCCGGTAGGTAAAAACATAAAGGTATTCATCGTGACTCTAGAGCTAAACCTTGCATTAAAGGTTAGGGTAAATATGTATGTATGTGTGCCTATAAATGATTATTAATTAATTAATGCGGAGTTGCGTTGAGAGCAAATAATTGTGCGGGAGCCGTTCCTTTTTTTTTTTATCTTCTCTACTTTTCGTTGCTCTTTTTCCTTTTAAGCGAAGTATACTCGGAGGCGATGCTGGATTCTTCTTCGACAGAATCCGCAAGTGAGTAATTTATCTACACATTCCCGACAGGAAACTAGGTGTCCGCAGGGTAGGATTACAGTCGTAACTTCTTTGTTGAGGCAAAATTTGCAGATAATTTGTTCTGGTATGTCGGGTCTCTCGGTTTGTGCGTCGGAATCTTTGCAAAGGGTGAGTGGTTCTTCTGGCGGTGGTGCGGGCCGATTCTGTGCATCATGTGTAAATCTTCGCCCCTTGAACATTTGAACATATCCGCATTCGCCGTGCCATCGTGCATGCTCTTCCCAAGGATCGTCACAGGGTTCCCAGTCCTTCAATCCCTTGCCGCAGTAGAAGCAAATAGTGAGATCTTGAGTTTGAGCGTAGAAAAATCCAGCCTCTGCCATAAATACTGGTAATTGACCGGTCGTCAACGGGAAACCCGCAAATGACCTGACCCGGTCATCGTACTGCTGGTATTGTCGGTGTACGGGTCCCGGCAGGTCCGGGAGCGGTCCTTCGTCCATTGAGCTTGTGACAGTGCGTGCTTGTTCGGATACGCCGGATGCAGAGGTTACGGTAGTAGTGGTAGTTGTGGTCGTTCTGGTCGTTACGATGGTGGGCAGATCCCTTGCCGTTGAATCCGTGGACAAATCTATTTCCTGCATCTCGTATTCGCGTGAATATCTTCGAGGCGGCGTTGGTATATCGGCAACATCTTCATTTATTCCTACATTTCCGGAGGGTAGATTTAACATAAAACGGCAATGCGGCGCGAATCGTCGGTGTTCCGTCCAGGGGTTATGTTCGGGTTCCCATCGGCGAATCTCCAATTGACACGAGAAACATCGAGTAAGCTGTAGTTGTGCTACGTAGAAGAATCCTGCTGCGGCCAATTTTCTTGTGATGCAGTGTAAAACAATAAATAAACATCATTAGAAGAAAAAGTTTTACTCAATCTTGGTGTTTGTAAGATTAAAACACCTGGCGACCGGAACGTTCGATGTCCACGGCACACGGTAACGTTACTAATTAAAGAAGAACCTGCAAAGTAATTGGGATTTGGGACAACCTGCCCATCGAGGGTAGGTACAGGAGAGTCATCCGCGTCCGAATTCCGCCTCTACCACCCACGCCTGGGGTAGAAGGCGGTCACCAAGGGGTGTCCGGTTACAGAATTGGCGACCGTGACAGGACTCACGGCACCCGTGAGAGATAAATAGTGCGAAAAAGTGAAGCTAACTTCAATATAAAAAACAATTAATAATAAATATAAAATAAGACCCGCAAGGGAAAGACAGTGAAATGGTAGGCGTAGCACGGACCCCGATAAGAAGCGGGGAGCAACAACCGACTCAAAGGGAGCAACCACCGGCTCAAGGAGAGCAACAACCCGCTCAAGGGGAGCGAGCACCCGGTCAGAGGGGGTTACCGCCCGACCAAGGACGAAACAACGAGGACCACCCGCCGGCGTTAGAAAATCTAAATATAATCATCAATGACCCCGGGGAGCAATTACCACCAGCGAATCAGCGACAACCAACACCGGGAGTACCTGGACCGAACATGGTCCAAGGCAACGTAGCACCGCCAGTGTTCGATCTTCAAGCTGTGATTGGTCAGACAATTACAGCCATGATGGGCATGTGGCCGAACAACAACCTGAATTGGGGCCAACGGGGCGCACCTTTTTGGCCATGCCCGGGAAATCAACAACAGCCGATCCAGTACCCGCAACAACAGCAGCAGCAGCAGAATCACCGACCGCAGCAACGACAAAACACCGCGCGAGCGTTCGCACATCATCCGATGGACAGCACCTATAGGGTAAGTGATAATGACGTAAGGCCATTGGATCACCGCGAGAATAATATGCGAAATGATAGAGATGATAGGCGCGGGAGAAATTCAAAAAAATTTGTAAGGGAGTCTCTGAAATTGACTAAACCCACATTCGACGGAAAACTCAGGTTTGCCAACCCGCGGAAGTTTGTGTTAACGTATGAAGAAATTATCGAATTAGAGGAATTAACACCAATAGAGGCGAGGCTAGGTTTCCTGGGATGTCTTAAGGGGGAAGCGGCGAGATGGGGAAACCTATCAAGCGCTAGAACATACGAACAGTTAGTAGAGTCATTTTTGCGTAAATACTGGTCTCACCGAGTGCAACAGGAGGTAATGACATATATTGTGACGGGGAAATTTGATCAGAAGATCGATGAGTCAATGGAGACATATTGTTTGACATGGGCGATCCATGCACAATACTTCGATTTTGATATGGGGGAAGAATGGTTTATAAAGAATATACGGAGACATTTTCCCCAAAGAGTGGCCGACCGAATTGACGCCCGCGACGCACAATCGATCGACGAAGTAATCGAGATATTGGGAGAGCTGGATGGGGCGAGTCAAGCATTTACTAAGATAAGCGAGCGGGATAACCGCGATAGCCGCGATAATCGCTTCAAAAATTTTAAAAAGGAATCCGAGGCGAGAAATAACGGAAAGGAAGAAAATAAAAACGAACGAGAGAAAAATGAGGGAAAAAGCGGTAAGAACGAAGCATACAATAATAACGAAAAGAAAAATCCGAGATTCCGGCAAATTACTCACAAACCGGATCCCGAGCCACAAGAACCAAGTGACATAGGGGATGAGGATGATGAGGAAAGCCTGCCCGATACAGTATCGGTAGAATTAGACGAGGAGGAGTCTGGAGAGGAATACGATCCGGACTACGAAGGCGAGGATGAGTCCTTAAACGATTTCCCGTGGGAAAAAAAACGGCATCGCAGAAGCAACAGAAGACGCAGAAAAGGAAGCAAATTCTGCGGACGAAGACACTCAAGAAGATAACGAGGAGAAGGAGGACGAGCTCGGTGATAGTGGGGATACCAGTTCAATCGCGATCGTGAATACAAGACAAGGGGAGTCTCCAGCAAGCTCACAAATAAAGTATGGGGCGTTGGGTCGATCACCGCTCGTCGGGCTAAACATCGGAAGTACAGAGTACACGGCTTTGATTGATACCGGAGCCGAAGTGTCGGCGATCTCACTTGCCGCGTATTTGACAATCATTACTTCCCAGGTGAAATTACAGGAAATACCCATGCCGAGCACCCAAATCAGAGGGGCGTTCGGGGAACGGAATCAGAGTGTGAGAATGCAGGTGTTGTTGGAATTCGTGATAAACGGAAAAGAGTATAGTTGCGCGTGTCTAGTAATTGATAACTTGACAACACCTTTTATATTGGGTTTCGACTTCGTAACTAAGTATCGGTGCGTGATAGACATTGCGGGAGGAAGGATATATTTAAAAGACCCGGACACGTGGATCAGACTAAAATCGGGAATGGCACGAAAAGGGCTTGAAGATCAATCGAGCAAGGAGTTTCTGGAGCGAAGAATATTGGAGATAATTTCAGAGGAAGAGGCGATACGCGCAGGAATAACAAAAATTACCGATGAATTCCCAAACGTATTCGGGAGAGAGTTGGGACTCATCAAGGGTTACCGACATAAGATCGAGATGAGGGACGAATCACCGTATAAATCTCCGATGTATCCGATTCCGGAAAAATACCTCGCTGAAGCAAGTGAAATTGTAAGCAAAATGGAAGAAGACGGGATTATAACAAAAGCTGCTACGGAATATATCAATCCGTTGGTAATTGTTAAGAAAGCGAACGGCAAGCTACGAGTGTGCCTCGACGCAAGGGCGCTAAATATACGGGTTTTCGGTTCATGTCACAGACATACGTTTTTAACCGACTACCGTTCGGTTTAAAAACCTCGGGAGCTTCATTTACACGGGCACTCGACTCTATACTTCAGAAGGAAACGGAGGCGTATACTATCGTCTACCTGGACGACATATTGATAATGTCGCAGTCATTCGAGGAACATTACGACCATCTTCGGCAGGTACTGTGGTCATTACAAGAGGGAGGATGCGGACTAAACCTCGAGAAATGCGTGCTTGCCGTGCGAGAGATTAAGTTTTTAGGACATAAATTCACCTACGAGCAGGTTAAAATGACAGAAGAAACGGTTGAGAACATCAAAAGTTTCCCGGTTCCTCGAAAACGAAGGGATGTACAAGCTTTTCTCGGGCTGGTCAACTGGGATCGTCGGTTCATCGAGAGTTTGGCCGAGTATACACGACCGTTGGAATAATTGTTAGCCAAAGACACGAAATTTAGATGGATGGAAGAACATCAAGAGGCGTTCGAAAAAATCAAGGGAAAATTCATCAGTGCTGAAGCATTGACAATAATGCGGAAAGGCCGTCGGTTCGGGCTACAGACGGACGCGTCAAAGATAGGATTGGGGGCCCGCCTTTATCAATTCGACAACGACGGAGAATATTCGGTCGCGTACGCAAGTCGCGCATTACGAAGTGCCGAAACCCGGTACACGACCACTGAGCAGGAATGTTTACCAGTTGTATGGGCACTAAAAAAATGGAGAGTATTGTTATTAGGTCGAACGGTAACCGTAAAAACCGATCACAAGGCGCTCACATTTGTGCAATCGTGTTTAGCCGTCAGCGACCGGGTGACGCGATGGCTCTTATTCATCGCAGAGTTTAACGTGGAATGGGTGCACGTGTCCGGCAAAGAAAACGTGGTAGCGGATATATTATCACGCAACCCGATCGATAAGGAAAATAACGTCACAGAATATACTTCGATCCGATTACTGGTTGATCCAAAAGAAGGGTTGTCGTGGCAAGGTTGGAAAAAAAGAATCCAGGAGGCGCAAAGAAAAGATAAAAACGTCCTAGAGTTCAAAGATGAATTCAAAGAATACGACGAAATGAAATGGGTAAAAGTGAAAGAGGAAATGAAGATATATGTACCCCCAAGCATCGCCGAAGACTTCATAGAACATGTGCACAAATTTCTGGCGCATTTCGGAACGGATAAAGTAACGGGATGGATTAGCGAAATATTTTACGTACAGAACCTAAATCGGCTGGTAAAAGAAATCGTGGCGTCATGCGACGTTTGTCAAAAAACAAAAATATACCCGCGAAGCTTAAGGGGAGAACTCTATTACGACCTGTCAGATGGACCAGGCCAGCAGGTGTCCATTGACATTTTTGGAGAATTGCCACGAGGAAAATTAGGCGTGAAGTACGTGCTAGTGATAATGGACAAGTTTTCGAAGTTTACAAAATTGTATCCAATCCGGAAACAAACAGGCGAGGTAGTATCTAGAATTCTACGAGATAAATATTGTCAAGAGTACGGAACACCGGAGGTGATACTGACCGATCGACGGGCACAATTTACCGGAGAATTGTGGAAAGAAACCGCCGAGAAATTGGGCATACGAGTCACTTGGACCACCCCGTATAACCCACAGTCTAACCCGGTGGAAAGAGTGATGCGAGAACTCGGTCGAATGATAAGAGTGTACGCGAACGAGAAACATACTCGTTGGGAATCGGTCCTACCGAGAATCGAAAAGGCAATAAATAATACGCACCATTGAAGTACGGGATTTAAACCATGGAAACTGCAAGGAAGAGAAGGGGAGCAACTTACGGTGCCGATATGGATGCAAAGTCCAAAAAGCGAAGAATCAAAGGAAACCGTACCGAAGGGAGCCGACGAGAGTGAGTGGCTTAAAAGAATACGTGACGAAAGAATCTGCACAGCGCGGGAAAATCTTAAGCGAGCCGCTGAGAAGCGATATCGACAGCTTGAAAAGAACACAAAAGGGATAGCTTATAATGTAGGAGACAAAGTGTCGATTAAAGTACACAGGCTATCAAATAAGGAAAAGAAACAAGCGAAAAAGCTATTCTTATTATTCGATGGACCATACGTAATAACCAGCCCCCGGACACACAGGCTAATTCTAATACGAGATAGTTCCACGCCGAATGTCGCCGATCAAATTATTCCGAGGAGTGGCGCTGCGTGTCCTCTGGGCGATCCAAAATATATATAGATATGTAAACAGTGGAGAGTTGTTAACCTCTAACGAAGTGCGTAACGAACTGCACAGTTTTCTGGCAGCATTAGTTTTGGTTTTCTCGGTTTTTATTTTTTTATTTGATACTTTTAAATTAAAAACTCATCCACTAAAGAAAACGTTTGCATCGGCCAAAAGTGTTTTCTTCGGGTCACGATGCCAACGTGCATCGTGCCAGGTTGCACGTCCGGGTATAAAACAAACCCTGACAAAGTTCATTCTTTCACCATTCCCCGAGATGCTGCATCTCTGAAATTATGGAGAAGTGCAGTGAAACGCGATGATGTGAAGCCCGGGAGTGCCGTGTGTGAGAAACATTTTGCCAAAGATGAAATTGTTTGGCAGCGTCAGGTTTTCGGAGCCGACGGGCGTGTGTTGGGCGTAGTAAGTTGTATAATTATTGCCAAATTCTAATGTTTGCACTTTTTTGTTAATTGAGAAAAGCTTATAAAATTGCATAATTTTTATTTGCAGTCGCACTATAAAGTACCTCGCCTGGTAAAGGGTGCGGTCCCATCAATATTTCCATGGATAGAAGCACCGCTACCAACACTCATCGAAAGCGTTCTTCAGCCCCAAATGGAAAAACCACCGGATTCATTTCCTACGGGCAAAGACAGTACACCACCCCCGCTCAAGCGTCAGAGAGTGTGCGATGCAAACAAGGAAAATGTAATATACACTCGATACACTCATACTCATACTCATACGATATATACTCATACACCCGATTCAATTTTCTAGACGCAACACCAAGAGCTACTGGATCACCACGAAACTGCTACGACTACAGTTGATCCAGCTGTTCAAGATGAACTCGACTCCACGAACACGTTAACCTTCAGTCAACTCCTGGCAGCGGACATACATTTGCCTCCTGGATGGCTACGTGATAAAACTGACTGTGGCAGAACGAAGTTAATCGTTTTCTTCAGGCACAAATGCTTCGATGTTAACAAGTTTTATACGCCGTTTATCATGAAAGCGGTGACCGTGCAAGACGATTTGTCAATTCAGGTGACTGTGATGGGCAAGCCTGTGCATAACGAAGAACTCAACCTGCCTGCTCATGTAACCCATATAACTCAGCTTCAAGAGTTGTTACGCACAATCGATGGATTGAACATCTGCAAGGGATGCACGGGCTCTTCGGTTGATGCACAAATGCAAAACTGGAGCTGCAGTACAGTGAGCAAAGATATCACTAACACGTGGCGTCACAACGAGTGTAATCTTTTGCTTTCGAAGGTCACCACTTGCAAGGTTTGCCGAGTTACGCAAAAAACGCTTGCAACAAAGTTTCGCCGGTGGAGAACGGGCGTAAATAAAAAAAAATCAAGTGCTCCAAATTCTCCGACGCAGAAGAGAAAATTGATTCGGTTACGAGAGAAACTTCGCGCTGCCAAAGTAGCACGGGAAAAGGTTCTGGGAAAGTTAAGAACTTTGAGAGAAGAGCTTAAATCATGCCAAGCAAGAATGGCACGATGCACGAATCTCGATCTCGACGAACAGTTGAAGAGTGGACGAATTTCTCAGAATCAAATTCATGTTCTGCAGCAAATAATCGACGCATCAAGACACCAGAACTCGAAAGGACGGAATTATTCCGAAGATTGGATGTTACTCTGCATGCTCCTGCACATGCGTTCGTCTTCTGGTTACGAGTTTCTAAGGAACAATGAAATATTGCCACTCCCGTGTGTGCGTACGATACGGAGGTATACATATAATTTTGCATTCAATTTTGCCATATAAAAAAATGCCATATAATAATTACATTTAATAGGAGATGTTATCATTTAATTACTTATATGAATCTTAATTTATTTTTAGATACTTGTCGAAGATCAATTCGCAGTGCGGTTTTGACTTGCAGTTTTTTGAAGTTTTAAAAACTGCATTAGCAAAAAAGGATGAATTGCAGAAACATGGAATTCTACTCCTCGATGAAATGAGCACGAGAGAAAGTATCAGTGTTGATAGCAAGAACCTAACATATAAAGGGCTCATTGATTTCGGGAATGACGTGCAGCAATCCACGGATTTTTCCGAAAAGGCCAATCACGGATTGGTATTAATGTTTCATTCGCTGCACGACACATTTACTCAGCCTATAGCAGTATTTGCATCGAGAGGACCAGTAAAGGGAGACATGCTTGCAAAACTCATCGTCAAAGCTATAATTCTCCTTGAACGAGTTGGGGCAAAAGTCCATGCTGTTGTCAGTGATGGAGCTAGTCCCAATCGCAAGTTTTGGTCTGAGGTCGGTGCAAGTGGAGTACGCGGGAAACTGCGGAACTATTTCGACCATCCTCTCGTCGAGGGTCGAAAGGTTTTCATTTTTTCGGATACTCCGCACCTGATAAAGACCATTCGAAACCGGCTCTATAACAATAAGGACATGGGTTTGCAGGTTTGTAAAGTATAAAGATGATAGACCGGTCTTTGCTTTTTTACCATCTTATTTACTATTTTATGTATTGAATTTCTAGATGAGCCCTACAGAGCCTTCGATTAAGTGGCAATATATTAAGACTTTGCACGAAAAAGATAAAGAATTGGCCGGACCTGGACAACTTTTAGTTTGTCCAAAATTAACTACGGACCATGTCAATTTGAACAACACATTGAAAATGCGTGTTCGATTGGCAGTCCAAGTAAGAGCTGATATACTTTACATATGTGTTTCTTTTAAGCATAACAAATCACTAATGAAAATAAAATTATTACTCTTCTAGGTATTCAGCAATTCTGTTGCCGGTGGTCTTCGGTTTTTTGAAAAGCAGGTTCCGGAATTGAAAGGCTGTGAAGCAACAGGATCGTTTTGCAAGTGGATGAACGACATGTTCGATGCGCTCAACCGCAGGCACCCTATCGATGGCGTCAAAGTTGGCAACGCAGATTTCAAAGTAAATAAAAAAAACAATGATAATTTAGAATTGTTAACTTAATTTAAATACTTAATTCTTGTTTTTTTCATAGATGATTGCAGAATCTCTAAAAAAGCTGGATACCTGGGAGGAGCAAGTGGACAAGAAGCAACTATCAAAGGACCTTTTTTTAACAAAACAAACGGCTGAGGGTCTGCGAGTGACGTTGCAATCAAGTCTTGACCTAATTGCATATCTCATAGAGAACTGTGGATTCCAATACGTATTAACGGGACGTATAAATCAGGATCCGTTAGAGGTTTGTTTTACGGATTCTGTTTAAGGAAATCCATAATTGACTTAATTTTTTTTTCTTTTGAAGTTTAGACATCAAAATGTTAGCAACTTTTTTAAATCGCAATGTATTTACGCGTGACCGATTTACTTCGAATTTCTTTAATCTTATCGATATTATTTTGTTTATGTGTGCGGCCTGTGTTTTTTTATTTGTTAATTTAGAGATTTTTTGGTACGGTGCGTCAAGCTGGTGGCTGCAACGACCATCCTTCGACTCCTACGTTCCTTAACATCTACAAAATTCTGTCAACGTACAGTGTTTTGAAACCTCCGAAGACGGGCAATTGCTCTGTCTTTGTACAGCAACCTACTGAGCCTTTGGTTACTTTGGCCGAGCTCAAATCTATTTACAATTCCCGAAACACTTCCGCTGACCTTTCGACGTCGATTAAAAAAAAATTAGAGCAGATAGTCAAACATGATGACTGGCAATTTGAAGAACTCGTTGAGCATGATTACTGCATGCCAGAGGTACAAGACTGCGTTCTGTACTGTCTAACGGCGGATTTAACCAAACGTGTTATGAATACAGTAACATGCTCAACTTGCAAAGAAGCTCTAATTGTTCCTGAGGCCCAGGGTATTATCCTGCCAGAAGCCGTGCTCACGAGTTGGCAACAGCGAGGGGGATTGACGCATCCTAATTCCCACTTATACCGATTTATGCTTTTTTTGGAGGGTCAATTTAACCGGTATTGTGAGTCGATCAATGTTTTCGAAGAAGTCGTCAGTCAGGTATTGAAATATGAGCGCTTGTCATTTCCCTGCACGGTCCACGCACACGAGATTTTGTATCAAATTATACAGTATTTTGTTACGATGCGTATGCAACAACATTGCAGGCACATGAAAGCTGAACAACAAAAAACGAACCAATTTAAAAAAAAAACATCGAAATTCTGCATCAGCTAAAAAAAATTGAATTTTTTTGTCAGTTAAAAATTCTATATTTTTAATAAAAAAATGTCTATATTTTTTATCAGTGACTATTGTTTATTTATACATTCAACATTCCCATTTATTTATTTACAGTTAAAAACGATTTTCCCCGCATAAATGAAATGCTTAATATAAAAAGCCTACATAGTTATTTTGAATAGAATAGTGGCAAACTCGGATCGCCCAGACGACTACCAGCGCCCCTAGCGGCTGGCGACATCCCGAAGGGCCAGCTATCCGCCGTGTGCCAGTAGGCTGCGTATGGGTCAGAATAGTATACGCCCTCACATTCAGAATTAGCTGTTATCGTTCCGGCTATTGATACTGGTCGTCTTGTCGTGCCGTTAGGTTTTATTCCGGTTATCTCGGTTTGCCCGATTTTAATACGCCCTTCTCTGTACATGTCGGTGCAGACATCACGAGAGACACTGTCCACGAATGAATACTCTCCATTAGGGACGTCCATCCCGCGAGACCACATCCCGCACCGACGAATGACGCGATGAATTTCTACTTTGCATTGTCTTACATGTATTGATGAGTATTGATTGATTTGGAGTAATTGTATGTAAACGGATGACTCATCGACTTCCTGGCGAGGGATGTCGCATCCTCCAACTTCTAGTAGTGAGACGGTTGTGATATTTAAAGTGGCGCCGGTGCAATCGTATCCGATTAATCCTTCCGCGGGGCAGGACTGGGTTAACAGATGAAGTACCACGAATCCCCATATTAGGCGAAATTCCTTCATCTGTAATATTATTATCTTTATACCTTCTGGTTTATAATTTGGGTATTTTTATTGAAACATCTTTCCCTTTCCCTCCCCCTCTTTTTTTATGGGTGTTGGGGTCTTTCTCGCATGGGGGGGGGGGATAGTTACGTATATGAGTCTAGGAGAGAGAGAGAGGGTTGAAACCTGTATCGGGCCTCTGACGAGTCCCTTCATTTTTTTTTTTTCCGATAAAAGCCACTGTATCCCGATATTTACTTTACTCTCTCTTCTCTGTTCGCGCGTGATTCTTGTTTTGTTTTTACTTCGTCCCGACGATTTCTCTATTTGTGAAATGGTGCGTACCCGTGAGCCGATGACTCCGTCTCTACAAAGGTTGTTAGATCGCCACCCCCCAGTGAGAGGTGCTATAATTATTGAGGTTCAACGTGGTATTCGTTGAGTGCGTTATATTCGTCGGATGTTGAACGATACTGCGCAAGTATATATATATATATTTTTGTTATCGGGATTCTTCTATGGGTTCCAGTTACTCTGGCTTCCACTGACTTTTCTCCTCCTTTCCTTTTTTTCTTTAGATGGGATTTTCAGTACGAGGATATTTTCGACCTGAGGCGCCTTTTCGCGGTTGATCTTCAGGAGCCTCTCGCTCCCCGCCGCGCGCCCCCTAATCCAGAGGTGCAGCCGGTTTGGCACCGGGCCTTGTTGCTGTGGTTCTGGTAGGTATATTTTATTGACTTTAATTGTGAACACATATTTTAATGAGATTTATTTTCTGTTCCTCATAGGTTTTTCTGTCGATTCGTCGTTTTCCTTCTCCTCCTTCCTCTTTAAAATCTCCCTGTCAAAAATTTGATTTTTTACCCCCCTTTTTTCCTTAATTTTTCCTAAATCCCTTTTTCCCAAATTATTTTAAATCCCATTTTTTATTGCTCGTCTTTTTTTTTATATTAATTTGATTTACTCGTCCCTTTCCTCTTCCGGGGTCTTGAGAATTGTAAATGTTTCCTTGTGTGTGAAATTTTGCCCTCTTAGATCCGAAAAAGGAGGGGAAGCCTACCTCAGTCTCTCTCGTATCTACATCTCCCTCTTTCCTGCTGGCCTATTGGTTCACCGGAAAGATTTTCCTCCATCTATCTAGCTATTGGCTGACTATCTTTCTCAAATTTGCGTATGGGGAGGGGTTCAGTCGCTTAAATACCGGCCCTGGACCCTTTTTTCCTTTAGTCTCTGGTTTTTTTTTATCATCAACTGACAATGTCTATTTCGATGGAGCAACTTCGTGAGCTTACGAACGAACGTATGGAGTTCGGCGGAGCCCCAGTTTGGCTCCACGAGTCTCGGGGGCATCGGGAGCTGATTTCTCCCTGGGCCGCCCAGATGAGGCGCTTCGTGAGGGGTGCCCGTGCGGATCGCCGTTTCGATCGGGATCAGGTGTAAGTGTCACTAATATTTTTAATGTGTTCGTTTTTTTTATATATCTATAATTCTGTTTTCCCCCTCTTTCTTAGTTGGAATACCGATCAGCCGGACGCGATGAGCCTTCGTGCCCTGTTCGGGCTGGACCCGTTCGTAGACGCTCCCGAGGAAAATTGGGATTCGGAGGAGGAGTTTGGGGATGGTGAGGGCCCTGAGTTGTTGGCCCGAGAGGAACGGTTGGGAGAACGGGGGAGGCCCAGCCTCCTAGCCTTTGAAACGGCCTGCCGTTTGTTTTTGCGAGGGTGAGTTTTCCCATGCGGATTTTCATTCTCTCTCGACCTTTCGACGTGTTCGGTCGATTTTTCAAACTATAGTCAATTCCCTCTTTGAAATTATGGAGTGGTGAGTCTGAGTTTGCTCTCCTGATTTTATTTTCTTGAGTTTTTTTTTAATTATTGGTTTACGTGTGTGTTCTTTTTGTTCCCAGTCAATCTAGTGTGGACGAAGTGACGTCGACTCTCTTAACCCTGCTGGGAGATCTGGGGTTGCGGGGAGGGCGATCCTTCGTCGCGCCTCCGGTCGTCGCGGCGCCCGACGTCTTCGCCGACGCGGGGGAGGTTTCGTGGGACGATCCCGCCGAAGATGCCCGGTTCGCGGCAAATGTTCTGCGTCGGCTGGAAGAAGCGGCCCGTCAGGGCAAGAGGAAACGGGTGGAGACGTCGCGGCGCTACCGGCTGCCGAATGCCTCAACGTGTCCGAAAAGTGAGTATAGTTCGGTGTTTGTTAATGTTAATATATATATATATATATATATATATATTCCTAACTCGTTTTTCTTTGTTTTCTTTTTCCAGTGAGGATTCGGAGGACAAGCAACGCCCCTCCGTAATAAAACGTCCGAGCCCCGAATCGCCCAGCTCGGACGATGAGCCGCCGCCTACGCCGCGCACGTCGGAGCCTTCAGATAGTGAGTATCTACCTTGGGTTTCTTTTCTTGTGTATTGTTATGTTTCGATTCTAATTCCTTTGTGTTTCTTTTCTTTTCTGTTACAGAACTCGCAGCCTGGAGGCGTCGTCGTTAATTTTAATTTTATATATTTTTTTGTTAGAATTTTAAGTTTAAAGTTTAGTTTTAATTTTTCGGTTTAAGGATTTTATTCTGTTAATGTATGGGTTTTTCTTTTGTGTTTTAATTCAATATAAGCTTCTGAGAAGCATTTAAACAATAATTTTCATGTGTCTGGTTAAAACTTTTTCTTGCGTGTCCTATTCCCTTCCCTATATATATATAAAAGAAAAAAAAGGCTTTGTTCGGCGCGCGGGTACGAGGGTTCTGGCCCCGTCTTCTCGTTTTTTTTTATATTTGAAACGTCGAGGGTTCCGTCCCGGTTTCTTTGTTTCGTTCGATGGCTCTATCCGAGCAAAACACCGAGATCGTCTCCATCGAGGGTTCTGTCCCTCTCCCCAAGTTTCGGATCTCTAGGCTTCCATGCCACACAGGTATTATTTTTGCAATTAATATTATTATTTCTTTCTTTTTTTTATTATTATTTTTTTCTTATCATCATAGTTAGGCTTCAATTGCTTATTATATATATTCTCCTTTTTATTTATTCATTTTTATCTTTATTTTATTTTACTTTATTTATTTATTTGTAAAAGAAATGTGTTTTTATTATATATTTTTTTTATTAATATTTTCCTTGCTTATCTTTTTCCTCCCTTTTTTTTCTCTGTATTTATCTTGATTTTATTATTGTATTTTATTTATTTATTTATTAGCCTTATTGCATTTTCTGTGTGTTTTTTTTTGTATATCGTTTTCTTTTTTCCATTTTTTTTTCCTCTTTTTCCTCTTTTTTTTTGATTATTACTATTATTATTTCCTGTTTCCATTTTCCACTTATTTTACTCTTGCTAGATTATTATAAATGCGCATTTTTCTTTCCCCCTGTTTTTATTTATTTAAGTATTTACTATTTATTATTATTATATTTTTTTTTTGGTTTTATTTATACTATCTTTCTTCTATGTCTACCGTTCCCTCCCCTTTTTTTCCAGCTTATGTTTTATGTTAGCGTTTGGATCCATGGTGTATTTTACCAATGAGGCCAAAAAATTGGTCGCGGTATCTCGTGGGAGGGAGGGGAAAAAAAAGGATGCCACGAATCTTCACTCCTCCCTTTTTTCCTGGTCGATCCATCCCTTTTGGATCCCACTAGGTAAAAAAAAATGACTCCCCCGACTTTTGTTGATGGGGTCGAGTTATTCGTCAGTGTTTTTTCCTTTTTTCATTACCCTTTTTTTGTTTTTTTTTCTTCTTACTTTTTCTTTTTACTAGTTTGTCCCCATGTCTTTTTCTTCCTTGAGTTTCGATGTAGCGATTAGTATGGCTCGAATTTTAAGAAGGGCTAATTTTAAAGCAAGTATTTCAGTAGTTAATTCATCGGTTCCGAATTGCACGATTATATTCGGTTTTTCTAGGGGCCAGAGTACCGTAATGATGATTGCATGGATGGGTTCCTCGTGATGTTTTACGACTTCGAGTTTCGCGCCTAACTCAGCCAGGGTTTTTTGCGTAATGGTAACGTACTCCTGTGCGTCGCTATACGTAATATACTCTTCGTTTCCCTCGATTTTATCTAATATGATTTCTGCGATTGTATTAGCTAACCGCATGGCCTTGTCTTGCCATCGCTCGGCTAATGTTCTCTGTGATGAGTTCTCCGTGTGTTTATTATTATGTTTCCTTACTACCTTCGTTTTAGTGGTTCCCTTAGTATCTCCTGTTTTGTTACTGTGTACTTCTGTGTCGGCCTGATTTGTTTGAGGTCCAAGAGTTTCCATGGGGTTTCCCGTTTCTTTCGGCTCTTCCTCTGGTGGTCCCCATACAAACGCGTTGAATAATGCTAGTTCTTTGTAGTTAGACATTATTACGGTTGTAGTTGTCGGGTTTTCTGTAATTTGTTATGTTTGTTTTTATATTAAATTGAGTTTTATGGTTTCAGGGATAATTTTCCCCAGTTGTTTGGATTCTGTAGAATGTAGAAATAGGGGTAGGAAAAACGTTTATTCTATATTTCGGGTTTTTTTTTTCTGCTTCCATCTCTGACTTCTCATGGCATGCTTTGATTGGTTGTTCTCCCTTATTCTGTTCCTTCTAAACCTCTCCAACTAGAGGTGTTTTCCATCTCTGTCTTTGCGTGACCCTTACTGGTTGCCAGGGAGAGCGGCCGCTACGTTATTGGTTGGTCAGGTGATGTCCCTGACCGCGAGAGCTTGGTTATTTTACTCCTTCCTTGGTTATGTTACCCGCAAGTTAATCGTTTGGAATTATTATATATTGGGTTTTTTTTTTTTTTTTTTTTTCAATAGGTTTTATATCAATGGTTTTATCTTTATTTCTCGTAATGCGTATTTACCCTATATTACAATCGTTATATAGTTCGAGTTATGTAATGTTTCTAAATTCCTAATGTTCACGCGTAAGAATTAAACCGTAATTAAATGTACCGAAACAAAACATGACCTAGTAGCCCGTTTTACCTTATCTTCTATGAGTGGATATATGAGTCTTCTCCCGTATATCTATTTTTCCTCTAATCACCTAATTAATTAATTAATTAATATATATTTTTTTCCTTTAATTAGTATTTATTTTTTTTCCTTCTCTTTTTTTCTTTTTCCTATTTCTTTTCCTATATATTCTGTTTCTATTGTTATTATTATTATTATTACTATATATATTTATTATTATTTATCTTTCTTTCTTCATTTTGTTTTTCGTTTTGAGTACCGGATGATCTTTAATTTTCGGGAGTGTTTTCCCCCATTGGTGGAGGAGGGAGAGCCTTCGGTTTCTTTGGCTTGTTCCTCTCATCGTCCTCAGGAAGAGGCTCGGTGCGGATTCCCTCCTTGATCTTTAGTTCTTTGTAGATTTCAATGAGTCCGAGTTCGGTCACCTCTCTGGGTTCGGGTGATTCGGGGCGCCAGCCGAGCTCAATATCCTCTGCTGCTTCCCATCGTAGCGTTCCCCAATCTGGGTTAACAGGGAACTCGCCGGGCGCTAGTCCCTTGTATGGGCAGGGATAGTGGCCCTCGGTATCGGAATCGGAATCTTCCGGTGTATGATAATTGAAGATCCCATATCCTTGGCTTTCCAGGAGTTCCGGATTTTGGCCTTTTGGGAGGATGGTATCGCCTTTCCATTCGTATTCAACTCCTCCGAGCGTCTTGGGCGAATGCGGGTCTTTACGTAGTATGAATTTCCAGTTGTACAATGCTTCTCGCGTGAGCCTTCTCCACTCGGGCGGCACCCATACTTCGAATTTATATTCGTCGAGTCCATCGAGCCTGATTTTCCAGTAGCAGAAGATTTTCTCCATTCCCCCCATAAGTCTGAACGGAGGTCTGCGGTTTATCCTTATTGGTAGATCGGTCCCATCCGAGTACTGGAGCCGTGGTTCATTCCAGTAGGGGATTTTCTTGAAACATTCGGGCCATCCGTGGAGCCCGGGAATCGGGATGGCATCGGCTAACTGTCCTGCCGGTACCAAAGCGTGTGGTAGCCACTGGTACGGTGTGCCGCCGAGGGTTATATATTCGTATCGGTCATCACGCAGTTGATTGATCCAATTGGTCAACGTTCCTGGACTGATTGAGCGCCATTCGGGTGGTACGAATAAATCAACCCTCCTTTTTGGTAGCTCCAAATAGAAAGCGATTTTCCAATAGCAGAAAAGTATCGCCGTGCCGGGAACTAGAACGTCTGGCGTCTTCCGGTTGACGCAGATCCAGAGTGTCTCCTCGGTACTGTCCACGTGTATTGGTCGACACCAATTGTAAGCGTGACAATGGCAATGGTAGAGCGACATTCTCGACCTATATTTTTTTTTTTTTATTAGTGTTGTTTTCCGAGTGTACGTATTGATTTTTTCCTATCTTTTATATATAAATTTCTTTTTCATTTTATTATTTCTATTTATGCCCTTATTTTTTCCTTTATTATTATTATTATTATTATTATTATTATTATTTTTTAAAAATATATATATATCTTTTTGTTTATATATTTTTTCTTTTTCCTTTATTGATCTCAATCTAAAAATTATTTTATTTATTTATATATAACTGTTTGAATATGTATAGGTATTTTCTTCCTTTATTGTTAAATTGTATCCCCTTTATTCTACTCCCACCAAAGAATATGTAGTTAATTTTTTTCTTCGCAGGTTAATTTATTCCTAGAGTTCCCTTTAATATTTCCTATCGTAATTACTAAAGTGGTGGAAATTTCCCCCTTTTTTTCCTTTTTTTTATTACTTTTTCCCCAAGGCTTGAAGGGTTCGGATCGTGGCTCGAGTGAGGTCATTAGCCTCCTGAATCATCATCGGCGAGACAATGTGTTCGTACTCGTGGTACGGACGGTCAGGAATGATCACGATATTTTTGACGAACAGGATTTCTTCCTGGCAAAGATCGCACCTAGTTGCGGCTACCGCGCATTGATAACAAGCCACCGTGTGTGTACACGGGACATAAATTCCTCCGACCCGGCGTAGGCCGCAATAACGGCATAGATTTTCGAACACGACGTCGTCGAGTCGGGTACCTGGCGCTACGAAACCCGTGGGGATGCACTCCATGAGGGCGGCCTTTTCGAGGTCTAGAAGGGGCGTTCTTTCGACTACTTCGGGTTTGATGGTCTTTTTACAGTACGATCTGTAACATGCCATTGTATCGGCTAAGGATGCGTCTAGAGGTGCCTTGCAGCTTGCTTTTTGAATGTATACTGCTCCTTTTCTTGCCATTACGTATTCGCACCTCTTGTACCAATACGCGTGTTGCTGCCATGGTTCGTCCTGAGCCGCCCATTTACCCAACACTCCATCGCAGCAAAAACATTTTACTTTGTCTCCAACACCGAGGTAGTAGAGCCCAGCGTCTGCTAGACTAGCTGGAGTCTGCGTCATTGATCGTGGCCAATCTTTAAAACTTTCGATGCGAGCCTCATAACTTGAATAATCGATCTCGTCGTCGAGTTCCGGAGTTTTAACGTGTGACGCCTGGCTCACTTGGGAGGCTGGCAGGGTGTTCGTCTGGAACCTCCATGGTCCCACGTCCCCGCAGGCTTCTCCACGTGGCTCGGCGCGGTGGATTCCGGTGTCTTTGAAAGGTGATGGCGGAGGCGGCGGGGGAGTCTGACGTACGGACCCCGCAGCAGGTGTAGGAGGCTAGTTGCCGCCGGTTGTTGTGTCAAAATCATTACCGATCGGTGGCCTCCGTATCTCCGTTCCCATCGCCTTTTTCTTTTCTCGGGGCGTGCTGTTATTCTCCGTGCCCACCCTTTTTATGGCTCCGAGTAACCTCTCTGGGCCTTGATCCTTTGGATTATCTCGGGGAGCAGTTTCAACTGTTAATAATGGATTATTTAATAGATCCCGTATGGTACTATCTTTTGCTGGTGTAGGGGTCTCGGTTTCTTTGGCCGGTACTATTATTTTTCTGACGTTAGTATACACTTTGGGTGAACTGGTTGTAGTGATTTCGCTCCTCGCTCCTGTCGAGGGTCCAGCTAGAACTGCTTTTGCTCGCTGTCTTATTAATTCTTCATGGGTGGCCTTGGCGTTATCGGTGCGTATGAATTTACCCAGCGTTTCCACCCTTCTTTTTGACATTATCGGTAGGTTGCCGCACGGTTCTCCGTTAACGTAATGGCAGTCTTCGGAGCTCGCCTTGTGCTCAACGAAGGGATCTTCTCCTATTTTCCAGTTGTTTATTTCCACCCCACATGCGAAACAAGAGACATCTGCTTGTCCCATGTAGAAAAATCCTGCGGTTGCAAGGTTCTCGGGTTTTATGAACGGCCTCGGCCATCCGATGAAAGTAAGTAGCCGTTCGGACTCCTCGCGGAATCGGGGATACGCATTTCTCGCTGTATCCTTTTGGTCGATGTCGACTTCTACGAGGTTCGTTGGTTTGCGGGATTCCCGCACCATTATGCCAATGGGATGAGAGATTTCTTCACTCGTTCCGGATGAACGACACAAGTCTTACCCTTCAACTGGATGCGTAAATTCCCTTTTTCTAGCAGTTCCAATACTTCAAATGGTCCGGTGTATTGATCTCCTAATTTTCCCGGTTTCGGTCCTTTAAGCAAAAATATGGGTTCACCAACCTTGAACGTAACGGGGTTCATGCGTCTATCTCGATATTCTTTAGCCCTTTCCTTCGAGGCGATTAAATTTATTCGTCCCAGTTGTTGGATTTCATGGATTTGCGTTACCAAACGTGTCAAATATTCCCGATCGTCCAACGGAAAATTTGAAGGAGTTCTTGCTATTTTCCCGAAGACCATCTCGTAAGGAGTATGCTTTGTACCTTCATGCACGTTAGTGTTGTAGTTGTAGATTGCTAATTCGACCCAGTCGTCCCAGTTGCTTTTTTTCGAGGTGTATTGTTTGAGATATTCGCCGTGGGCATGATGCGATCTTTCTAACGATCCGTTAGATTGAGGATGAAACGCTGTCGTTCTTATTTTCCGATTTTAAACAATTTGGAGATTTGTTTCATGAAATTACTTAAAAAGTTTGCGCCTTGGTCGGTCAACACCGCTCTCGGGGACCCGAAGTTGCAAATAAATCTTTTTACGAAAACCTCGGCGATGGTTACAGCCTTGGCGTTGGGTAACGGGGCTGCCATTGAGAATTTTGTTAATTGATCTTGCATAGTAAGTATGTATTCATTTCCCTTGTCAGTTTTTGGCAGAGGCCCGACAATATCCATGGCAATTTTATCGAATGCTGTAGCCGGAGTGTCGGTGATAACCATGGGCTGTTTAGTTTTAACGCGAACTAATTTCTTTAATTGACATTGTAGACATCTCTGTATATACTGTTGAATATCTTGCTTTAAATTTTTCCAATAGGAATCATGCCGGATTCTGTTGTACGTTTTACTAACGCCTCGGTGTCCTCCGACGGCCGAGCAATGTTTTTCTTCAATTATTTTTTCCTGATCTTCGACCGAGGGTTCCTTAGTGAGCCCAAAACAGACAATGACTTTCACATCGCTGTTGTTAAATAGTAATCGGATTTGAGTGATTATATTTTCCCATGGGACGTTGCAAATTGTGGTGGATCTTGCCAAACTGATCGTTGTTAGGTTTAATTTTTCAACTAAATCTCTACAGCTTTTTAATGACTCTACGATATTTTCTAGTATTTTTGTGGATCCTTCGCCCATTCCGTCGCGTATGGGGAGAGCGATGTAATATCTGTTGTTTCTTTTCGAAAGTGCCTTTGCCTCGAATAATTTTAACTTCTTGAGAATTGGTAACTCGCCGCGTTCTGCTAATATTGCTCCGCCTTTGTCTAACGGTTTTCCCTGTGTGTCTACGAAGAATAGCATACTATCCTTTCGGGTGTAAAATAAATCTCGCGATGGTTTAACATTTTTTCCTAGTGTTCTGTTCTCCTCATGGTCGGATATTTCTGCCCTTCTTGAGCCGCAGGGTTCATTGCGGACGGGCCGATTGTTCGGTTCCTCGCCGCCGGACTTCTCGGAATCACTCGCGACCAACGGTCTGTGCCCGCGTTTTTTCCGTATAGGATTCGTGTTGTTTGGCTCCCCAGGGTCGCTAGGAAGATCAGAAACACTTTCCCTAGCCCTCCGCTCCTTAGGAAAAGACTCTTCGTTCTCTACTTGCAGTGTTCTATTCTCTCCCTCTGTTTCCATAATATGCTCTAGCGAAGCTAATTTATCGGAGGCAGCGGGGGGGCTGAACCTTTGTGACTCGAAATGTTCTTCTCCCGTGTCGTCGTTGGCAAACGCCTCTCGAGAGATTTCGGGGTTGAAAATAGGGCGTTCTATTTCAGGAGACGGGTTTACGAGCATTGCATCGTCCGTTGATGTTACAGTTACAGCTTCAGGGTGGTCCGGTAATGAATCCCATGGACAGTCCTCCAAATTGTCGAAGGTCAGGTTTTCATCAGGGTCTGTGGTTTCATCGATTTCCTCTTCGTCGCTGTCTAAGGCTAGGTAATTCTCGATTTCTTCGTCCGTCAACCCTCGCGCTGGTTTTTTTTCGAATTTGGGTAACAGGGTTCGTTCGGATCATAAATATTCCGTCCGGGTAAGTAAAATCTTCCACGGGGTTTCTTCATAGTGCGTCTGCATTGACGTTTGTTTTTCCGGCTTTGTATACTACATCGTACTCGTATTCGGCCAATTTTAATCGCCATCTGAGGATTTTGCAGTTACCGTCGGTCGCGCGGCGAAACCATAATAAAGGTTTATGATCGGTCACTACTGTGAACTGACGCCCGTACAGATACGGTCGGTAGTGAAGGATGCAATACACTATAGCCAGTGCTTCTTTTTCGTATGTGTCGTATCGTTCTTCTGTTTTATTTAATGCTCGCGATACATACGCGCAGGGGTGATCATTGTTAATTGTTCCTTGTGACAAAATTCCTCCGATTGCTACCCCGGAGGCGTCCGTGGTTAGAATAAAGGGTTTAGTAAAGTCGGGGTACCTTAATACTGGTGCCGTGCACAGACTGTTGTTTAATATTTCGAAAGACTCCTCTTCTTCTGTTCCCCATTCGAAATCCGTTTCCTTACGGAGAAGTAGAGTGAGGGGTTTTGAAATTTTTGCGTAACCCTCGATAAAACGTCTATAATATCCTGTTAATCCCAAAAATTGTCGTATGTTTTTAATATTTCTTGGTCTCGGAAATTCTCGTACAGCCACTAGTTTTTTCGGGTCAGGTTTAACTCCATCTTCGCCGATTATATGACCTAGATACGCCACTTCTTTTTTCAAAAATTCGCATTTATCGGGTTGTAACTTTAGATTTGCCGATTCGAGTCTTTTTATTAATTCTGTGTAAATTTTTTCGTGTTCTTCCAAGCCTCGAGAATAAATGACAATATCGTCTAAATATACGAATATGCCCTTTCCGAGGATCCCGCTCAATGTAAGATCCATGGTTCTTTGAAAAGTGGGCGGGGCGTTCCGAAGCCCGAACGGCATCCGAACAAATTCGAAATGGCCTCTAGGAGTCGTGAAAGCGGTTTTATGCCGATCTTCCGGACTAACCTCTATCTGATGGAAGCCTGATGCTAAATCGAAGACGGAAAAATATTTTGCTCCTCCTAATTGGTCTAAAATCTCGGTAATATTTGGAATGGGATATGCGTCTGCGATAGTTTTTTCGTTCAGAGAGCGATAATCAAAAACCACCCCCCATTTTTTATTTCCCTTTGAATCGTTCTTTTTCGGTACTACCCATACAGGGCAATTATACGGTGAGGTGGATGGTATTATTACTTTGTTTTTAAGCATCTCCTCTACCTGCTTTTCTATCTCGTCTTTCGTGCACTCCGGCCATCGGTAGCCTCGAGTGTTAATCGGTAGATCATCCGTTGTGGGTATACGGTGCTGTAGTATTGTAGTATGTGTGAGCGCCTTGCCTGGTAGGTGGTACAAATGGGTGCTCTGCCGCAACAGTTTTTCAATGCTATTTTTTTCCTCTACGTTTAGGTCGTTAAGTCTTAGTAACCCCTTTATTTGCTCGAGTCGGTCTTCGACTGCTGAACTCGAGAAAGTGAAACAAGGGCTCTCTCTCTCGAAAGGTTGTATTTCACGCGCTGCACCCCGTGCACCGAGTTTTTCGAAAAGGCGTGAGTTTATGATGAGATAACTTTTATTGTCCTCAGTAAATTCCTTGTTTTTGCTTTCCCTGCCCAGCGTTTTTTTGTGATTGTACACTCTGCCTTGTGTTAAAAGTTCTCTATATAGTGTTCCCATACTGTCGTTTGAATCGTCATATTCCATCGGATTGGATTTGATTAATTTCTCTGTGTTGCCATTGTTCAATTGTATCTCTGAATGGTTTATCTTGTTTTCCTCGATCTCAATTCCTGATTCCTTTTGCAATTTTCCTTTAGTGCTTAATATTTTGGTACTCGGTACACTTGAGTCACCCGATTTTATTGTCTTGACATTCCTTGTGTCATTAACGTTTATTTAACTAAAGCCCTTATTCTCTGTTTTTCCCGTACAGTTTTTTGGCTCCCCTTGAAAATTTTCATTATTCCCTGAAGATTTTACGTCTACATTATCCGAGCAACAATCTTTGGTTTCGCGATAATTAGTACAATGGGTATCTGGTTTAAATAAATCACCCTTTTTTGTTTCCCCGACCCCTCGTGAGTCGTTAATTATTATTTCACTGGAACTTTTATTCTCTACAACTCCCGTGCAGGTTTCTGGTTCCCCATTGACTTTTACTTTATTTACTGATGATTTTATTATGACCTGATCCCCACAAAAATCTTTGTCAGACTCCTCAATCCTATCCTGCGTTTTACTTGTTTTTCCCTTTTTTATTACCATTATCCAATCCGATTTCCGATTTGTCTCAATTTTGTCCGTTTTTATTATTTCATCCGTCTTAGAGCAACTTTTTCTCACATGGCAAAGCTCGATCCCTTTTTTGGAGCTACCTGCCTGTGTTGATTTGACAATTTTAATACCGAGTCCGTGATCCTCCGGTTTCTTCGTTTCTTTTATGGGCCTACCGATTTTTGTCTCGTCGCCCTTTTTTTCTTTAATGTTTTTGTCTGAGAGTCTCGCGGGTCCCGATTCCCCCGTGAGCTCTGTTTCTGATTTACAACCCTTGGTTTTTTCCCGTATCCCCTGTTTCCTGTTTGTCGCGGGGATTTTAATATTCTCGATCTTTTTATTCAGTAATTCCATAACTGGTACGTGTACTTGTATCGCGTGTAAATTATTATTCGTTACGTGAACGTAGGCCTTTCCATTGTCATTCTTTAACAGTCCGGTCTCTATTGTAACTCCCGGTCCTGCGTTTAACGGTGGGAGATATCCCTCCCTTGTCTCTAAGTTTTTTACGCGAATAAAACAAAGATTCGTTGTTTGTCCTGGTATAATAATTGCTTCTTGACTGGAAAACGGAATTTTTACGTCCTGCATTTTTAAACGACGCTTTTCATAGTCGACAATTACTCGATTTCCGTCCAAATATTCCGATCCTAATATTCCTCCTTCGGAAATAGGAAAATCATTTTTCACTACGTGGAAACTGGCTCGGCGCCCAAACACTCGAATTGTTACTTGACCGATCGTGTATATCGAAGCGGCGGTAATTCCATTCAATTGCAAGATCTGATTATAATCGATGGGAGTTTGCGGGGGCACGTATTCTTCTTTAATTATATTGGGTCCAGCTCCCGTATCGACCATTAATATTATCGGTGTTGTAAAATTGCTGCTCTCTAATTTCACCGTGGGGACGCTACTTTCTTTGTGTAATTTAACGACATGGACTTTTACAACTCGGACGGGTTCGTGGCTGCTGCAGAGATCGTGTGAATCGGATGCATTTGTTGCGCGGTCGCTCCCGTCGCACCCGTGGTCGAGAGACCGTTTGCGTTTCCTGAAGAGTTTCCGTACCGTGCATCGTTCGTTTGTTTGGCCGGGCATTCTCTTATGAAATGTCCCGGTTGTCGGCAATAATGACAATTCCCTATTGGTTTGGGGCCGGTATCGAGCGCCTCGGCATACGTGGTTTGTTTAGCGTTAGCACATTGTGCTTGATTATGACGATACGGGCATATATACGCCCGTGTCCCGCCCGTTTACAGATTTGACATTTTATATCCGCTGCTTGTTGAAATTGTAGCCCCTGTGGTACGTTATTTTTCTGATTTAGCGGTTGCGATGTAGCTGGGATAGCACGAGTCGGGCAGCTGCCTGCCTCGTGGCCCCGATTTTTACACAATTGACAAGAAAGTGCAGCACTTGCTGTATTGTTTTTCAAAGGAGGGAATAGACGAAAGCATTTGTCAGCAGTGTGTCCCCGTTTGTTACATACTTGACACACGGTGATCGTGGGTGCGTCATTAATTGGTTTATTGCCGGTGGGTGGAAATAACTTGAAACACCGGTCGGCTGAATGACCCTTTCGGTTACATACTTGGCAGGTAGGGATACTCTTGACTGGGTCTGAAGGGCTAGCTGCGTTGGCTACCTGAACGTTCATAATTTTTTTCTCAGGACATACTCCGGCTTCGTGACCCGTTTTGTTGCATAGCTGACATTTTACCTCCTTGCTGGTTATTATTTTCACACTACGCTTTGCTCCCCCCGGCGGGTCTTTAGGGTCCGCGGAGTCTCGAATACCCTGGCGGAGCGCCGTACGGGCTATTAGTTGTTTCTCGATTTTTACCGCTCGTTTTACTATGTCATCTATTGTCCCGTCCATGGTCATGCGTTGTTCGACTTCAGTTTTTAATCCTTGGACGAAACAAAGGGGCAGACTATCGGTTGTATTTTTCTTAAAAGCTTCGTCTGCTGGGACGTTATTTTCTCATTCATACGCGTCTAGTATCTGATACCCGAGGTCGCGAATGCGATTTGAATAGGCGACGACCGTTTCGTCAGCCTTCTGATAAATTGATCAGAGTTCTCCCTGCAATTGATAAATATTTCTTGAGGGCGCGTAAATGCATTTCAGAAATTCGTGGAGTGCTTTCATGGTCCCGAATGATTGTTGCATGATGGACCGCCGAGGTTCCCCAATTATTTTTATTCGTACCGCTTTAACCAAGTGCGGCTCGCTACCTGCGTCTAGCATAGCAAGAGCTTCGTCGCAACCTTGAATAAGCATACCTAAGGATGTGGTGGTCCCATCGTACGTGGGTACGACCGCCAGTGCATCTTTAATAGACACTCTCAAAGTTGAATTCGCTATTTCGGTTTTTATCGGATGTGCGGGTGGGGGCTTAAGAGCGTCCTGTGTAGTTTTTAGTGTTTTGTCTCGTTTCGCGGGCCGTTCTTTCTTTCGTTCTTCTTCGTCAGTTATCGTTTTTTGTAAATCGCTGTTTTTGTGGCCCTTCCTTAAAGGCGTATCTGTATTAGAAACGGGTCGGTTTTTTGGCGTGTCTATTATGTCCCCGTTCTTTTCGTCCGGCTTACTGCCGCTCACGTTAGCTTTTGATTGAGTCCCGTTTATAGCAAAAAGAGTGCGTTTAGCAGCCTCAAGTCCCGTGAGGGGAATCTGACTTTCCGATGGAACTTCGTCGGGTGTATAAAATAACTCGCCCGATTGATTAAAGGGGGTGGTGTCGATAGCAAATGAGATGTATTTGGAGATGTTTCTCTCTGAAAAAGTTTCTATTACCCTTATCGTACTTTCGCTATCCGAGTCGTTAGTCTCGTTGAATGTATGCGTAGTGGGCGTGTCGGGTCTTGGTGAATCACCTGGTAACACGTCTCCTACAGGTGATGGGGTTTCAGAAGGTTCGGGGCTTTCGTTTATCTGTGAAAGGGTAGGGATAAATTCCGGAGTTCCCACTACTGGTGAAAGGGTACGGGGGGCTCTCGGTCTTCCTTCTACCGGTGAAGGCGTCCGAGAAGCTTTCGGATCTACCTCTGCCTCCTTCGCGAGTTCTATTCCCCTGATACCTTTCTCTAAACGAGCTATTTCTTCTTTTAAGTCGTCTTCTTCTGGTTCCCCCTCCGTTTCTATCTCTATCTCCTCAGTTTCCTCCTCTGTTTCCTCCTCTGTATCCTCTTCTATTCCTTCCTCTGTTTTTTCCTCTTCTGTCTTGCTCTCAAGGGTTTTTGTTATCTCCGACTGTTCCTGCTCCTTTGCGGAGTCTTCCGACGGGGGTACCTGTTCCTCGTCGGTGTCGGATGTATTATCTATTATCTCCCTATGTGTTTGCTCGTTAGTTCTAGCTGGTTTCTTCTCACTCACATAGACATGTACAATCTCATCGGGGACGACAGTATTTGACCGTGTTGCCCGTCTCGGCCGAGGTTCGAGTTCGCCCGTAACGGTTTTATCGGATGAACTCATTTATGTCACTTTTCCTTTTGTTAATTGACTCTACCGCGGTTTACCCGGGTTTCGTTTTCTTAAAATCTGATGGCTTATATTCCTCGTCTAATTCGTCAATATACACGGTTCCGCCGGGTCACGTTGATATATTTTACACCGCAAATTTGTTTAGTTATTCCCGTTCGGAACGCGAAGAAGGCGTAACTTATTTGTATTATTATCTTGAGGATGTTTAATAGTTGTGTGATCCACATGAAATTATTTATTTTGATTACGGAATTTTTTTTCTAAAACCACGATTCGGGAACGGGTAGTTCCTTCGGGATGGCGAATTTAGTGACAATTATGTAGAATTCGTCCATGCATTCAATTATTTTACTATTTTCAGTAGTTTCACTTGGTAATATTGGTTTCTTTCTTAACTCGGAAGAGACTCCTACTTTGTCCGTAGCGACAAAAAGTTCTGTCTGAATCAACTTGTTTGTGGGTGGAGTATAAGTTTGACCGTTCGGAAATTGTTCTTTAATTCCTTGAGCGAGAAGTTCTGCTACGGCTTTTCTCCATCCGCCTCGGCCCATCGAATAATGTGTCTGTTACGTGTTTGCTTCTTAGATTTGGTATGGTAGTTGATTTTCGTGTGTGTAAGTGGTTTTTACTTTCCTTGTGTTATTAATATAATATGTTGTGAACAACCGCACTATATGATAACACGAAGGTTAATTTTATCAAATTGCCGCCCTTCTGGCCTCAGATTAATTCGAAAAAGGGTAAAATGTGTCTTTTTTCCTTTTATTATCAATATAGTATGCTGTGAACAACCGCACGATATGATAATATAAAAGTTAATTTTTTTAGAATTGCCGCCCTTCTGGCCTCAGATCAATTCGAAAAAAGGGTAAAATGTGTCTTTTTTCTTAGTGTGTGTGCATTTTTCCTCTTATTATCAATATAGTATGCTGTGAACAACCGCACGATATGATAATATAAAGGTTAATTTTTTTCGAATTGCCGCCCTTTTGGCCTCAGATCAATTCGGAAAAGGTGAAATGTTTTCTGTATGTGTTCTTCGAGTCTGTGTAAATAGAATAGCCTTCCCGGATCGTTATCGGGAATATGTATGTATGTGTGCGTTAATGTTCACCTTTCGGTATTACATGGCAACTCTCCTTCTTTCCTCTTATACTTCTCAATCCTCTCTCCAGTTTTTCGGCCCGGATCCGGAGCTAGTCGCGCTCCGTCAGGTGTTTTTTTACCACGAGCATACAGCTATAGTCGTAGTTCGTACGTCCTATATCTGGAGCTACGTCAACGGCCCTTTGCACAACACGGCCAGGTGTCAGCATCGAGGCATACAGCTATAGTCGTAGTTCGTACGTCCTATATCTGGAGCTACGTCACTGCTCCTTGGCGATCACCAGCGAGACTTCGGACCCGGGAGTCGAACCCGAGAGATTTGACAGTCTTTTTGGTTTTGCCAGACCAGGGCGCTGTCCCCTTCCATAGACCTACTGATTTAAGTGGGATCCGAACCACTGTTTCGCAGAAAAAACACCACAGAAAATTCTTGGTGCTTGCCGGGAATCGAACCCGGGCCTACTGCGTGTGAGTCGCGCTCCGATCCACTCGGCCACGCTCACCCTCTGTTATCGGGAATATACTTTGGGTGTAAAAATTTTATTTTGTAATCGATGGGTTTAAACAAACATTTAATTTCGTTCTTCGCGTTGGTTTGTGAGTGTTTCTTTACACGGTTACTTTGTCTCTGGTTTTCCTGTTCCTCCGCTCTATTATTATCCATTGTGACGCGGTTTTTTTGCCCCGTCACAAAAGTGAGAACCGCGAGTCCGAGAGCGGGCTGTCACAGGCCCTCACGGCGCACCGTTCCACCTTCTCGGGCAATTCCGTGGGCTCAGTATAAGATAGGCGTATTATTACTAATTTAAGCGAATCGTTTTTATGTGCGACTACGGCGGAGATCGAGAACTCTTCGAATATCAAGGAATGGTCTACCGGTTCGATTCAGCGAAACGCAACATCCGATGAGCGATGTACAGGAGCCGTAGCCTGCTTCCGGTCTACATCCTCAGAAGGACGACTTTTCCTCACCTTGCACCAAGATACTCGTCATCCCACCGATCGGGGAAAACGCATCAGCAACCAGAAGCGACCATTTATTTGGCTGCCTACCCTTTTCGTCGTATCTGCGATAATGCGTTAACTGACGGCCGCTATTCGAAAAGATCTTCGCGCGCGCCGTATGAAAAGGTGTAATTGCGAGGCTGCCCTGCGAGGCGCCAGTTACCGGTACGCTGGGTTATGGGAATTAGAGTAGGCGCAAGGGAGGGGTGGTCGCGATCTCGATCGATGAGCGACAACCGTTTTTCGGGAATTCTCTCGCGAACGGTGTAGCGTGACGGTTTGGGCAGCTCACTCTCGGACTACCGTATTGGAATTCTGCGCACCCGAGCCACAAGGGATTCTCGAGCTCTCATCTTGTCTTTTGGATTTTGCTTCTCGATACCGGTAAGCCTTTCGCAACCGATCATAAATTGAATAATTGGACCTTCTTTATCGCGGTAGTTGTTTTGATTAATTATTTATTTGATTCGCTGTAATTTGTGTGGAACTCGGTCGCGGCGTCGAGCACCGACTCGGGCTGAATAATTCTTCGTTTGAAATTTGTTCGTGTTAAGTAAAGGGCTGAGTGCTACGGGCTCGCGTCGCCCGTGCGTAGTGTCCATGCGGAATTGGCCGGAAATCGCGGGAGTTTCCATTGTGTGTGTGTTAAATTGTGTGTTTGTTAAAGGTAAGACGTGCGGGTCTCTACGCTGTTTTTTCGCGATTGGTAGAATTCGAGGCTTCGGTCGACGGCGGCAGCTGTTCGACGGGCAAACGGCGAAAGAAAAGCGAGAACGGCGAGAGTCCGTATCGCCCCGGCTTCTCCGGGTACGCCAAGATTTTTCAGTGCAACTTTGCCTGCGCTTATTACCGGTAATTGACAGAAACTCCTAATTTCGTGTGTTTCCTGCGTAGGCAGACCTTCACGTCGTCGCGCGTTCAGGTTTCGTCGGCGAGCAAGGGTCCTTCTGACCTTGCCGCGCGACCGCGGAGACACACCGCCGATCGCCGTTTACCGTTTCTGTTCGTTAGCGCGTATTGTTGTGAGTGTGTGTGTGTGAGTAATCCGAAATTTAGTAGGGACTTAGGGATACATCAATCTATATTTTATTCATCGCCATTCTTGTATTTCAAGCTTTTATTTTATATCATTGAATTTGTTTGCTCTAGGCATTCTCTCTCGACGGTGAACTGAGTAGCCGCCGAGAGCTTAGCAGGGACTTGATGTACCGGGTAGCTCATAAGTTTGGAATCGATGGAAAAGAGAGCGAGAGACTTTAATTTATTTTATTCTCATTGTTTTTGCTTGAATTGGATTTCCGATCAATAAATTATTAGTTTCGTCTCTCTTAATGTTGTGTCGGAATAATCAATTTCATGTCCACTCAGCTCGAATTCACCGGACTGCCCCTCTACCATTCCCCCATGGCTGCTTGCTAACCGAGCACAGCCTTGACCTTCTGTTAACATCTTTCCCGATCGGGTCGCACACCGTGTGCGAATGGCGCCCATTGTTAATAAAAATAAACCGATCGAGGGTTAGAGCTTTGTGACCTTTTTACCGGTACTGGAGGGTTCCGACGAATTTGCCCTCCACCCGGAAATTCCTCTCACACCATTAACAAAAGGTTTTACTTATCGAGAACAATTTATAATTTCCCAATGCTTGAATATTAATTATTGATTTTTACTTTTGGCAAACATTCTTTTGATCCCGGACGAGCCCCCAAAAATTCTGTTACGTCAAAACTGTCGATGTTTTTATTTCGCTGAGTTTTCACGCAACTGTTGCCCCGATTATATTAACACTCTCTGGTCAGAACGATGAGAATCGATCTTTTCCACACCCGGTATTAATCACGGTAACAACTGCCCATTTTTAAGCCTAACCTTGCGGAAAATTGCTTGGGATAGGGCCCTAGGAATGCCTGTCGTTACTAAAGTCGTAGGGTATTTTCTGAACTCCTAATCCCTTTCTATTTGAATCGATGGTTTCCGGAAAATTTAAAATGACCAAAAATGTTCACTTTAACTGGGGAACGGATTGAAATTTGTTTGGCGAAGGTTTCCCTCCAGGAAACTGACGGGTGGATTAGGAAGGACGAATTAATATATTCATGCACTGGAAATTACCGACAATCGTAGAGAAGAAAAAAATAATAATGAGTAAAATAAAATGTATGTCGCTTACGTTTTCACTATTGGTTTTCGTCGATATTGGAATAAATCGTAGAACTTCCGATGATTTCGTTGGTATGTATTAGTTTTTATTCCGAATTAAATGATCCACGAAAAAAAAGTACAAAATAAATCAAACAATGATTCTCGAACCCGGGGTTCGGACAAAAATGTTTTCTTAACTTTTGGTAAAATAATAAAAATATAATCGACTGGTGGCTACTTGACAAAGATTATCAACGGATGGATGCAATTAGATGAACACTGGTTGGAATAATGATCGTAGCTGGATAGTCCAGCTGACCAATAGCTTGGGTGATTGAAATAAAGTATGATGTGTGATCGAACAAAGACAAACTTGGTTAATCGGAAATTTCGTTGATACTGACAACAAATGTACTTTCGTTGAACGTATGTGGGTAGCTTGCCCAACGATGGTTAAACGTAACTAGGGCCGGTACGAGCGACAATAATTTCGTTGAATATGATGATGGTGACTGGCCCCGAGTACAGAATTTTCGGGCTTTTTATACTCTTTTCTAGGTTAAAGTAAGTGGGAGTAATCCCTTGATCATGTGTGCTTTTCTTAGAAATCTCATTAAAAATAGTTGCTATGCTAGAGGAGAAGTGCAAGGATAAAGGAAAAAGGGGTGACGTGTAGAGAGACGAGTCTTCTGATTCGTCCATCGGTGCTTCATTTTCGGTACGTCGGGGAATGGTGAGGGCCTCGAAGTTGACTCACCATTTCCCTCAGTGAAGGGAATCGTGTTCGGGACCTATCGTAACCGCTCCTTGCTAGGATTTTATACCGCGAGGCCCCTTTTTTTTAATAGCAAGCCCGGCATCGAACGCTATCGTGCATCTCGCGATTGAAACCTGCCGCCCGCGTCGCTCCACCGAGAGTCGCGGCGTCTATGCATCTCCCCAACCGGCTTTCGCGTCGGCCCTTGGGCGAGGCGGAGTTGAGCTGCGGTATTTTTATGGGGTGGACCGAGAGATGTTTGTTCTAACACGATTTTCTTCCCACGTATTCTTGGTGAACGCCTTTTAAGGAGGTGCGCGTGTTTCTAAATGAAGGTAGCCTACCCGTGTCGATTCATCTTTCAGGAATTATTCCCTTTGTTACCTTAACTATTGGATTAAATATATATGCATATCGGTTTATATATACATATATACTTGGTCCCTTTTTTATAAACTAAATTTAAGATTTATGACAGTATTCTGGTCCCATGTTTGAATTAATTAGTTTATTCTTTTCTTTATTAATTAACGAGGGATTGTTAATCCGTTGTTTCAACTTTCCTCATGGGACGAGAATCCTTCGGATCTCCCTTATGACCAAATTAAAGTTTACACATCTAAATTCCTTAATTTCTTAATCTTAATTTCTTAATTTCTTAAGAAAGAAATTAAGATTATAAGATGATTATTAATGGTTACTTAGATTTTTAAACAGAATTTAACTTTCCTATTGAGGACAGTCTGAGAAACGCGGGGCTCCCTGTGGAGCCGCGCCGGCGATTTGTTGCCTGACAACTCAAGTAATTATTTAAAATGTTCTTAAAATTTCCCTTCCTGAATTGAAGCTGGCTCTATGATTTTTAATATTGACCTATTGTTGAATCATTGTTGAAACATGACTAAAGATGGTTTGTTTATTCCTATTTATCCTAAACTTAAAAATAATCAGGAATCATTTCTCTGTTCTGTTTAACTTATTATTTATCTCGAAAAATTGCTTTTAATTATTCAAGATTTGGGTTCGGAATATTTAAAATTATGGATCTGTCTATATTATTTTTCCTCATCTTCATCTCTTTGTTTGGAGACTCCTTTAGATTTCTTTTATCGCATTAGTCATTTCGCGGTTTGGAGAAAAAGGGCGCGGTACTTCGTTTCTACCGTGGCGTGACTTTTTAATCTCATGGCCCGGAGGCGTTCGGCTTGGTGAGTCAGAAATATCGATAGCTGGAAACCCTAAGGGCCTCCGTGGACTCGCAGGTAACCGGTCGAAACGATTGGTTTAGGTAGGAACCCGGCCCCACGATAGATCACTGCGGGCCCCCTTATGGTTTCCCGGCGATGGTACGGAAGATCTAACGATCTTCGAGATCTGTGAGTGTTTAGTCGATACTCGTACCTAACACGGTCGCCAGGTATCTCAAGTGGGTTGGCCTTTTATTCGTTCCCAAAAGGGTCGGCGCTGGTGGTCATAGACCATTTTTGGTGCCCTTCCTTTTCTACAATTTATCCAGATCTGTTTGACCATGCCGTTAGGTTTTTGCCGGTCAATTTTCACCAGCTTCTTGTGCATATCGATTGTACCGACTGAGTTCATTAAGTTGGACCTCTGGCAGAGACGAGTCATTTATCTAGGCTTTTAATTTTCGGGTTATCTGACCGATTTTTGTCCCTTCTTTTTATTTTATTTTCTGAGTCTAGTGTGAGGAAAACTAATTGTAGAGTCGATACCAGCGACACGGCGATTATCGACACTGGCGTTGCGAGCCACTCGCATCACTCTTCCCCCGACCGAGCCGTCAGGCACATGTAAAGTGCGTACAAGCTTACTGACGAATAAAGTGTTCTAAATCTCATTATAAGTGTTGCTCTCCGTCATTCCATTCCTTCGTACGGACATAACAAATTGGCGACGAGGATGGGATCGTGACTTGCGCGAGAGGAATCGGAAATAACAACGAAGGAATAAAGCACGCTTCTACACGCACGTGGCCCCGACCTACGGCAACAGGTGCCCCGTTCGCAAACGTCGCAGCCGCACGTTCGAAGCAATAGTTACGAAATACCGGGGGGGAGTCAGGAACAAAAAACTGGACCAGCCCATCGCGCCGCAACTAACGCGGACGAGTCCATTACGGGGATCGGAGCACGTGGCGAGGAGCAAAGCTGGCAAAAGAAAAAAAAGGGGGGGTGGCGTAGAAGCTAACCACACACACCCAGGTACACCGGGCTATACCGTGAGCCGAACTAGCACGCTAGATCACTATGCCGGACCCGCCAGCTCCGACCGTGACCAACACCACGATGGACCAGAGCGTCTTCACGATCGAGATGTTCGAGAATTCGAAATTTCAATGGGACCGATGGGTGGAACGTCTGGAGGGGGCGTTCACGATCTTCAATGTCGACGGGAATCATCGGCTCCACTACCTACTGCACTTCATGGGACCAGAGGCGTACGATACGTTATGCGACAAGGTCGCCCCGGGGAAGCCATCGACGAAGACGTACGCGGAGGTAGTCACGCTGATGGAGCAGCACTACAGCCCAGCGCCGCTGGAAATCGCGGAGAATTTTCGTTTCCACCAGCGCCGACAGCACGAGGGTGAAAATGTCAGAGATTATTTAACGGGGATACACTGTAAATTCGGGGTTTTTTTAAACACTGCTTTACGTAATCAGTTCGTTTTCGGGTTACGAAGCGAAAAGATCCAGAATAGACTGCTTGAAACTAGGGACTTAGATTTAGACCGGGCTTTCGAAATCGCTGTGGGGATGGAGCTGTCTGCCCGGGATGCCGCGGAACTGCATCAGAGCGGGGTAGTACACGCAATAGGGGCGAAGGCAAAAGCCAAGAGATTCGTAAAGTCACTACAAGGCTCGCCGGGGGGTAGCTCTACGGCCACAGCGACCGCGAAGACACAAAAAAAATGTTACCGGTGCGATAGTCCGAAACATTTCGCACAAAATTGTGACAAAATAAATGAAACTTGTTCTTTTTGTAGCCTCAAGGGGCACACGCAGAAGGCGTGCCGCAAGGCTAAGCGAGCGGCGCAGACGCATCAGCTCTCGGAGGAATCAGACGTGGACGAGATCGTGGCGTTGGAGGAGCTCACAACACCAAACGAGGTGGGCGACATACTACAGGCGGAGCACACGCAGCATCGGACAAAATTCTTCACCACACTATCGGTAAATGGATCCAAGGTCCAATTCGAGGTCGACAGCGGTGCGACGGTCACAGTAATGAGCCACGAGGACTTCACAGAAAGGTTCCCAGGGTCAGCCGTACTGCCAACGGCGCTAAAATTAGTGTCGTATTGCAAAACGGTTTTGCAGGTTCGAGGTTTCGCAACGGTTAAGACGCGATACAAAAACCGCGAGTTCGAGCTCAATATTTACGTTATAGAGAACGAACGCGCACCCTTGCTGGGTAGAGAATGGATTAGGCAATTGCACCTGGACATATGGGAGGAGGAAGCAATGCAGATAAATGCGTTAAGCGTTGACGGGATAGTTAAAGAGCTAACCAGGGATTTTCCGGTCGCGTTTAGGGAAGGAATCGGCAAGATAGAAGGAATATCGGCGAGACTGTATTTAAAAGAAGACGCGAGGCCCGTTTTCCGAAAAGCTAGGCAAGTCCCGTTCGCGCTGAAGCCAAAAATCGAGGAAACACTGAATAGATTGGTAACTGAGGGGGTATTAACAAAAGTAGACACCGCGGAGTGGGCCACGCCGATAGTGCCGGTGCAAAAGAAAAGCGGTGAGGTTAGGATATGCGGGGATTTTAAAATAACAATGAACCCGAACTTGCACGTAGACGAGCACCCGTTGCCGACCGTGGACGAGCTGTTTGCGTCCATGGCGGGCGGACAGAAGTTTTCAAAAATCGACCTAAACAACGCGTATTTGCACTTAGAGATACACCCCGCGGACCGACGGTTACTAACGTTAAATACCCATCGTGGCCTCTACCAAAGCAACCGGTTGATGTTTGGCGTTGCATCCGCCCCTGCGATATGGCAAAGAGAGATGGAAAAGATCCTACAGGGGATCCCAGGGGTCACGGTTTTTTTAGACGACATCAGGGTGACGGGCGATACCGACCAAACACACTTAAAAAACCTACGGGAGGTACTGGCGCGACTCGCGAGACACAATTTACACATTAACGTGAAGAAATCACAGTTTTTTACAGACGAAATCGAGTATTGCGGCTACAAAATAGACAGAAACGGCATACATAAAACCGCGGAGAAAGTGAACGCGATACAGAATGCACCGAGACCGACGGATAAAACGCAGATTCGCGCGTTCGTTGGTTTAGTTAATTATTACGGACGTTTTTTTGAAAACTTGAGCACGTTACTCTTCCCACTGCATCAACTACTACACGACGACGTTGATTTCGAATGGCCAGACGAATGTGAACAGGTCTTCCGAACGGTAAAAGACAGGATACAGTCGACGGACTGCTTAGCGCACTTTGATCCGCGTTTACCGATTATACTCGCCACGGACGCGTCGCCATACGGGGTGGGAGCGGTCCTCTCACACATATACAAGGACAAAACGGAACGGCCGATACAATTTGCATCGCAAACGCTGTCAAAGACTCAACAAAAGTACGCACAAATCGATAAGGAGGCTTACGCGATCATTTTCGGGGTCAGGAAATTTTACCAGTACCTATATGGACGGCGTTTCACGCTGTACACTGATCACAAACCTTTGGTGCAAATTTTCAGCCCGCAAAAAGGACTACCGGTACTCGCGACTACGCGCATGGAGCATTACGCGATCTATTTACAAGCCTTCACGTACGACATTAAGTATAAGGACTCCAAAGGAAACGCGAACGCGGACGCGATATCGCGATTACCCGCCTCCTCAGAGGAACTCATAGGCTACGACGAACCGGACGTCCTCGAAATCGCGCAGATAGAGACGTTACCGGTTACAGTATCAAAGCTAGCTAACGCAACAAATGAGGATAGTCGCCTCCGCGCCCTGTGTGAAGCGCTTCGAGCGGGAAAAACGGTCCCGAAGGAGTCGCGCTTTAATATACCACAAACGGAATTCTCAATTCAGCAAGGATGCCTACTCCGAGGGCAGAGGCCCTCGCTATACCCAAAGCTTTACAAACCGAGATACTAAGGGAACTGCACACCGCGCACTTCGGGGTAAATAAGATGAAGGGATTAGTACGGAGTTATTGTTGGTGGGAAGGGATCGATCGCGATATTGCAGAATTGGCCCAAAACTGCGGGGCGTGCAACGCGTTCAGGCATGACCCACCAAAGGTAGACACGCACCCGTGGGAGACCGCGGAAACTCCGTTCGAACGCGTACACGTTGATTACGCGGGCCCGTTTTACGGTTCGTATTATTTCATCCTCGTGGATGCGTTTTCGCGTTGGCCAGAGGTCTATATCACCAAAGATATGTCGACGAATACCACCACTAGGTGCTGTCGAGAAATTTTCGCACGTTTTGGTGTCCCGAGAGTTCTGGTCAGCGATAACGGTAGGCAATTCGTGTCCCACGATTTCGAACGTTTTTTAGCGACGAACGGGGTCACACATAGGCTAACTGCGCCATACCACCCCGCGACGAACGGGCTGGCCGAACGATGCGTACAAACGATTAAAAAGTCGCTGCGAGCCATCGACCCCGAGAAAAATGAAAAAGATCGAGAACTGTGCAAATTGCTGTTGCAGTACCGTAAAATGCCGCATAGCGTTACAAATAAGTCACCGTCAGCTCTAATGTTCGGGCGCGAGATAAAATCACGGCTGGATCGGATAAAACCCACGACACGGACCGGGTGGGGGGTAACAGGCGAAATAACCGTAAGAACCTTCAAAACCGGGGCCCGAGTAGCGCCGAGAGAATACGGAACACAGTGCAAATGGCAGTACGGTAGGATTATTGAGAGGCTTGGCAAATTACATTACCAAGTGCGTTTGGACGACGGAAGAACCTGGCGACGGCACATCGATCAGTTGCGATCGATTGGCGAAGAGACACCGCTTCGACCTCGAATGAACGAGTACGTGGAACCAGAGACAAGCCGCCAACGCCCGATCTCAGAAACGTCTGGCACCCCGAACGCGGACAGCGCGGTGTCGGTACCGGACGAGGTAGAAAGGATACCCGAGGCTAACAGTAATCACGAGAAGACGCCGCCAAAGACTCCGGCAGAGAAAACGCGAACAGACAGCACAGTGACCGAAGTACCGACACGGCGCTGGCCAGCAAGAATTCGAAAGCCGTCCGCGCGGCTGACTTACGATCACGACAATTAGGGATAAACATCGTTTACTAGTATTAATTTCCCCCCCCCCCCTTTCTGGCGGTTCCGTCTCCGGGCTCTCTTAAAAATAATTTTTTTTTATTAAAACTTTCGTAAAAATTATCAGTTTTTCTTTTCTTATTGTTTTTGTTGTTTTCTCTTCTCTTCGCGTACTACTTGTACTTACAAAAAAAAAAAAAAAAAAAAATTAGCGAGAGAGGAGCTGTAGAGTCGATACCAGCGACACGGCGATTATCGACACTGGCGTGCGAGCCACTCGCATCACTCTTCCCCCGACCGAGCCGTCAGGCACATGTAAAGTGCGTACAAGCTTACTGACGAATAAAGTGTTCTAAATCTCATTATAAGTGTTGCTCTCCATCATTCCATTCCTTCGTACGGACATAACACTAATAAAGAAATTATTCGTTACGCCGGACGTAACACGGATACCGAAGCAAACGATACAACGGAAACAGTGTTAATCATGCTCAATGAAAACAAAAAATGGGAGTTCGATTCCGAAATGTTGTTTCGAGAAAACTTGAGGAAACTCGTGTCGAACGAAAAGTAAAATACGACGAAGCTACATATAGGACAATCACCGTATTTTCAAGGTCTCAAACTCAGACAGAAAAAAGACTCATCACGACCCGTGCTGCAATTGAGATTCATTAGACCTGCTATCTTTGTTTATTTTTTAAATTAGCCGTTTTTAATTGTTTATTCCTTTATTCATACCGACGCTGATTTTTTTTATTGCATTTCAGATTGATTTAATTCAGATTAACTCAGTGAGGGTGACTATACCGATCGACGTGACGCAAGAAATCATGGCGTCGAGTAAAAGAGATTTTCCGTTTGAAATTATACTAATTTGTTTTCCTTTTTAGTTTTTACACAGATTGGACAGACTATATATACTGCTGGAGACGGCAATCAACGCTGTTACAAAGAGAGCGGCTTAACCGCTTGACGAAGCTCGGGGTTCATCCACGAGTGGAATCATTGACTGGTCAAGGGACTGGGACACTAGGACCTCGGCAGCGCATGCAGTTCAAGCTATTCTGGCATACTAACGTACGACAATGGGATCCGGAACCCTCGAAGGACGAGTCGTGTGAGTTAAAATTTATTTCCACTTGTTTATTTTGATTGCACAAATATTCGTTTGATATTTTTATTTTGTCGTTTCATCATTCATTTATTTATTTGTTTGTTTATTTTGGTCAATAAAAAAAATCCTTTAATGATTATTAAACGCGTAATCTGTTAATTTTAAGTACATCTTTTAACTTCATCTTTTATAAAATTTGGGAAGTTGTGGATTCATTTGTATGTTTGATGTCACTCCCTGGGACAGGGAGGAGGGGCGAAGCTCCTTAGCGACACTGCCCCAGGCCCTAATTATTTTCTCTCGAGGGAATCCCCCTCTGCCCCCTCCCGGGCTCTGATAATTATGCTGGTACTATTCTATGCGTCTCGATGAGTTGTGCGCAATAATGTGGTGCACAACAGCTGCACGCTATCATGCGAAATACTAATTTTTCGACCGGAAATACGTCACTTCCGGTGTAGGGAACTTATTTTTCGACCGGAAATTACGCGCTACGTCAGAAATACGTAACTTCCGATTTTAAAATCTAATTTTTCGATTTCCAGTCGTAAAAATACATTCTCTAACCAAAAGTGTAATATTTGCGGTATGACATCAATTTCTCTTGAAAAACGCGATTTTCAAACCGAAAATGGGGCGAAAATAGACGATCGAAAGTTAGGCGGTACATCCTGAGGTATGCTGGAAAAATGTAAAAAAAAAATCTAAAAAATCAAATCAAATCAGCCAAGTAGTATTACAAAAATCTAAAAAAAAATCCAAGATGTAAAAAATCTTGAACAAAAAAAACTTGGCGTGCCAGTTTTTTTTTACACTTTTTGAATGAACTACGTACGACAGCGATTGGAAAAAAAACTGGCACGCCAAGTTTTTTTTGTTCAAGATTTTTTACATCTTGGATTTTTGTAATACTACTTGGCTGGTTTGATTTGATTTTTTCGATTTTTTTTTAACATTTTGATACACATATATTTTTTTTATTGTTCGGATAAACATCTGTTTTGGTAGATTTTTTTAATTTTTAAGAGGTTTTTTTCATAAACATATTTTCTGAACGTTTTATAAGTACTTGGCGTACCATTTTTACTTTTTTGAAAAAAGTATTTTATGGTTGATTTCACCTATTTTTTCCTGTAAATGCGATTTTCTTCTTAGTCTTAATCTTGAGGAGGAAAGTAGAATTAACAAATTCGTTTGTACTAACTTTTATTTGATTCTTTTTTACACGAGATCAATAATGATTAGCAATTTATGATACGTATTTACAGCTCGCGCTTAAATTGTAAAATAGTAAGGGAACTTTAAAGCTTCAAAGTAGAAAATTAAAAGTACTCAACAAGGCCCAGTTTTCTTAAAAAAAAAAAACGCGCTTACGCATTCAGAAAAAAAAAATTCGTCAGATTCATTCGCTCGTAAATGATTAAAGTGTAACGGCCCCAGCCTAGTATTTAACTTTTCGAACTTCGAATATTTATTCAAGCGTATCGATACGGAGTTTCCGTTCGATACGCTCTTCAGAGAAGCCCTTAAGGCTATCGAGCATCCGGACCGCCGCGCGCGTCCACTTATCTCCTAGCCTAAACATCCGACGACTCTTTATTCCATTGTAGAAGCGAGCGCGAAGCCCTCAGCTTCACGCCCGCTTCAATCAGTTCAGCTCCGACGACCGACCAGTGCGGTACACTTACCTCTCCGACTAATTACACTCTCCGCTACGACTAATAAAAAGTATATTATATTCATATTCTGACTCGAATCATTGTACAGTGCCTGACCCATCGGCCGTCCGTCACAAATGGTGTCAGAAGTGTGGGAATCACACAAACGCGCCCGCATTTGAAAAAAAATTCAACTTTTTATTTAAAAAAAAAAAAAAATTTTCGAATTTTTACACACGTTTGAGCCGTAGCTCACATTCCCGGAACCGGACAACCGTGCTCGAGCCGTGCTCGCACGAATAAAAACAAAACGTGACATTTAATAAAAACCGGACAGTGAAAAAAAAAGTGACATTCTACAAAAAGTGATACAACAAAAAAAAAAACCAACCAACAGTGACACTCGAAGAACAAAACGAACAGTGAAAAAAAAAAACCAGAGAACGAAAAACCGTGAAAAAAAAAACCAAACAGTGACAACTAGTGAAAAGACACGAATTAGACAATTAATTAAATATTAAGAATACATATAAACACTTACTAAATAATATACATTGTAACGTGGCGTTCCGCGCCCCGTTGCAATTGCCCCCCCCCTCAGCGTGGCAACTCCGCGCCCAGCCAGCCAACAAGTCGGAGCCTCGAGGCCAAATAGGGAGATTAGTTGTACTAATGAAGGATTAAAGCGATCGTGAGACCGATCGCCGGATCGACGGGACAATATTAAACTAAAAAGGGCAATAAAACTTATGGCGACTTTTCTTCCCTTTGTCGAGCACCTCGGAGAGAAGAAGGAACCACCGGAGTCGTTCAATTAGCAGCGGAGGATGGAAACCTCCGCACGCCCCATTCTCATCGGAAAACTCCGGAGACCGTACGTCGAGGGAAAACGGCCTGACGGCGGAGTGCAACTTCGCCGAAGAGGATGCTGACCTGCACTCCGCCACGAGATCAGGCCCCTCCCCCCCAAGAGGAAGACACCGAGATCCGCGCGTCGACGTCCAGAGTCGTCGCCTCTCCTGCAATCGAGAGCGTCGATAAAGTCGCGCGCGTTGGGATCGGCTTCGCGCCCGGGCGAGGTAGCGACGAACAGCTGTCCGCAAACAGAAGGCTCTTCGCGTAAGACGAGCGAGCGGGGAGGGGGGCGCGGGGTTGGCCCCGCGTAGCCCCCCTACGCGGAACCTCGAAGGGACCGGCGAGCGAAACGCTCGCCACTTGTTGGTTGGGTGTCGAGCCGGATAGGCAAAGTTTCGAATCACGGAGAAGTCGTTGGCCCCTGTGGGAAAAGATCGAGAAGGAGACGAAGGAAGAGGCCGTCATCTCGTCCACAGACAGTATTCTCCGGTGGGTGGATTTTTCTCTGGAACGATCAAATCCGAGGTGTTGCGACACGGATAATTAGTCGAGTCCGCGTAATTAATAGTCGAGACAAACGCGAACCCGAGTCGCATCCACGCCTTCCGTGAGGCGAGAGAGCTTGTCTCTCGCCTTTGCCAATAGTAGTACCGTCTAGTTGATCCGATCGAACGAGTCGTCTAGAACTCTGAAATTGACTCTTACCGAGATTTGCGGGGACGCTTCTCGTCCCACGCATATTGTGAAGATTGTTACTCATCAGCGGGGACGCTTCTCGTTCCCCGCATATCGCTGCGCATTATTTTCCGAGAACCTGTCAAATATATTTCTTTCTGTTTATTAAGATATTTATTGTTGTGTCGGGGTATGGTCTCTGGCCGTTTATTCTTTTGTTAATTATTAGTGGCCAATTAATATCCTACCAAAATTATAATAAACAACCATACCCCCTATCTGTGCGATAACGGAGCAGTGTTATTCTTGGGAGGCCGCATAGCCCCCCGTACCCCACCCTCTTTCTCATCCGCAGGTTGAGCGGTCGGCAAAACTTCTCGGCTTGGCCTTTCCCGAGCGAAATAGAAAGGCCTGGCGCCCTTTTTTGTATTCCTTAGCAGAAAATACGATCGCGGAGGACGCCACTTTGCCGCGCGCTCTACTCGGGCACACCCGAGTGACCGAGAGATAAAGGGTTAGCGTGACAATTTGGCGCCCAACGTGGGGCCGGGCGACCTTCCCATCGGGAGAATAACGCTGCTACTTGTTTAATTCCACGTAGTAACATTGGTAGTAACTTTACGTAGAATAGTTGTTGTAGTCCTGTAACGTACAGAGAGCGGCGGCTGAGCTGTCGGTTGAGATCCGCTGCGACGCGAGCGAGGTTCGTGCTCGCTCGAGCGGACAGCGGTCAGTCGCTGGCTGTAAACATCGGACGATGTAAACATCGTCCGAGTCAATAGGACTACGATCGGTCTGTTCTAAGAATCGCAAACGGTTAACACGGGAGCCGAGATAAAATTTCGACTCTCGCGAAAATTAATGTTTCGGACTCGTCGTCGATCGGCGGTCAGCTGTTGACTTGGAGAGCAGCGACGGTTTGGGACGGGTGTACGAGCACCCGCTCGCACGCGGCAGCGAGGGGCTCGGAGAGTACCCCCCTCCTATACCAAGCACGCGCTCCCGCGCACCGGCATAGGCCGTCTCGGCGGGCAGACGGGGTAAGCGAGTGTCAACCTAGGAGACACCGCGCGAGATTGAGGGCTTTCGTGGTGGATTAATTCATTTTTGTTAAATATTTGTTTTTTCGTTTCCTTTTTTTATATAAACTCCAAAGAGAAAAGTTTTTTTCAGGTAAAAAGAAGAAAAAAAAAGGGAGAAAAAAGGTTCTTTTCTGTCGTAATAGTACTAAACGTGTTTCTCTAGTGAAAATAGAATTTAAAGGAAACTTAACGAATACGAAAACACAAGAGAACTATTCTTTTTCGTTTTTTTTGTTTTTTTCCATTGTCTTTGAGGCCGGCGGAATTCTTGCCGCCGTAATCTCTGTGGTTGCTACTTAGTACTCGCTTCGGGGCAACATGGATCAGTTTAGAGAAGTAACCGACCGCGTAGACCAGTACACGGAGGGGTATCTGCGGAATCTCCTTACCCGCGCGGGATTAGACCCGCGAGGGGACCATCTTACCCTACATCAACGGGTGCAGGAAAATAGGGGGCAGATTTGGCATAGCCTGGCCAATGCAACCGGAGATATCACTACTCTGTCCAACCGCTCACGCAATAATCGTACGGTAAGAGCGGGCCGCGGTAGGGAATTAAGGCGATCTAACACAGAGGAGAGTACCGTATACGGCGCGCTCCCGGAGAGCACGCGACATTCGCGGCGAGTATCCCTACCCCCGGCGGTAATACCCGAGGTAAGGGCTCTATTTGACGCTGCGCCACAGACCCCGCGAACAGCGATCGCGAGCGGGTGGTGGGAGACGCCGTCCACCTTACCAGGGGCGGGGAACGCACCAGTAACTTCACAGGGACTCGCGAGACGCGGAGCGAGGGGGGTAACGTCGGTGAGACCCCCTCAACAAACATCGAACAACTTCGAACCACCGCGAACGGGCGAGGGGGCCGTGCCCCGCTCCAACGAACGAATATCGCGAAACGTGGCAGATAATATTCCGGAGGAAGGGGCGGTGTGTCTGGAAACGCTAAGGGAGCGCGAACAGGCGGTGGACGCGAGCACCGGCGAAAGAAGGGGGGAGGGGGGTCCAACTGCACCCGCTATCCCGACCGCGCAAGAACCCCTCGCGACCGGGGACCGAATAAGAGGGAATAGTCGTTCCCAGGCCCCTCTGGGTGACCCTATTCGCGAGCCCGACGAAGCACCCCTTCTGGTAGGCCCAGTGAATACCAGTGGGCAATTATTTGAGCGATTAGCCGCGTTACAGATCGGGGAAGGGGAACCGATTCGAGATCGCGACCGTCCGTTCCCGAACCTTCCGGTTTCGTCGCGACGAACAAGACACGTAGAGTACGCGAGCAGTATAGACAGCGCCTCACCGGAGAGGAGGGGGGGTCGGTTCCGCGATTCGAATCGAGGCAAGGTGCGCAGAGGGGACGGCTATAACGCGCCGAAAGCGACGAGTACCGAACAGCCGCGACAGCAACGTAGCTCACAACATAATTGGGAGAGCGAGATTGAGGAAAATTGGAATCGGGAAAAATCGCGAAAAAATCTTAGAGATATACATCCGTGGCGCAGAGCTCGTTCGACGTCGCACTCATCGATAGATTCGGTTCGAGAAGACCGACACCGGTTTCGTAAGGATGATAGGAAAAGAACACACAAGCGAGCGCACCGACGCGGTAGTCGAGACGTGCGTCACGGGAGGGGGGAGTCCCCGGCGAGGCCTCGAAGGCGCTCCCCCCCCGGTCGTTACTCACCAGGTTCGGGCGATAGCTCCGATTCGAGCCGCGATCAGAGGCATTATCGCGCACGGAATACGGGACGGCGAAACGCGCGCGGGGAGGGGAGGTATCGTGCCTTTTCGTCGGAATCGGAGCACGAATATTCACCAACGCGTCGGACTCACCGCCGAGCGTATCACCCGAGCCCGTGCAGGCATCGCATCGGCCGGAGTACGCGGACTGGGTATGGCAGCCTGCACGAGCGCAGCCTCCCCAGCGTGGAACACGCGTTCAAATGGGGAATCGCGTTCAATGGTTCGAACAAGGAAGGGACGGAGGATTTTCTCGCGAATTTCAAGGACAAATGCGACGCGCGAAATATATCGAGGGATGATAGATTGACGCTTCTCCCCGAAGTCCTCAAGGGAATAGCATTAAGTTGGTACCGACAAAATAAAAATCACTGGAATTCGTGGTCGGGCTTCGTCAAACATTTTCGGGCGTGGTTTGTCGAGGATGCGAGTCCAAGAAAATTAGAGGAAAAGATTCGCGGACGAAATCAGCTCGACTCGGAAGACGGTGTTGTTTATTTAATCGCGCTGCGGGAGCTGTACGATCAGCTCCCTTACGAGGTATCGGAACGAAGACAGCTCGATCGGGCGTTCGAGGGCCTACGGTCGGATTATTTTTTGTTTATAGATCGGGAGGACTTTCATTCTTATAACTCGTTTGCACGTGTGTTACTAAAGATCGAGGGGAAATGGGCTCGCGGGGGGAAAAAGACCGAGGGTGGTGCCGGACCACAACCCCACGTGAATTTATTTCCCGTAAAGAACGAGGTATGCGCGATCAGTGCATCAGCGGATGCAAAGCCCGCGACCAAAGCGAAAGCCGGCGGGAAAAATAAAAAATCAAACGCGAAAGCACAGGCACCCAAAGGCGAAGCGGCCGACGCTACGGTGGTAACCGGACAGGCAGCGGAGGGTAAGACAGAAGCTCCGCAAACAAAACAGGGAACGCAATCGTCGCGTACGAGTGCGGCTCGGAAAGCCGCAGTAACGAACCGACCCGATCTCGAGTGCTGGAACTGCGGGCAGAAGGGTCACGGGGTATTAGCCTGCCCGGTGGAGCGCGTATTGAAATGTTTCGGTTGCAAAACACCGGGATATACGCGCGCGACGTGTCCTCGCTGTAAGGAAAACGCGCAGGGGAACCCGCCAGCGAAGGCGGAGGGTGCCCCTGCAGAACGGTAGGCCTTCGGGAGAGAATCGATGGGGGAAGCACGAACCCATCGACCGACGGGGGGAGCTCGGAGCCGAAACAGCACGAGATCTCCCCCGAATTAAAAACCGACGAGATCAGACGGGCCCCTACACCTCGGGGGCAGGTTGCAGGCTCGCCTCCACTGCCCTCTGGTAGTGACCCAACCCTCTCCCCTCCGTCACGTCCAGTAGTAAGGGAGTCGGTAGGGAAAGGGGGGAATACGGCTATCATCGCCGTAAAGGAACACCGATCGGGGAGTAATTCGGGCTCGATAAGCGAGGAGAGCATTTCAGCCGAGAGCAGCCGAGTAAATTCGCGCGCAGGGAAGGGGGAAATAGAGAAAAATACCCCGGGAGTAGAGTCCGCGGCAAGCATCGTGGAACCGATCGAGACGTCGATCGGCGAAGCAACGGGACCCGAAACAGAGACTGCAAGCGGAGAGTACAGCGAAACGACCTTGGAGGCTTCGCGGTACACTCGGATAGGGCAATCGGCGGAAATAACGAGCGAGGGTCAGGGAGGGAATCTCAGAGTCGACGATGTTGTGGTCGGATCCGTCCTCGAGAGTCCGCAGCCTAGCTCAAAAATCGAACTTTCCCGAAACACGGAGGAAGAGAAGGCCAGAGTCGACGCAGTTGTCGTAGAATCCGTCCTCGACCCATCGACCTCGCGTACGGAGGGGAGAACACCTCCAATAATATCGATCGGTAGGGGGGAAGAGCCAGTAGAAGCGACACCCCCTATAATTGAAATTCTTGAGACAGTAGATGAAACCGAAATAACCGAAATCGACCGAATAACTTGCTATCAGACGAGTAGGGGGGCCGTGGACGACCGAATATTTATCTCCGCAACAATCGGGAATCGAGAGTTACACGCGCTGGTAGATTCAGGGTCGAACCGGACCTACTTAGATCGCGAGGGTATCGGCATCGTAGCCGCACAACATAGAGTCATAAAACCCACGCCCTGGGTAAGAATTACGGTTGGGAACGGCGAGCGAGAACCAATAACGGGTGAGGCCATTTTAAAAATCGAAATCGATGGAATCGTGAAAGAAATGGCCGTCCGTATATTCGAGAAGCTCCCCCAAAACTGTATCCTCGGGATGGACTTTATCAGACTATTCGGTTTTAATTTATTTGGAAAAATTAAACGTTGGCAGGTGGGGGATACCCTTCACCCCTTTTATAATTCGGAATCAGTAGAAGTCGTCGAGGATAGCCTACTCGGAATTGCGGAACTCGCGCCGAGCGAGCAACAGCGGCTCGACGCGTTTTTGAAAGGAAAAATTAGCTCGGGTCCAGTAAAGTTCGGCTTAACAAAATTAGCCGTACATAAAATAGACGTGCAAGGACACGAGCCGATAAAACAGCGGTGCTATCCGGCGACACCGATAGTGAAGCAACATATGCGAGACGAGGTCGATCGAATGATGGCCGACGGGGTGATCGAGCGTTCCTGCAGTGCATGGAACTCCCCCGTCGTAATGGTGAAAAAACCCGGAGGTAAATACCGTTTTTGCCTCGATTTTAGAAAAGTAAATAGCGTCACGAAGAAAGACGCGTATCCCCTGCCGTTCATGGATGGGATCTTGGACCAACTCAGATCGGCGCGGTACATTTCAACCCTCGATCTGAGCCAAGCATACCACCAAATCCCGCTCGACGAGGCAAGCAAAGAGATAACGGCGTTTACAGTTCCGGGGAGGGGGTTGCTGCAGTTTACACGAATGCCGTACGGACTGAGCAACGCCCCGGCCACTTTTCAGCGTCTCCTCGATTCGTTGATCGGTCCGGAATTCGAGCCACATGCCTTCGCGTATCTGGACGACATAATCATCGTCACAGAGACGTTCGAAGAGCATTTGGAATGGTTGGATAAAATCCTTCAGATCGTCAAGAAGGCGGGGTTAGTCGTTAACCCCGAGAAGTGTAAATTTTGTCGAGACGAGGTACGATACCTCGGCTTTTTGGTGAATCGAAACGGGCTACAAACGGACCCGGAGAAACTGAAACCGATTTTGGAGTATCCGAGACCCAACAATATCAAACAGCTGAGAAGGTTTATCGGAATGGCCTCTTGGTATAGACGGTTCATTCCGGAGTTTGCGGAAATCGCCGCCCCGCTCCACAGTCTCACTAGCGTGAAGGCTGTGTGGGAGTGGGGCCCGCCGCAGGAGGAAGCGTTTGAACGGTTGAAGAAATCGTTAACCGAAGCACCGGTGCTCACGTACCCGGACTTCACCGAGCCCTTCATCCTCCATACGGATGCGAGCGACAGAGGGCTGGGTGCAGTTTTGCATCAGAAGCAAAACGGGGAGGAGCGCATAGTAGCGTGTGCGAGTAGAACGCTAACGAAACCCGAAACACGGTATACGACGACTGAGAAAGAATGCTTGGCCGTCGTATGGGCAATTAATAAATTCCGACAATATCTCGAGGGCTACCGTTTCACGGTAGTCACTGACCACAGTAGCTTGACGTGGCTACAAAACCTGAAAGACCCGGCAGGCCGACTCGCGCGATGGGGCATGAAACTGCAAGCGTGGCAGTGTACGATTGTACACCGCAAGGGCACGGAACATAAAGTGCCGGACGCCTTAAGCAGAATGTTCGAAGATAAGCCCCTCGCCGGGGAATCAGAGATAGCCGCCGTCGAGGAGGTGGAGGGACGATCGTGGTACGACGAGAGGTGGGCGGCAGTGGCCACCACCCCGCGCAGGTACGACGGTTGGCGGATCGAGAACGATCACCTATATTTTTACAGGCCGAATCTGTTCAAGGAAGCCGCCGTACCTGACTTGGACGCATGGAAGCTCGTCGTCCCGCCCGATAAACAGACGGAAGTGCTGAGGGAAGTCCACGACGATCCCTCAGCTGGACACGCTGGAGTCGATCGGACGTATCGAAGGCTGGCCGTACACTACTATTGGCCAGGCATGTATCGCGAAGTCCGTAATTACGTCACGAAGTGCGATACATGTCAACGCCATAAAGTAGAGCAGCAAGGGCCCATAGGCTTTATGGGAAAAAGAAATATCGATCAGCCTTGGGCAGTCGTAGCTGCCGATGTAATGGGCCCCTTGCCCCGCACAAGCGACGGCCACGCCTATATTATCATATTCGAAGATCTGTTTTCTCGATATATTGAAGTAGCGCCGCTGAAAACAGCCGACGCGAAATCAATAATCAAGGAGTTCGAGGACCTCGTGATTTATCGTTGGGGTACACCGGAGGTCCTGCATACCGATAACGGCACCGAGTTTGTGAATCGCACACTCGCAACGTACGCAGAGACCTTCGGTATTTATCGGACGACTGTGCCTCCGTATCACGCACAAGCGAACCCGGTCGAACGGGTAAACAGAACGTTCAAAACAATGATTACGTCATATCTCGGTAACGACCATAGGGAATGGGACAAGCATTTACCGGAGTTACAGTACGCGTACAATACAGCTCCGCACACGAGCCTGGGGAATGTTAGCCCGACGTTTTTGAACAGTGGTCGAGAACCTCGACCACCGAGTTTTCTGCGCGGTACCACGGAGCCACCCGCCGCACTCACGAGACCAGATCGGAAGAGTTGGCACGAACGTATGCAGCGACTCGCCGAGTTTCGAGGCCTGGTAGAAGAAAAAATTAATATGGCCTCGAATAGACAGGCGAGATATTACAATCACGGTCGAAGAGACGTGACTTTTCACATCGGTGACTCCGTACTAAAAAAAAATCGTATTCTGTCGTCAGCCGCGCAAAATAAAGCAGCGAAATTAGCGCCAAAATTCGCGGGCCCGTTCACCGTTACGAGGGTGATATCTCCGGTTGTGGTAGAGCTCAACGATATCGCAGGGAGGGGGGCCGGTAAACACCACGTGAAGGACCTGAGAGCCTATCACGCATAATCCACCCGAACTGCAGAGGAAAAAAGAGGATAAAATAACTTAGTTCTTCGAAAAGAAATCAAAGGAAGAATTTGAGACTATTCTGTACATCTGTCCTTTTCTTTCTATCTATATTTCTTATGATTTTAATTTGTTTTTTTCTCTTGTTGACGTTTTGTTATTAGTTTATCTAAGAGGGTTTACGGCGTACAAAAGCCGTAACTGGTCGATAATTGAGGAGTTTCGGAGATGATAGGGAGGAAATCTCTTTTGTTGTTAAACAGGTAGAAGGACAAAAATAAAAAGAAAAAAAACGTAACTCCAAGATGTCCAGTCGCCACCAGCGAGAGGAAGAGCAGCAACGGGCTCACCTCTTCCGCGAGCTAGAAGATTGGGCCCTCGAAATGGAAAAGCTCGAACCCTTCGCACGAGCGGTGCTCGCACAGCAGGTGGGGGAGGGAGAGACCCTCTACTCCCCATCCGGAGAGAACACGGGGGAAGAAACAAGACCTGCGACCCCCGACGAGGAATATTTCTCGGCGGAGAGTCAGCCGAGTTCCCCGATAGAAAGTTGGGAAGCCCAGGATGATGACACCTGGACCCCGACTCGACCATGGTGGGGACCATTCGAGGGGGCTCGAGTAGCTCAGGCCGCCAGTTGGTCCATTCCAGTCTGGGAGGAGAACGGCCAACCACGTCTGGGTCTAGGGCGTTCACGCTTGAGCCTAGGACGCAGTCGAGCCATCTGGGGCCTAAAGGCCACGGATCCCCGTCCCCCGGGACTCGGGAACGCCGAGGGCCAGGACAAGACAGCACCGGCTCGAGGACGAGCGCGAGGCAGAGCGACCCGAAGGATCGACGGCGACGGGGTGGCGGAACCACCCGGTCCGCGAGGAAGTCCCGTCGACGCGGAGATATGGCCCAAGCCAGGCTGGCGTCGCACACGGGATCGGTCCACCAAAAAACGGCCGGCCGATAATCGTACGGCTAAGGGCCATAAGCTGTTTACGGATGACCAACCCGTGTGCGCCAACTGCTTCGAGGAGGGGCACCGATGGGAGATTTGTCCCAAGACGAGGCGGTCGAATTTCTGTCGTGTCTGCAGACGTCAAAATACGACGACAGAAAAGTGCCCTGACGGGCCACACGCTCGACCGATCTAAGAGCCGAGGAGGGGAAACCCTCCCGTTTTTTTTTGTGTGATCGGATAAGTTCCTTCAGTAGGGAGGACTAGGGCTCCCTGATCCTAAGAAAATTCGTTTTTTTTGCTCACCGTGAGGATCTCATTTTCCGTGGTTATATTTTTTTGTGTTTCACTTATTAGTGAGGAACTAAAAGGTATAGTTCCAGAACGATGGTATTTTCTTTTATTTTAGGCTGGTTTTTTTTTGTTTTTGTGTTAAGAGACTATAATTCTAGTCGCTATGGATAGTAGCCTTTATTTTTAGCTTTTGGTTTTTTTTTCTTAGGGAGTACAAAAAAAAAAAAAAAAAAAAAAAAAAAAAAACCTAGCTCCCTACTGGTGGTAAGATTTTGTTTGTTTGTTTAATTTAGTATTCATTTTGTTGTGTATCATTGGTTAAAACCAAAGAAAAAAAACTAGCCTCCGTTGTGTAGCAAATAAACCCCATGAGGGAAAGAGGGAGGGGTCGCAACGCAGATTGGACCCCTCGACCAATAAAGATACACCCCGGCACCGGTAGATCGGAGTACGTTGTTTTTTTTGTCTCAAACGAACCCTCTCGAACTCCTTGCCTCGGAGACAAGACTTCGCAGGGAAGATGTGTCGTCGTTGATCCTAGAACGGCGAGAAGAATCGAGAAGAAGGGTTAACGAGACCTGAGTTTATGTGTAAGTACTCGGAGTAAAAATGAGGGGTAGACGGTGTGGGGTTGTGAGACTGGTAGATTGTGTTGTCCAAGAAACCCCCGGGTGATCATGGTGGAGGTAAGTGGACAAACCGAAACAACACCCTTTTTCCCCGCCTCGTCGGTAGACCAAGGTCCCGAAAGGGAACAAGAATCTCGCCTCGTCGACCGTTCAATCGGACTCACGATATCGCTAGCTTGGAAAAATTAAGGAATGTGGTAATAAGGTCGCAACACCTGCCCACCCCGCGTTGTCGATAGTAATGCGCGTTTAGGGAAGGGGGAGTTGTAACGTGGCGTTCCGCGCCCCGTTGCAATTGCCCCCCCCTCAGCGTGGCAACTCCGCGCCCAGCCAGCCAACAAGTCGGAGCCTCGAGGCCAAATAGGGAGATTAGTTGTACTAATGAAGGATTAAAGCGATCGTGAGACCGATCGCCGGATCGACGGGACAATATTAAACTAAAAAGGGCAATAAAACTTATGGCGACTTTTCTTCCCTTTGTCGAGCACCTCGGAGAGAAGAAGGAACCACCGGAGTCGTTCAATTAGCAGCGGAGGATGGAAACCTCCGCACGCCCCATTCTCATCGGAAAACTCCGGAGACCGTACGTCGAGGGAAAACGGCCTGACGGCGGAGTGCAACTTCGCCGAAGAGGATGCTGACCTGCACTCCGCCACGAGATCAGGCCCCTCCCCCCCAAGAGGAAGACACCGAGATCCGCGCGTCGACGTCCAGAGTCGTCGCCTCTCCTGCAATCGAGAGCGTCGATAAAGTCGCGCGCGTTGGGATCGGCTTCGCGCCCGGGCGAGGTAGCGACGAACAGCTGTCCGCAAACAGAAGGCTCTTCGCGTAAGACGAGCGAGCGGGGAGGGGGGCGCGGGGTTGGCCCCGCGTAGCCCCCCTACGCGGAACCTCGAAGGGACCGGTGAGCGAAACGCTCGCCACTTGTTGGTTGGGTGTCGAGCCGGATAGGCAAAGTTTCGAATCACGGAGAAGTCGTTGGCCCCTGTGGGAAAAGATCGAGAAGGAGACGAAGGAAGAGGCCGTCATCTCGTCCACAGACAGTATTCTCCGGTGGGTGGATTTTTCTCTGGAACGATCAAATCCGAGGTGTTGCGACACGGATAATTAGTCGAGTCCGCGTAATTAATAGTCGAGACAAACGCGAACCCGAGTCGCATCCACGCCTTCCGTGAGGCGAGAGAGCTTGTCTCTCGCCTTTGCCAATAGTAGTACCGTCTAGTTGATCCGATCGAACGAGTCGTCTAGAACTCTGAAATTGACTCTTACCGAGATTTGCGGGGACGCTTCTCGTCCCACGCATATTGTGAAGATTGTTACTCATCAGCGGGGACGCTTCTCGTTCCCCGCATATCGCTGCGCATTATTTTCCGAGAACCTGTCAAATATATTTCTTTCTGTTTATTAAGATATTTATTGTTGTGTCGGGGTATGGTCTCTGGCCGTTTATTCTTTTGTTAATTATTAGTGGCCAATTAATATCCTACCAAAATTATAATAAACAACCATACCCCCTATCTGTGCGATAACGGAGCAGTGTTATTCTTGGGAGGCCGCATAGCCCCCCGTACCCCACCCTCTTTCTCATCCGCAGGTTGAGCGGTCGGCAAAACTTCTCGGCTTGGCCTTTCCCGAGCGAAATAGAAAGGCCTGGCGCCCTTTTTTGTATTCCTTAGCAGAAAATACGATCGCGGAGGACGCCACTTTGCCGCGCGCTCTACTCGGGCACACCCGAGTGACCGAGAGATAAAGGGTTAGCGTGACAACATATATATATACACATATAAACATTTATTAAACAATATATACACATAATAATTTTTAAAAAAAAGTGAACAGTAATATTAAATAAAAACAATAACAGTGCAAAAAAAAAAAAAAAAAAAAAAAGGGGCGACAAACGGACGCACAAAAAAAAAAAAAAAAAAAACAAACAGCAAACAGTGAGAGTGTACAGTGAGAGTGGGTGTCGAGCAAGTGTCGAGCGAATCGGGGTTACCGACCGCCGAAATTCTCACGCAGCGGCGGCCGCCAACGTTACCACCAGCGAGCCGTCATCGACCGCGGCATTGATCCGCTGCCGCCGAGATCCGACGCGACCCGCCCTGCCGACCGACGCCCATCGTCGATCGACCGCCGTCGCCCACTGTCCATCTCCACCAAATAAAATAGCAGGAAGGAAGGACGACGCAAAAATAAATTGAAGGAAGGAAGAACGGAAACAAAAAAAAAGGATATAATAAATAAAAGGAAACCAAGGAGCAATAACAAAAAAAAAAAAATCCATGCAATTATTATTTGCAATCCTTGTGGCAATAATGTAAGTACCAACTTATATATATATTTTTATTCTGTTAAAAAAAAAAAAAAAAAAAGCGTAGCAATTTTTACTTTTTCCAAATTCTTGTTTTAATACTTTTTCTCAAAAAAAAAAAGAGAATTAGTATCCCGCGGGAACCGAGCGCCGACAGCTGACGCGACGCGTGTCAGTGGCGTACGACCGTCGAGAGCATGCGATATACACATGCGGTGAATTAATAACATCCCTATCCCTTTTGTTATAAATAATAAAAACAATAATAATTAAAAAAAAAAAAAAAAAAAAAAAAGAGCTATAATAAAAAAAAAAAAAAAAAGAGTGTGTTTTTTCTTTTCAACAACGCGCCTCACACCAGATGGCAGCGAATATATACATATACACATTCACATAAATAAAAATAAAAAATTTGTTTTTTTTTAACTTTCAAATTTTTTTTTATTTACCAAAAAAAAAAAAATTTTCTCACACGCAAATAATAATAATTTAATTAAATTAATTTCTTTTTCTCTTTTTTCGCAAAAAAAAAAAAGAAAATATATATATATATATATATAATAATAATACAATCTAAACAAAAAAAAAAAACTTGGAAACAAACAAACAATTACTTTTCAGTTCATTCTTTTAAATTGTTTTAAATTTAAAAAAAAAAAAAAAGAAGTATTAATTTTTGAAAAAAAATCCAAAATGGAAAATATAATTCCGTTTTTTTCTTGGGATTTTCTTACCCAAAAAACCGACAACGTTTAACTATTGTTAACCAAAAACGAGAATTTCAGTTATTTTTAATTATATATAAATAATTAAAAAAAAAAAAAAAAAAAAAAAAAAAAGAAGAACAGAGGAAAGACATTTTTCTTTTCTCACTTTTTGTTCAATTAAAAATAAGTCCGCCGAAACGGCCTCGGCGCACACGGAAAAGTAGCGCAAACAGTTTTTTCCGCTCAGCTTTGTCTGGGAGAACAAAGGTAAGAATGGTCAACGAAGACAACGATAACCCCGTACCTAGCACAATGAAGCTCCGCGACGTACAAAACCTTGTACCAAACTTTGATGGCAGGAATATGCCACTTAACAACTATATATGCGCATGTAAAAATGCCGAAAAACTCGTGGCGGAAAACGATCGATCTCAATTCCTGACAATAGTACAACTTAAACTGTCGGGAGTTGCAGCCGATATCACCGAATCGAGAACATACAACACACTAGAGTCACTATTAAGGGACCTCAAGAGCGCTTTCGACAAACCAGTCGAACTATCGGATCTTGAAACCGAATTAAAGTCAAACATACAAAATTACAACGAATCCGTTCTCGTTTACGCAACGCGTACGCGAAAAATCGCGAATAGAATCGAGAATAGGCTAAAAGACGTCTATCGCGCTGAAGCCCAACAGGCTTATCTAAATGAACGAATTAACGAAGCAAGACAAACAGTCATTAGAACTTTCATTCGTGGATTAGCCGACCAAATCGGTAATATGATCATGTCTAAAAATTTTGCAACCCTCGAAAACGCAATCGATGAGGCATTAAGTATCGAGAACGAACTCATTCGTAGACAGGCTATGCATCAAACATCAAAACGCGACAAATCAGAAACCAGGGATAAAAGCCCAGAAAAAGCGAAAGTCCGATTTACTCAGACTGCCAGCAACAACGGACTTAAATTCTGCGAAGTTCATCGCGAAAATCCCACACACTCGACGTCCGAGTGTTATTCCGTGCAGCGTTTACGCGAAAATACAAACACACGCGCCAATAGTCGTCAGTATCAAAATAATTCACGCGGTAATCATCGCAACAATTATCGCGACAACTCGCGCGATAATTACCAAAACAACTCGCGCGGTAATTACCAAAACAACCCGCGTGGTAATTACCAGAACAACTCGCGCGGAAATTATCGAAATAACTCGAACGATAACCGCCAAAGCAACTACCGAAACAACTATCAAAACAACTATCGCGACAATTCTCGCGACAACTATCAAAACAACTATCAAAACAACTCTCGCGACAACTCTCGCGACAATTATCGCAATAACTCGCGCAATAATTATCAAAGCAATCCACGCGACAATTACAACAATTCACGCGACAACCAAAACTCGCGACGAGATGATTCGCGAGATCGCAATTATCAAAACGACCGAAACAGTCGGGATAATTCGCGCGATCGTGACAATTCACAGGACAGACCAAGCACTAGTAATGCCCGAAATTCGCGAAAATCCGACTATCAATCGAGTCTCGATACAGCGCAGGTCGAAAAATTTTTCGAGCGCATGTTCCAAAAAAACGAGCGACCCGCCTCTCGCGACAGCGCGACGGGAGGCAGGACACCGGAGCGCTCGTCCAACCCGAACTAACAGAAGACGCAAAAATTGCGCACACTGAGCCCGAACTTCGTAAACACGTAGGGACGGCATATGTACAAAAAACAGACGGTAGCGTAACAGTTAGAAAAGCTAGAATAAAATTAGGATTAACCCATAGACATAAGCCACCAAGCGTGACCTTAGAGTCACCAGACTTGTATTTACACCAAGCTGTATTCCTTGCTGACACCAGGGCAGAGATAAATCTCATAAAAGATTCAATTGTTGCCCAGGGTACCGAAATAGACCCGACGCTCATATACGAGCTCAGCGGAATCACCAACGGAACAGCAAGAACAAGTGGCAGATGCTACATCCGAATTAAGGAATTTAAAATCGAATTTCACGTGATCGACGATATGTTTCCGATCATGCAGGACGCGATACTCGGCGACGTCTTCTTTAGGGGGACGCCTGCCGATATACTCTATACCGAAGCGTGCATCAAATTCGCCGGTTATACAGTCCCGTTCGAAACGTTCGAGCGAGTGACGATACCAGGCAGATCGAAACTGATCGTACCCGTCAGGTTAAAACCAACCGATCTCGAGGAGGGATACATCCCGAGAATTGACGGAGGTCGACGTCTTTACATGGGTAACGCCTTAGTAAAAAACAACAACGGAATCGCGTATCTTTGCGCGATTAACTCGCAAAATTGCGAGATAAACCTGATCGTCCCAACAGTCGAACTAATACCGGTCGAAATTATTTCGAAAAAACCAATCGCCGATTTCATACCGTGCGATTCTCGCGGTTCTCGAAACGTAGACCGTGCAGAAGTACGCTCGGTACAGCTCGACAAACAGAGTAGGCTTGAAGCTCTTCGAGCTCTTCTCCAATTAGATCACCTCAACGAAACAGAGCGAGACCACGTGCTTCAGCTGGTTTCAGAATACCAGCACCTGTTTTGTTTACCTGGAGATCGACTAGGTCACACAACATTATTAAAACACGAAATCCCTACAACGGACGACAGACCAATTAACACCAAACAATACAGATTTCCACAAATACACAAAAGGGAGATTCAGAGTCAAGTCAACGACATGTTGGACAAGGGAATAATAAAACCATCCCTTTCTCCCTACAACTCTCCAGTTTGGGTCGTTCCCAAAAAACCCGACGCGAAAGGTAACAAAAAATGGAGAATTGTAATAGACTTCAGGAAACTCAACGAAAAAACCACACCAGACGCGTACCCGCTTCCAAACATCGTTGACATATTGGATCAGCTGGGAAACGCCCGATACTTTTCAACGTTCGACCTGGCATCCGGTTTTTACCAGATAGAGATGCACCCGGCGGACGGACACAAAACAGCTTTTTCGACCCCGAATGGTCATTACGAGTATCATCGAATGCCATTCGGACTTAAAAACGCGCCAGCAACCTTCCAAAGGTTGATGGACGTCGTGTTATCCGGACTTCAAGGTACCGATCTTTTCGTCTATTTAGACGATATTGTAATATACGCGAACGATATCACCGAACACGAGAACAAATTTAGAAGTTTAGCAAAAAGACTGACTTCGGCGGGTTTGACGCTACAAACTGAAAAGTGTCACTTCCTGAACCGGGAGGTGACGTATCTGGGCCATATAATCTCGGCCGAGGGCGTCAGACCGAACACAAACAACGTGTTCGCCGTCAAAAACTTCCCGATTCCAAAAGACAAAAAAGGCATCAAACAATTCGTGGCACTCGCGGGCTACTATCGCCGTTTCATCCGTGACTTCGCTAAAATTGCGATTCCTTTAACCCGACAATTGAAAAAATCGGAGAAATTCGAATGGACAAACGAGTGCCAAACAGCGTTCGAATACCTGAAGGCAAAAATCATCGAGCGTCCAGTCTTAAAGTATCCAGACTTCGATAAGCCGTGTACTCTTACAACGGACGCATCAGACTACGCAATAGGTGCAGTACTTAGCCAAAAGTACGGTGACTTCGATCACCCAATAGCTTTCTACTCGAGAGCATTGAAAAAAACTGAAATCGCGTACGACGCGATGAAAAAAGAGCTCCTAGCTATAGTAAACGCGGTAGAGTACTTCAAAACGTACCTATACGGAAAACGATTCACGCTCGTTACAGACAACAGAGCACTAACATATATAAAAAACAAACCCGACATCCCGCAACAGCTACAACGATGGCAAATAATACTCAACGGTTACGATTACGATATCGTACATAAACCGGGGAAACTAAACGTCGTTGCTGACGCTCTATCGAGAAACCCCGCGGAAATCATGCCGATCAGGCAACGCGAGGAAAGCTCATCAGAGCACACCGAAAATCAGGAGACGAAAAAACAAAAACTGTCTCCCAAACCGCCGCATCAAACTCGCGGCCGATCAACAACCGATACGGGTTCTGGAAATCCAGCACCTCGGAAAAAGCAAAACACACACGAACTGTCGACCGACGAATCGGAAGACAGCCAAGCCGCATATCAGAGAACATACCAATCAGACTCTGACGAACCAATGGAACAAGTAACGGAACAAAAGGAACAAACCCAAAAAGAAACGAACCAATCACCAAAAAAGACAAAATCAAAACAAAAAACGGAGAGTGTACCCACAAAAAAAGATTTAATTACAGATACTGAAACATCAATCACCGAGTTATCGGAAAACGAAGGTGAATTTATGCGACCAATTAAAAAAATGGTCGAGGAGCTGAACTCAAAAGAAAACACACAGCCACAATGGCGTCTCTCCAAAAAACGTCCAAACACATCGGACGAGGAGGAGGGTAAACGACAACCACGCAAACAACATAGGAAACGAGAAGATGCCGAAACAAAATATAAGTATACAGATATAGATGATAGTACAACGGAAGAAGAACAGGAAAACGAAAGCCCAACGAGGCAGCAAGTAAACAAAAGCCCAAGGAGGCCACAAAAAACAAAAAGCCCAACGAGGCAGCAAGAAAATAAGAGCCCAACGAGGCCACAAAAAGCAAAAAGCCCAACGAGGCCACAAAAAACAAAAAGCCCAATAAGGCCAGAAAAAATAGGAAAAAGCGAAAACAACAATGGAACTCCAAACAAAAACGACAACTCTAAGGTACGAAATATGGGAAACGAAACGGAACACGAGACAGAATCCGAGAACGAAAACTTCAACAGATTCAAACCGTTGCTGACGAACATCGGAGAATCGTCCAGCGACGAAAATAGTAGTAAACCACCCGTTCAACCAACTTTTAGATCACCATCTACTGATACAAAACAAAAACCAAAGGATTCAAAAAACAACGGATCTGGCGTGAAACAGAAGGTACTACCGAACTTTCGTTCACCAGATTCTCACAAAACACGCCAACGACTAGGGACACAAGCGAAAAAGCGAACTCGAAAAGCGCCAAAAGAACCAACCAGACGTAGCGAAAGGTTAGCTAATAAAAAAAATCAAAACGTCCCAAATATCCAACCTAAAAATCAACCCATTATAAAAAACACGAACAATCTCGAAAACCTGTCACCCGAAATGACAGACCAATATTGGGATTCTAAAGTCACACATAGTAACCCTAAAACAAAAGAACCGGTAAATTCACAACCAAAAACAAAAACTCGATTCCAACTTCCGGATTCAACTTCCTCAGATTCAGAACCAAAACCATCACCAGAATTAACAACGGAATATTGGGATTCTAGAGCCACCTACACTAACAACAACAATCCAGAAACACCAACTCCACCAGATCCAAAAAATACACAATTGGAAAATTCATTACCCACACAAATGTCACCTGAAATGACTCAGGAATATTGGGACTCAAAAGTCACAGAAATTCCCGATAACACACCAACAGAACAAACGATTATCCCACAAACAGAGCAGCCGATCGCAGTGCCAAGCACTTCTAAGCAAACCGAGCAACCAGTCGCCATACCGAGTACTTCAACAGAACAACCAATCGCTACACCGGGCTGTTCAAGACAAATCGACGACTACACGCCACCAATGGACATCGAACCAACATTTAGATCACCAAGCTGGCTTCCACACGAAACAACGGATTACTCGATATCAGACGAATCGCGACCAGCTACACCTCGAAAACCCTCTCGAGCGTTAACGAACCAATATCACGATATGTCGCCATCATCAGAGAGTAATTCCGACAACGACTCGGTATTTCAACCATCACAATATCATCGAAAGCGACTAACACCACGAGTAACTCCACCACCAACGCGGGGAGCCACAATAACAGACGATACTCAGATAACAAATAATATCATAATAACGCAGGAAAACATCCTAGCTCAGGAGGACAACATAGCGCACTTCCTGTCAGCTGATGGTGTCATGGACACAATGGTTTCAAAAGTACTTACGGAAAGAGGTAAACTCACCCAATCGGTATTTTTGCAAACGAATCCAGGGATCGGACATATTTTTATCACACGTGACAAAACAAGACGCTATTTCACAATGATTTGTAAAAGTAAGTCAACAGACGCTACTAGTACACTCACGATTCAGAAGTGTCTAGAAACACTCGTACAAACTTTAGTAAAAAACAAAATCACATCCTGTACTTTATCTAAAGACCCTCAGATTATCGATACATTCCTGTGGTCTAACATCAAAACATATCTGCGAGTACTTACAATCGGTTCGAACATCACTTTCAGACTATGTGAGGGCCTTATAACCGTCCCCGATCAGGAAAACAGACAAAGAATTATTAGAGAACTACACGGATCTGTGGTCGGAGGCCACAAAGGCGAGACGAAAACGTACCAACGCATCCTCTCCCAGTACTACTGGCGAGGGTTGAAAAAAGACGTGGAAACGTTTATTAGATATTGCTTCGACTGTCAAAAGAACAAACTAGTCCGAGTAAAAAATAAGGCTCCGATGATTATCACGGACACACCAGCGCAACCCTTTGATAAGGTAGCTATCGACATCGTAGGCCCGCTACGCGAAACAAGAAACGGACATATATATATACTGACTGTACTTGATTTGTTCAGCAAATTTAGTATAGCGGTACCACTAAAACATCAAACATCGGTAGACGTAGCGAGAGCGCTTTGTAAAACACTGATATCGACTTTCGGTGCGCCTCGCGCAATACTAACCGACCAAGGTACAAACTTCATGTCGGAAATGTTCAGAGATTTTGCGGAGCTGTTCCGGATCAAACAGCACAGAACAACCGCGTATCATCCACAATCGAACGGTGCAATCGAACGCAGTCACCATGTTCTTGTAGAATACCTAAAACATTTTATCGACAGTAATCGAGACTGGGACGAGTTACTAACATTCGCAACATTCTCATACAATACCAGTATACACGAAAGCACAGGGTTTACCCCATACGAATTAGTCTTCGGTAGACAGGCTCGAACTCCCTCGGAGTTCCCACTACCCGAGAAAACAGTAACTTACGACGACTACATGACAAATCTAATGAGGAACCTCAAAAACGTACAAGAACTCGCCCTCGAAAAGGCGATAAAGTTCAAAGAACGAACCAAAAAATACTACGACAAAAGGGTCGTAGAACCAAAGTACCAAGTAGGCGAACTTGTACTCATAAAAAACGAGCGTAAAACAAGTAAATTCGATAGAGATTGGCTAGGCCCATACAAAATTCTAGAAATTCCAAACAAACGCAACGTAATGATACAGTTAGACGATAACACAACAAAAACCGTACACGTAGATAAAATAAAACCGGCATATGTTGCAGATGCCACGCCGCTACCATAAAGGTGTCTGTACCGGACGCCTTCAAAATCACTCCGTTGACGAAAAATCCAGGATTATACTCAGAATCTTTGGGCTCACTTCATTCATCCCATACGACATGGACGCTCATCACGTACATAGACACACGTGGACTTATTTCCAGACGACAACAGATAGAAGAAAATCTCGACGCCGCCAGCGCATTTTGCTACTCCCTACAAGGACATTGCCTGACAAGAGGACAGTTACAGAACGTACGGGCACGACTAAAAAACGCCGCTAACGCAGAAGCAACCCTAGAAGAATTGATCCCATCTATTCAGATAAATTCAACCGAAAAACGTAGGAAGCGAACACCACTAGAATTCATAGGGAAAATCAGCAAAATACTTTTTGGAACCATGGACAGTGACGATGCAGACCGAATAGACTCACAAATAAACGCATTGGCAAACAGTACTGTCGAATTGGCAGAAATCATACAAAATCAGACACATATAATCAGATCAAGCTTCAACTTCACTCAAAATCAAATCGCTTCACTAGCAGAAGTGGTAAGAGGTGAAATACGAGAGGTAAAACTAACACAGGCATCATTGCAACACGAATTATACATTATTCAAAGACTCATAACATTCACTAGTTTAGTCGACGAAGGACTTATGCAGTACGAAATCGATTTGGAGACACTAACAAACGCAGTGCTCTTCGCAAAAATGGGTCAAATACACCCCGAAGTACTATCAACCAAAAAAATACTGACTTGTGCAGAAGCGATCCGAAAATCAACTCCGAACACAATATTTCCTATACCGCTTAGTACAGAATACGTTCCCGAGTTAACAAAAATAATCGACCTCACAGCGTTTCATAACGGAGAACGACTCATCTACGTTATAAAAATTCCTCTTCTAGACCTAACACCGTACAAACTATATCAACACTTATCAGTCCCGGTACGCCAACTTTCAGCAGCCAAAGGCGCAAGATTCGCATATATAAAACCAGCAGTCCAGTACACCGCAGTTTCCGAAGACTTCGGTAGTTACTTTAACTTGAAAGACGAAAACGAATGTAAATTCATAGTTAACCGTTACATCTGCAAACAAAATCACCCAGTAGGACGAATCAGTGACGAAACTGAATGCGAGGTTCAACTCCTTGTTAACCCGCAGTTAAGCGATTTAGAACTATGCGACATCAGACTAAAAACGTTGAGACAAACTTACTGGATAAAAATCCGAAACGCAAACGCATGGCTATTTGCAGCACCAAAACCAGAAACTTTATATCTTCTTTGCGATAATCACGAATCAGCCATCGAAACAATAAAAAACACTGGAATTTTACAAATCAAACCCACTTGCCAAGTAAAAACGCGCACAATAACACTAACTCCATTAGTAGAAATAACATCAACGATCGAGGTTAAATTCACACACACACCAGTTCTGAACATTACGGAAATGATACGAAAATCAATCAAAAACATGGACAACATAAATTACACAGAAATCATGACAGAAACTGAAACACTTACAGGCCTATCAAATCCCGGCTCCATACACGACGATCTAACAAAAAACGAGGTGGCATTGAAAGCCATTATAGCCAAAGCACGCGAAATTTCAAAAACTCACTACATGAATAACAGACTCTCTACACTCGAAACTATACTGAAATACACCGGAATCTCTTTGGGTTCCATCATGCTGCTACTAGTAGTCGGATGGAAGTTTTCTTTATTCGGCAAAATATCCAGCCTATACAAAATTATATCTTGTTTAACCGAGAATCGAGTAGCGACAACGCAACAACAAGCCAGCGAGGCTTCCGAACCGACCGTTGTCTACCACAGACAACCTATAGAATTAATCGAAACTCAAACGCAACCAACTACAGATTGCAGAGAGGTCGCAATCATAACAAATCATCCACCGCAACCAGTTCGTAGACCAGTTTACGCGCTGACATATTACGATCGAAACGCGGTACCATAAAAAAAAAAACACGAAAAGAGCGATAATAATAATAATCACTCATAATAATCCAATATATCCTTAACCATCTACATATACCCTTACTAACGGGAATTAAGCATGCATACACTACCCTCTTATCATATCACAACACACAAATAATCTTAATTATATCATGCATGGCTTAAAAAACTATCGTTTTTTTTAAATCCTATTACTATTTTTGCATATTATTTCACCAAAGTACATACACACTTAACAGATAAAAAAATAAAAAAAAAAAACAACAACAACAACAACAATGGACACTCAACCGTCAACATCATCATCCGTACCAGTCACTAAAGTTGAGTGCCTCCTCTGCCCGAGAAAAGTGAAGGCAAACAAGCTGGCCGACCACACGGCCAGATGCTACTCGGAGCTACAAAAGCGAACCGCCAGTTTGGGATCGCGTCACACTGGATGCCCGTTATGTTGCTGCGTGTTCCCGGCGAACCGACTGACGGCTCATATCGACAAATGTGTCGCTTACCTGCTGAAACTGCGGTTCCACGACCAACAACTGAACGCATTACAGCAGTACTCTCAACAACAACAGTACGAACAATACCAGGCACAACAATTTTTTCAACATCAGCAGCAGCTGCGTCAACAACAAGGAATAGAACAACGACAGCAACCAATACTAGACTACACACCACACACACCCGAAGGACCACCACCACCACTGGAATACGAGGATACTCAAAACACAGACACAGATGACGAAAGCACAGAAGATGAAAGTACAGACAACGAGACTGCAGTCGAAACAACAAACGACGCAAACAAAAAAACAAGCAATACGAACAAGGAAGCAAACCAAAACGACAACAAGACCACCCATGACGCAACTAACAATCCAAACGAAAACACTGACAACGCAAACGGAAAATCCGACAAAAACGAAAACAAGGGACTAAACGAAAACAACGACAAGACCAAAACAGACTTCGACCCTAGAAAATTAACGCTGGAGGAAGGTTTCAAGTGGATCGATTGCCAAAACTTAGAGATCCAGCGCAAAATCAAAAACCGAGCCTGCACAAACATCTTCCTCGCAGAGCTGAAAAAGGAAAGCATGAAAAAGAAATGGAATCAGACTACCATACAGTAAAGACAACATTAAACCTCAAACACACAATTATTAAACCCCCATAACCTAATAAACAATCATACATATACAACATGACACGTACAATAACCAAATATATATATATAGTAATAAGCATAAGCGCGGCACGCGTCGCGTAGCGTCGATAGAAAGCGAGGAGAGGCGAAAAAAAAAATCCTCCTTAACGTTTTATTTTGTTTTGTTTTTTTTTTCATTCATAAAAGCATATTTTTATTTTTTCCTTATCAATTTAGTTTTTCTTTTTTCTTAAAAATTTTTTGTAATTCTCTACGACCAATATATATATGCAACGCTTTTTTTTTACATTTTAAATATTTGTGTTAATCATTTTACCTATTCTAGAATCAACTCCTATCTTTCACCAACAAACCATCTCCAAATAACATGTCTCACCCATTAACCACCACTAATCAGAACTTTAGAATGTTACAGGCACCATATTACAAAAGAAAAAAAAAAAACTCGAAATTTATAACCTAAACTCTAGAGGGAAAGACGAACATTGGGAAAATATAACAAATACGTATACGTATACCAATAAACAATGGACAAAATTACCAAAAATGGCATAAATACATTGGAGAAAACAAAACATGGAGTTTCACCAACGAAACAAGCAGGACAACATTTTAATTTTTCTTAACCATTTTTAACATCCAATATAAACCCATCCAATTTAACCAAACCATTCCCACTAACATGAACAACTAAAAATTTTACTTAGTTACAGATACCAACAACCACCAACTATTTAAAAACAACAGGAGTGTACCGCAATCAACTTCACAACCAAAGGATAATCCTCCAAATCAATCCAAACAACAACCAGGAGCTTCACTTCTTCAACATCAATCAACAATCAACAATCAACAACAATTATAACAAAAAAAAAAAAACACACACATTTAGAAAACATTACACAACTTACACAAAATGAAAATATCTTAAAAAACCAAATTACTTTTAATTATATCGAGTCACACTTAACAAAATCATATCAAATGTAAAAATTTTAATGTCCGATGCGGGGGCATCGTTTCCTCCCAGAGGGGGAGTGTAACGGCCCCAGCCTAGTATTTAACTTTTCGAACTTCGAATATTTATTCAAGCGTATCGATACGGAGTTTCCGTTCGATACGCTCTTCAGAGAAGCCCTTAAGGCTATCGAGCATCCGGACCGCCGCGCGCGTCCACTTATCTCCTAGCCTAAACATCCGACGACTCTTTATTCCATTGTAGAAGCGAGCGCGAAGCCCTCAGCTTCACGCCCGCTTCAATCAGTTCAGCTCCGACGACCGACCAGTGCGGTACACTTACCTCTCCGACTAATTACACTCTCCGCTACGACTAATAAAAAGTATATTATATTCATATTCTGACTCGAATCATTGTACAGTGCCTGACCCATCGGCCGTCCGTCACAAAAGTCTGTCTGATAAATTTAATCCAATTCTAGTTTCATCATCGGATTACCCGTCTGAACTTTCGACATTCTCATTTTGTTAACAGACGTAACGAGATCTTCCATGGTAATTGGACCTACAGCGTCGTGATATTCCTCCTCGTCGGTGTCTATGCTCACGGTCCTGTTCGGCGCCGCCCTGGAAAAGAACATTTACGTGAATATGACACTTCGGGTGCACCGCGCGTTTTCGGTTGCAGCCATTGTACCGCCTACTCACTGAGTATGATTTCGAATATGATCCCTGATGCGATAAACCGACGCATTTCGGCATAGCTCGTGCACATCCGAACTCGAAAATCCCTCGGTCATCTTTGGACAATTTCACGATGTCGATGTCCTCCGCGATTGGTTCGTTCTCCAGCATCAATTTCAACAACAGCGCGCGTTATTTTTCACTCTGAAAAAAGAAATGGAAAGATAATCGTTTGTCAGAGAAGGTTCCAATGTCGGTGAAAAATTGCGCGTGTAGCGAAATGGCTCACTGGCATGCCAACGTGAAAAGTCGTGGGCATACGTCGAAGAATCGCTCTGTCCAAATCCTGGGGTCTGTTGGTAGCTCTCATAATGATGACGGTGCACGCGGGATCCGTTATCAAACCATCCCACCGAGACATGAATTGTGCCTTCATCATTGCCGTTGCTTCGTGATCGGTTGAATTTCGTGCCCTCAGAAACGAGTCTGCAATAAAATTAATGAGAACAGGAAGTTGACAAGGTAGAAAAGGCAATGTCTGTTATTATCCCTGTATGGGAGAGCGGGGCAAAATGGAGCAACGGGGCAAAACGGGGTTTTTGGGCAAAACTAAATTTTCCAATCATTTTTGGATTGGACAAGGTGACAAAACTGGGCAGAAAAGCCTGATGTATCCGATAGGGCGAATTCCGGCATCCAAAAATTATTGGAAAATGACGTTTTGCCCAAAACCCCGTTTTGCCCCGTTGCCCCATTTTGCCCCGCTCTACCCTACCTACCAATCTCGTCTATAAAGATGATACAGGGCTGCAGTTTAACAGCTAATGAGAATACAGCAGCAGTTAATTTCTGACTTTCGCCATACCATTTGTCAGTCAGAATGCTCACATCTAAATTTATGAAACGAGTGTTGGTCTCTTTCGCTGTTGCTTTGACGATCATAGTTTTACCACAGCCAGGTGGTCCGTGCAGCAGAACACCCTGCAACAAAGAAAAACAATATTTAACATTCTTCTATGCGCATCAATAGAATAGACTATAGCACATGACAGATATAACAAATCTTCGGCGCCTGGGTTAACTGAGAGTCTTCGAACAGGTCTTTCCTCTGAATAGGCAATACAACTGATTCTTTGAGTTCTTGAATAACCGATTGGAGTCCCGCTATGTTGTCCCATGATACGTTGATATCACTAGGATTGACGAGATGGTTGGCTATCATCATCTCGTAGTCTGACAATTGATCCGTGTCAATGGGCGCTCCTAGGGCACTGTCTTCGGCCATTTTTCCCAGTTGTAGCTCAGCCTGAAAGAATGAATGTGTAATTATTACAATCCTTACACTACTGTAAGGATTTTCTTTTTCATGAATTGAAATTAAGTTACCTTGAGTAACTCGTTCAGATCACGACTGTAGTTTCTTCCTCGTCGAAATGGTCCTCGACAGTCTCCTCCTCGTCGAAATGGTCCTCAACAGTCTCCTCCTCGTCGAAATCCTCCTCAACTGTTTCTTCCTCGTCGAAATGGTCCTCGACAGTCTCCTCCTCGTCGAAATCCTCCTCAACTGTTTCCTCCTCGTCGAAATTGTCCACAACGGTCTCCTCCTCGTCAAAATTGTCCTCGACAGTCTCCTCCTCGTCGAAACTCGACGGTCTCCTCCTCGTCGAAACTCGACGGTCTCCTCCTCATCGAAATCCTTCTCGACGGTCTCCTCCTGTCTGTGTCTCCCCTCTACCGCCGCTAGGATCGACATTCGGGTGTCCTCGGCATTCGCCGTCGCTCGGCGCGCCTGCTACTGGCGTCACGCGCGATCTACCGCTATCGTCTGCTGATGCTAAGGTCATGCGTGCTAAGCTTTTCGCCTATGATACCGAATTCGCAAAATTCATCCGCAGCTCCAAAGAATCTGTCGATAAAAAAGCAGCACTGCAAGAAGCTTTTCTATACTATCAGACAGCCTTCAATACAGTCTATTCTGCGTACTCGGTTTTAGCAGGGGAAGCACTTGCGAACGATAGATGCACTGAGGCGATCAACAAGGCTCGGAACGACATAACGCGCGCGTGTATTGTTAGCATTAAGGATGCGTTCCAGTCGTCTCTTAACGCTGCTGTCAGCACGCAAATCTCTGAAGCCTGTTCGGCAAGTGTCAAAGAAGCGGTCACGACATCCCTGCAATCTAGCGCCCCACCAACATACGCAGGCGTTGTCTCTCATGGTCAGAACAACGTATCAAACAGAGTTCACATCCCGCGCGGACCTACAGTCTCGGTAAACAACCTCACCAGCTTTTTTATTACGCCTAGCACAAATGCCGCGACCACTTTCTCGTCCTCGCAACTCACGAAAGAAGCCGTCATTAAAAACGTGGATCCCTCGGATGTTGGCTTGAGAGTAGATCGAGTATCGAAGGCAAAAAACAACGGTATACGTATCGACGCCGAAGAGGCTGACTTAGTCAAGCTTCGGTCGCTCCCTGCACTACAAAAACTCGGCCTTGAAGTTAGTGAAGCGTCCAAGCTCAATCCTCGCCTCATAATTCACGGGGTGCCTGCTGCTCTCTCCTCAGAGGAGGTCCTGTCAGATATTATAAAGCTTAATTTGCGCGAAATTGAAAACCCAGATGTGAAAGTCGTTTACATGTCACGTGAAAATCGAAACTCGCGGGCGTGCGTCATTGAGGTCACCGCGGATATCAGGGCTCTCCTCAAAAGTCGTCCAAAAATCTATCTACGCTACTCCTCGTGTCGCTTCGACGATCACGTTAAGGAACTCCAGTGCTATAAATGCCTAGGTTTTGGGCATTTAGACAAGGACTGCACTAACTCGGCACACTGCGGGCATTGCGCTGGCGATCACGAATCAGCGTCCTGTAAAAATCGGTCTAAAGATCCAGTCTGCTATAACTGCAAAACCATCTACACAGACGCTGACTGCAGGCACAGTACCTTAGATGGTAAGAGCTGCACAGTCCTGTCGAAACGCATCGCTGACAAAGCACGGAACACCAATTATGGCTGATCGGGCAACAAATCGTACGCAAGACTATCTTCGCATATGTCACGTAAATTGTCAATCGTTAAAATGTCATCTTGATGAATTTCGACTCTACTTCTCCGAAAATTTCTATCACACAATATGCATGTCTGAAACCTGGCTCAGTCCTCAAATCTCTGACGACTTCGTAGATCTACATGACTACTGTCTCCTGCGCTGTGATCGACTTAATCGCGGCGGCGGCGGCGTTGGTTTGTACGTACATGCCTCATTACGGGCTCGCGTACTCGCGGACTCGGGCGGTGTATACTGTGGTAAACTTGAGTATATTCTCACCGAAATAACAATACCGAATCGGTCTAAAATACTAGCTTGTGTCGTCTATCGTCCTCCGCATGTCGGCTATTTGTCGGAATTCGAAGATGCATTCCTTCAATACAGTACACTTTACCAACACTCCATCATTCTCGGCGACTTCAACTCTGATTTGAACATCGTTTCACATGACAGCATGCACCTCCGAAATTGTGTTGACATATCTAACCTTTTTCTAGTGCCTTTTGAACCCACACATCACGTACGTGACGCATCAACATTACTCGACCTCTGCATTATCGACGACGTTGACAAAATGGCGGATTACGGTCAACTCGCTGTACCTTTTCTCTCAGCCCATGATTTAATCTATGTAAAATACCAAATAACGGTCGATAGGCTCCCTCCTCAAGAATTTTCATGTCGTGATTTTAGGAATTTTTGCCACGTCTCTTTCCTAACACAGCTAACCAGCATGAACTGGGAGTCCTTCTACAACACTGACATTCTCGATGATAAGGTGTTTATCTTAAATCATAATCTTGCGCACTGTTTCGACATCCATGCACCGCGAATCACAGTGAAGTCCAAAACACTTCCTGCCCCTTGGCTCACAGCCGAAATCAAGTAGAAGACGCACCGCTGACTCACACCATAGGTTTAAACATCTTCGGAACTACGTTCAAGACACGATCAAAATTGCGGAAGCTGAATACTACAAACGAATTTTTTCGGCCCATGATAGTGCTGCCTCGACTTGGAAAGAGCTCCGAAATCTCGGTCTCATCAAATCGCGTAAACACGCCCGACCTCTCACCACCTCTGTGACAAGTTTAAATAGCCACTTCGCATCTGCCTGCGCCGATCAGAACTACACGCCTCCACCGGCGTATTATCTCGGAGAAAATGTATATAGCGATGACAAGTTCTACTTTCAAAATATCGGCTATGAAGAAATCGACAAGGTTCTGGCCCACTCTAAATCATCGGCAATTGGCACTGACGGACTTTCAATCGGCATGATCAAACTAGCTCTCCCTTGCATACGTCCCATGATCCACCATCTTTTCTCATACTCTCTAATGTCAGGGTCCTTTCCGACCGCCTGGAAGTATGCTCTCGTCAGCCCCTTACCGAAGACTAAAACACCCTCCGGACCTAATGACTATCGTCCTATATCGATTCTCTGCGCCCTGTCTAAATCTCTTGAAAATATCGTTTTCAATCAGACGATGCAGCATCTTAGCACGCGAAATCTTCTAGACACATGCCAATCAGCGTACCGTGCTGGTCACAATACACAGACGGCCCTTCTCCGTATTCTGGATGATGTACGCCTGGCTAGCGATCGTCGTAAAGTGACGATTCTTGTGCTCTTCGACTTCTCTAAGGCTTTTGATCGGGTACGCCATGATAAGCTTGTAGATATACTCCGTGGGCTCAAGTATTCACAGTCCACGCTGCATTGGATATGCTCCTACCTCACTGGTAGACAGCAATCTACTAGAGACAGTCTAACTGGTAACGAGTCCGAGTGGATCGCCATCCAAAACGGTGTCCCTCAGGGTTCGGTTCTAGGCCCGTTATTATTCATATTATACCTACATGGCTTCAATAATATACTTAGACACTGCAGCTATAATTTCTATGCCGATGACTTACAAATATACTTGCATTGCAAGCCTGGAGATATTGCATCCGCAATTAGAGATGTCAATGAGGACATAGACGCTATTTTCAACTGGGCTACTGAACTGGGCTTACTCTTAAATAAGGAGAAAACAAAAGCCATCATTATAGGCACGCGACGTTTCATCTCGAATATTAACTTTGACGATCTCCCCCCTGTCACCGTCGGTAACTCCAGAATACCTTTTTCTAAGGAAGTCACATGCCTCGGCATCACGATCAGTAACACCTTGTCCTGGAGCGCGAACACGACACGGATAGCGAAAAAAGTAAACAGCATACTTTATCAGCTTAAGCTCAGTAGGAGCTTACTCCCGCAGTCACTTCGGGTGCGGCTGGTGTCGACGCTCGTTTTTCCTCATCTCGACTATTGCTGCCTGACCTATCTCGATATAACGAACGAGCAAGATCTCATTCTCGGCAGGTCGTTGAACGCATGCATACGTTTCTCGCTGGACGTGAGGCGCGACGCGTACATCACGGAGTTCTACCGGCATCTATGCTGGCTTAAAACCAAGGGCAGAAGACTTTACTTCCTAGGGTGCCTTGTTTTTCAAGTGCTTGCCTCACGCACATCCAAGTTTTTGTTTGACAGGCTAGAAATACAGGAAGGGGATCGACAACGGAACTCTCGTCGGCCAAGGGATTGGCTACAGGCTCCCAGTTGCAGAACCAAGATCTACAAAAATTCATTCACAGGTGCGGCTCCGACTCTTTGGAACAGCCTACCACCATCTGTACGGGAAGCGGCTACTGTCGAGGCCTTCAAGAAAAAACTATACGCATACCTCGTAACAATCGTCTAGTCACTATATTATCTTTTTATATATATGTGCATATTAATATACTCCTTAAAAATCGCAAATGGGCGCGCCTTCTCCTCACCCCTAGACGGGTGGACCGAGTAGTTCATCGACGGGTTGTGGGGTTGGCGGCTCATGTTGCCTTTCTTCCTCGTTTTGTTCGACGACTCACTGTCTTAAGCAACAATGTATAGTTTTTACGAATGAAATCTAGTCCTGGTTTGTTTTTCTTTTATAATGATTTATAATGTAATGTATAATTGTTTTATAATGTAGTATAACTTGTGATGTTATTATTTTCCCCCGTGGGGAGGGAAAAAATCACTTGTAAACTTCAACTAAAAATTTCAACTAAAAATCGTGCAACGGGTGGGGAGGGGGAGGGTCAAGCAAAAGAATGGTACTCGTCGGGGACAATAATAACAGTCGTTTAATAATAATCGAAAAAGAAAAGTTAAACAGTAGAAAATGAGAAAAAGCAAAAATCAGAAATAAAGATAAGTTGCAAAATAACAATAATGGTCGGCCGGTAATGAAATACAAAAAAAAACGGTAAATAACAAAGGTCGAGAATAACAGTCGCTTCAACGCCGGTACGGGTACGTTGAAGAAAGAAAACCACAAATGAAAATAATACTGGGGAGAGATTACCAATAATATGGGACTAGCGATAATAATGACTTGGAGGGCGAAGCAATAATAACAAGGTCGCGGGAAGGTTAAATAATAATAATAATAATAAATCGGGTTTTAAATAATAGTGAAAAAACGGTAAGGGATAAACTGAATATAATCGCAAAAAGGGGGGGCCAGATAACAAATACTTAATTCTGAACAATAATCTCGGAGAAAAACAAAAATGCAATTGGTTCAAATTATTCAAAAAACAATACTAAAGGGGGACGCAAAGGGGGGGAAATATTCGGAATGAATTTGGCGGAGTTAGGGGGATTTTAAGGGGGACTAACGGGAGAGCTGGTCAGACAAATGTTGCACAAAATCTAATTAATACACTAACTATGACTCGAATGGGCGCCAGCTACTTTCACGGTGTAGCACCGTAATAGATCGTGCAAACGGCACGGATCTACTCTCAAAACAAACTTTACTGAAAACCAAAACTCAAAACTTGAAAAATATCTCTGTCGCAATGGACAGTCCAGCTAGCTCGGGAGAGGGGAGAGGGCTCAGGGGGAGGGTACACGAATCGACGGCTTCTTACAATATTACCTCGGTCTTAATCGTTAACACAAAAAAAAATCTCAAAGTCTTAATGGGAGGGATGGGAGAAAACTCTAACTAAACTATCACTTATAGCGAATTTTACGCCGCTCACCACGCGCGCGATTCCTCTTTGCTCGTGTGCAAAAATGTCGAGCACGTGTCGACCACGAGGCAAAGTCGATTACTAATAATCTTTACAAAAATACGGGGTATTCGGGGAAGGAAAACGGGTCAAACGGGTTGGGAAAAATGCGGGCAAAAACTTACGAGAAAATCGGGGCTCACTCACTCAAATTCCATACACGTAGATCTCGGTTACAAAATTTTCTCAAATCAGCGGACAGCCTCAGTCGTTATAAATTCCGTATATCGGTCCAAAATCGTATCCCTGGGCTATCGCTGATTTGTCGTAGGGGCGGGTTCACTCTCCGTAAGGAGTCTAATCGATTGTACAAGGGTTAGCCGAGTCGTCTTAATATTTAGTACTTTTCTCACACTCGCTATACAATCTTTCTTTACAACCTAAAATTAATGACTCCCGGTCTCACACACACGTCCACACGTCACGCGCTCGGCTCGGAGAGTAAGGGACATGGCGGGGTCTTCTTCTTCGTCGACGTTGGCGCTGATGGTGGGGTAACGAGAGCACCTGTGCGTCAGCGTCGGTCGGTAATCGGAGTCATGGACGGGCGGCGAGAGGTGGCGACAGGGGCCCCGCTGGATCGTCAATCGATGCCGTGCGTCGGCGATCCCAGCGGGCGGCAGGCAGGCGGGCAGCGGCGGCTTTTCGGCGGGCTTTTCGATGCTTTTTCGGGCGGTCTTTCTCAGGGCTTTTTCCAGGGCTTTTTCCAGGGCTTTTTCCAGGGCTTTTTCCAGGGCTTTTCCCCCTGTCCACGATCCTCCTACCTTCCTCGGCGTCAGCACGACGGCTCTCGTTCCTTTGCTGTTCCTTGATCGTGGGCCGTCGAGGGGGGGGGGGGGGGGATGTCGATATTGTCCTCGAGTCGCGCACATTCAAACAAAAGGGTAACGGGAGGGAAAAAACGGGAATTTACATGCTATCTTACACAAAATAAATAGAAGAAAAAAAGCGTAAAAATATCCGGGTCTAGCGTTGGGTGAGCGGCGGACTCGAGCCGATTTTGGGGAGAGGCTTGTGACGTACCACGTCACAAACTTTTAGGGATCTTTACTGTTTCTTCTTTTCTTTATTCACTATAACAATGTAAAACACTAAACCGTGTATATTGTAGAGCAGTACCATAAAATGTTTGGTTTGTATCGAATCTGAAAACTGACAATTCTTCGTCCATTATTTTCACGAAGAATCTATGTATTTTTGGCTCAGCGTTTGAGGGGACTCGTCCCAGAGCGCAAAATAAATATCGCTTTCTCTCTCTCTCTCTCTCTCTCTCTCTCTCCTCGTCGAAGTCGTTCTCGACTGTCTCCTCCTCGTCGAAATGGTCCTCGATAGTTTCCTCCTCGTTGAAATCCTCCTCGACGGTCTCCTCCTCGTCGAAGTCGTCCTCGACAGTCTCCTCGTCGAAATCGTCCTTGACGGTTTCCTCCTCATCGAAATTGTCCACGACGGTCTCCTCCTCGACGGCCTCCTCCTCATCAAAATTATCCACGACAGTCTCCTCCTCGACGGCCTCCTCCTCGTCGAAACTCGACGGTCTCCTCCTCGTCGAAATCCCTCTCGACGGTCACCTCCTCGTCGAAGTCGTCCTCGACGGTCTCCTCCTATGGACGGATTCCTGAAAACAGAAAATGAAAAAAGAATAAATATATTATAACAAACTATGTGAGTATTTTAGGTTGAGATACCCATTGATTTTACTTATTAGATGCAGATCATCTTTTGAGTTTAGGGCAAAAAAAAAAGATATTAATAACAAAAAATGAAAAATTTGAGGTTAAGCCCAAACAAAAAAAAAAGTTAAATATGAGACGATAAAATATATATACTGTAACTCCCCTACATAAGAAAATCTTCCGTGTGGCCCCGGTGACGTCACACCGCGAGAGCCCGGGAGACGCGGTCAGCCCAGCGAGATGCCGAGCAGCCGTCGGACAAGCCCGCGGAGAGCCACGTGGCGCCATCCGACGGGATCGAGCGGCGACCCGATCGATGCCGGAGCAACGCGCACGCGCAAGACGATGGATTCGGGGGCACCGCGGCGCTGCCGAGCGGGCTTGCGGAGAAAACAAGCTCAAGGTCGGAGAAAGGCAAAAGCGAGGGAAAATCGGCCTCGCCGATTGGACAGATATGACGATACTCCCGTTGCACACGGCACCGACCGAGCACACTATTTGCGCAGCGGATAAGACCGGATAATCATCACTAGCTTACCGACTCAGGATTGGAGGGCAAAGAAGGAACAAGGCTCCCAGCCAATCAGAAAATTAAGAATCAGGCGACCGCACGCAGACGCGAGTCTGCCAGAAATCTGCCAAACCGACGGAGAGGGAGAGCAAAATCGGGGTATATAAGACGGCGATTTCGACAGTCAATCAATCAGTGAACGATCTACTTTATCATCGGCCAACTCCAAAGGAAAAAGTGCAAAGTGAATAAAAGTGAAAAGTGACTAAAGTGAAACCGTGCCAAAAGGGACTTATGAATTTTGTGCTATGATGAACTTAAAAAATTTTGGTGCCAAATCGGACTTATAAAATTCGAGCAAACGGACTTATAAAATCTGTGCTGAGTTGGACTTATAAAATTGGTGAACACTGGACTTATAAATTTTGTGCTGTGCGGACTTATAAAAATTTGTGCCGGATTGAACTTATAAAATTCGTGCCAAATTTGGACTTATAAAAAAAATTGTGAACCTTGGACTTTGTTTGCGCCTTCGCTAACACAAGACATTCACATCAACCGTAAATGATCGACGGTTCCGGTCGACCAACTTTTCCACGTTATTTTTTCGTGGGCGAAGAGGAAGTTTTGGAAGGATTCGGAGAGAAACACACTCGAACACGTTTATGAATATACACTTTCACGTTTATTTCGAGATATATATTTATATAGGTGGGACCAAACAATCTACCTTTCGGAAGGCACAGAAAATCAATATGAAGATAGATTGGAGTAATCGCGAGGCGTAAATTCCCGATTACCGGAGTGTAAAACGACATGCGTAACGGACCGCTCAGTATCGACTGCCTTTCGTCTCTCGCGGAGACAATACCTCCTAATACCCGGGTGTCACACCTGTGAACCCGTCGCTGAACGGAAGCTCTTGCCGGTGATACCCGTGACGCAATAGCTAGAGCTACCGATCAGCCGCTTATTGCGTAGTACGCGCTCTATGGCGTGAACATTCCGCCCGACTCGAGTGGTCGGACGAAATTTGATTTTTTTTTGTTCTTTTTTTTTTTACATCGATGAAACTTATAGCTACTATGTACAGAATATTTACAAGGCACCGCCCGACGTGAAAACACTGGCGGGGGTGTTTGAAGCGTTATGCTCGTTTGTTCGTCTTTATCTCCTGTCGTCGCCGAAGAGATCTTCGAACACTGGTACACGTTTCGTTGCATTTTAGTCACTTGACATCGAGTACAGGTACATCATTGTTGTATATGTTAGTTTGTTCTAGGCTGACACGAACTTATGTGACCTTCACTTCGCCGCGAGACACGCGGGCTATTAGGTACTCATTTTATGTGTTAGATCACCGGAAGTTGTCGGTGTTGATGTGTCAAACGTCTCACAGTCTTGGAAGTCGGAACAGTCAGTCGCGTTAGGAGTGTCAGGAGGACTGGTCGACGGCTGTTTGGCGTCTGCTGAGTCGATGGGTAGGATGCAGATCTGAGAGATTGGCCGTTTTAGCGTTGATTGAGCTGTACGAATTGTGACAACTCGTACATGGTTGTCTGATCCGGGGTGGATCTCTACGACTCTTCCAATCATCCACTTTGACGGAGGTGCGTTGTGGTTCCGAATGAGGACCATGTCTCCGACTGCGAGGTTATTCTGTTCGGTCTTCCATTTGGTGCGTATCTGAAGTGACTGGAGGTACTCCGCCGACCACCGTTTCCAGAAGTTTTCGACTGTTCTTTGAATTAGTTGCCATCTTGATAGGTGGTTCTCGTTCAGATCGAGCAGGGATGGCTCTGGCACCGCTAGGAGTGGTCCTCCTATGAGGAAATGGCCTGGTGTGAGTGCTGCGAACTCGCACGGATCCGTGAGGATCGGCCCGAGGGGTCGTGAGTTTAAACACGCCTCGATTTGTGTCGTAAGGGTGTTGAACTCCTCATAAGTGAGTGTTTGGGTACCGAGAACGCGTTTGAGGTGATGCTTGGCGCATTTAACCCCAGCCTCCCACAATCCACCGAAGTGTGGCGCTCCGGGAGGTATAAAATGCCACGTCGTCTTATCGGAGGCGATAAGGTTTCCGAGATCGGTATTATTAACTGCGGTTTTGAAGGCGTTTTGCATTTCCTTTTCAGCACCCTGGAACGTCGTTCCGTTGTCGCTATACACGTCAGACGGGAGTCCCCGACGTGCTATGAAGCGACGATAAGCTGCAAGGAACGCGTTTGATGTGTAGTCGGAGACGAGTTCAAGGTGCACTGCTCGTGTAGACATGCAGACAAACAATGCTAAATAAGCCTTGTGTGTTTTCTGTCCGCGACCCTTGCTCGTACGTACGAGAAACGGTCCTGCGTAGTCAAGTCCGGTGTGGAGAAATGCGGGGCGCTTATTGACTCTTGCTGTTGGGAGGTTACCCATGAGCTGCGTTGGAACTTTGGCGCGTTCGCGTACGCATGGTACACACTTTCGAATCAAATTTCGCACGTACGGTCGATGTCCGATGATCCAATAATGGTGACGAATAATGCTGATTGTCAGCTGCGGGCCCCCGTGAAGGCATCGCAAATGTGCATGTTCGACGATGAGCTGAGTTACGCGATGCTGTGGCAAAATTGCAGGGTGCTTTTCTTCAAAGGGCACTTCTGCTCGCTCCAACCGACCGCCGACGCGTAGAGTACCTTTGTCGTCCAGGAATGGAGTAAGGTTGCGTAGTGGTGAGTTCCGCGGGATGGATTTTCCTTGACGGAGTGCGTGGATTTCAGTGGAGAATTTGTTACGCTGAATATCATTGATCCAAAACGTTTGTGCACCGCGGATCTCTTCTCCTGACAGTCGTAATTCGATAGCTTTGCTTCTTCGTCGGCAACGGTCGATAAAACGCGTGCAATACGCTGTGACACGTACCAATTTAGTCCAAGATGAGATGTCTGAGTAGAGCTCCCAGTGAAGTATTGTGTCCACGGCGAGGTGTGCTTTTGGTGATCTGCTTGCTTCGGTTAGGATTTCTTGTGGTGGCGACGATGGGGTTCGTGGCCACTTTGCCTGTGATGATTTCAGCCAAGGTGGTCCTTGCCACCACAGTGGATGCGTTCGAAGCTCGGTACCCGTGAGACCGCGTGATGCGCAATCCGCAGGATTATCCGATGTTGGCACGTGTCTCCATGGTACCTCTGGGAGAATAGTTTGAATCATCGCTACCCGGTTGGCTACGAACGTAGGCCACGCAGATGGGTGCTGCTTGATCCATGCGAGAACAACACTTGAATCTGTCCAGGCATATATTGTAGCTGATTGTAATTGCATCGCGTTGCTAACGTATGCAATAAGTTTTGCGAGAAGCGTTGCTGCGCAAAGCTCGAGTCTTGGTACGCTGACCGTTTTGATCGGCGTTACCTTTGTCTTTGCGGCGAGTAAGCTAATTTTGGATTCACCTTCTGAGGTGACGGTGCGAAGGTAAATCACGGCTGCATACGCTCGTTTTGAGGCGTCGGCGAAACCGTGCAGTTCGCATTCGGTGTTGTTGGATGCCAGATGGTTCCAACGCGGAACCGAAATTGCTTGAAGGTCAGGGAGTCTTTCACAGTAGTCGTTCCATTTGTCCGAAAGTTCCTGGGGCAGTTCATCGTCCCAGTCAAGTGATGCGATCCATAATTCCTGCATAAGAATCTTTGCTGATATGATGACTGGTGCGAGCCACCCTAGTGGATCAAACAGTTGCGCTGTGATTGACAGCACTGATCTCTTCGTATTTCGTGCGTGCTTTGGCGCCGTCGCGTTAAAGAAGAACGCGTCTAATTCTGGTATCCAACCAATACCCAAGATTTTGATTGCTTCCGTAGAATCGAATGTCCTTACCTTTGTTTTCTCAAGGTCGTTGGTCGGAATGTCCGTGAGTAGCGATGCGTGGCTCGACATCCATTTTCGAAGGGTAAAACCCCCTCGATCCAACAATTTCTCCAGTTCGATGCGTAGTCTACACGCCGATGACTCGTCGTTGGCACCGAATAACACGTCGTCGACGTAGAAGTTGTTGCGGACGATTGTCGCGGCGCTTGGAAACTGGTTTTCCTCGTCGTTGGCTAGTTGCTTAAGAACTCTCATCGCGAGGAACGGTGCCGACGCTGTTCCATACGTTACCGTACCGAGTTTATAGGGCGTGACTGGAGACTCCGGAGTTGGTCGCCAGAGTATTTGTTGATACTTTTGGTCTTCTGGATCCACTTCAATTTGACGGTACATTTTGGTAATGTCAGCGGTCACTGCATATTTATGTTGCCGCCAACGAAGTATTACGGAAGGCAGGTCTGTCTGGAGCTTGGCTCCTTCCATAAGATAGTCGTTTAACGACGTGCCGTTCGTTGTTTTGCTCGAAGCGTTGAAGACCACCCTCAATCGCGTTGTGCTGCTGTCCTTGAAGACTGGATGGTGCGGAAGATACACCGCAGATGTCGAATCGGGAGCGTCGAACCGAGTCGGCGTCATGTGTCGGAGGAGAAGGTACTCTGTCATAAAGTCATAGTATGGCTCAAGTAAGTCAGGGATACGTGTAAACTTGTTCTCAAGTTTCGCGAGCCAACTTTCGGCTGTGAATCTCGATGATCCTATCGCGATTGGCATCGTTCCTTTGAATGGTAACCTAACACAGTACCGTCCATCAGTTCGTCTCGTATGTGTCGCGACGAAGTGATTTTCACATGCTATCTCCTCCTCACTAAGAGGAGAGCATGTTGGAACTTCCTCGAGCTCCCAAAATCGTCGCACTTCGGTTGCGAGATTCGAATTCTCTATGGCGAGATGCGCCGCCAAGTCGCAACGTTGGTTGACGTACCTTTATTCGTTGATCCGGACAGAATCCACCCAAATGTGGTGTTTTGCGCTACGGGAGACCCTGTTGGTCCCCGTTTTAAACCGTCGCGGAGGATGCTCGCGTATACGTCGGCTCCTAAAATTAATTGAATGGCAGTGGCACTGCTGGGTTCGGGGTCTGCCAGCTCAAGGCCTTCTAAGTGTCTCCACGTTGATAAATATTGCGATCGTGGAGGCACGTAGGAGGTTAATTTTTGAAAGACTATTGCGGTGCATTTTATCGGTTTATCATGGGTACCAACGCATGATGTCAATGTGAGATTTACCAGCGCTCGGCCAGTGCCTGCGTCTGTGCCGCCGATACCGGTCACTGGAGCCAGTACTCTGATACGAGGGGCTCGTAGAGTCTGCACAATCGATTCCGTTACGAAAGACGACTGGGACCCTTGGTCCAGCAATGCCCTTACCTTTGTAGTTCGTCCGTTGGACGATGCAACTAACACCCACGCAGTCGCGAGCATCACCGAAGCAGAAGCTAATTCTACGTCGTGCGCGTGGAGATTCGAAACAGCGTGTTGACTTGTGCTCGCTGGTGTGGCAGTATGAACTTGAGGAGCAGACTGTTGAGAGTTTGGTTGCGGCGCTGGGGCGCTCGTAGTTGAGACACCACAAGGTGTAAATGATAATTTTTCGTTTTTGTCGATTTTCTCTCTTTTTTCCGCGTTTGTAAGATGCAATAGCGTGTTATGCTTCTGCTTACAGTGATAGCAGACGACTTTGCTGTGACATTGCTTTAGTTGATGTCCGGATGCTAAACAATTATTACACAAATTAAGTTCACGGGCTATCTTTTGTCGTTGTTCGACCGGTTTTGCGCGGAATTGATCGCATTTATAAAGCGGGTGCGTCTCGTCGCACTCGCATAATTTTGACGCAGTGGATAAATGGGCTTTAGTCGTGGTCCCGTCACCCTTTGGTTTGTTGGGTTTTTTACTCGACGGCGGAAGAATCGACTCTAACGCTCTAATTCGATACTCAAGGAATGTATGAATTTCCTTATATGTAGGATACGTATTGTTCTCGCCGATCCTCATTTCCCATTCACGACGAGAGGTTGGGTCTAATTTTCTTACAGTCATAAACGTAATTATGTCGTCCCAGTGGTCCACTGGTCGTTGCAGATTTTTTAATGAGCTGATGGCTTCGTGGGTCCGATCACGTAATTGTTTGAGATCTTTAACGTTTTCTGTCGTGATCGCGTTCACGTCGAATAATTTTGTTAAATGCGAATCGATTATATGTCTCGAGTTCTCGTACCGATCTTTCAGTTTATCCCACGCGACTTGGAAGTTCGTGTCAGAAATAGTTACCGTTTTCAGGAGAGAACTCGCTTCACCACCGACACCCATCTTCAAATAGTGCAATTTTTGAACGTTAGGAATTACTTCATTGTTGATTACTAGCGACTGAAACATGTCTCGGAAAGATATCCAGTCTGTATATGACCCGGAAAATTTTGGAATATCTATTCTGGGTAACGGAGTGTAGCTACCGCGAGTTCCGTCCTGAAAAGTACAGTTACCAATTGCAGTCGAATTCGCCACGACTGGCGGAGTACATCCGGATAACGCTGTAGAAATATAGTCGCTAACCTCGTAGTAGATGGTTTCTGCGTTGAGATACTCTCCGTTCTTGAAATACGGTAGGGTTTTTCTTTGTTCCGCACTAGCTGTTGAATAGATCTGACGATCGAGAGCTTTGCACTCCAATCGGATGTTGTTCAGGTTGTTGAGTCGGCTCTGCAATACAGCTGGTGTGAAGTTGTTTTTTCCGACCTTCTTCAGATTGATAAGCAGGCGCGCCATCGAATCGACCGTTGTTTGTTGCTCGTACCGTAAGCTGTCCAGATCCGCCATGTTGTTGGTTGATACAGTTCCGACTGCGTGGAGACTGTATTAAATCGTTTGGATTATGATTTGAATCACGGTTTGAATCACGGTTGAAGCGCCAGCATGTGATGATTTTCGACAGAACTGTGCGCGCATCGGATTATCGTGAGTCAGTTTGTCTAATTATTATTTGGCTAAACTTTATTCGATCGAACTAAGCGCAGCGGACAGAGTTATCTCGACGCTCGGTAATAATCCGATCCTTGAACTATTGTTTGATTCGGAAATAAACGTCGAGCTTCTCAGTTTAATGAGACGCACGTGCAGTGTTTGGTATCATGCCCGGTGCACTACACGATACATTCGCGATACTCGAGATGAGGTTTACCGTGAAGTTCGAGTGGAAATTACATTTAATTATTACAAATGTGTTCTAATCCTGGTCGGATTAACGGAATTTTAAATGCATTTTACTTTGAAATATATATATTTTTTTTGCACTCAATAGAGTTTGAAATATCTATTATTATATGAAGTTATTATTGTTGTCTTGGAAGTTACCACCAGACGGGGCGACCGAACTTATTCAACAGGACTGTCACGTAACGAGTCTTGGATGTCGGCCTGCGTCGCTTAGTGCCGCGAGCCAAGAGTTAATACACTTCCAAAATAAATTCGATGAATGTAAACACGATGGAGTTCGAAGAATTTCCAAGATCGATGATAACGCGCGAAATCTATTGTTCGTCGCGTTGCCCGTACACTACGCGTGACGTCACTGATGGGGGAAGGTATCTCGCGCGTCGCTCGAGGGACCGATGTTGTTTAGAATTCGTGATGTGCGAAAGCCTTGAAACGCTTGTGCTCCGGTGCGCGTGTACTGGCCTCTTCAGCAGTGGAAGAGCTCGAGTAAGCGTTGAATTTCACGAGCACGGGTACTGTTGGAGACCGCGTGGCGAGATTCGCGAAAGTACTTTTACTCACTTTTAATTGCCACTGTCGTACTATTATCGACGAATCGTTTTTGATATTCCTTAGAATTCCCTTTTTAATGGTGAGTCTCCGCAGAGTGAACCTGAATGATGTCGAAAATATTCACAGGAACACCTTTTCTTTTTGACACACAACGGTTTGTTCACACGTGATCCGACACACTGTCCCACCTTTCCGTAAGTTTCTCCGTTATCCGGCTCGAAGGACCAAAAATGTTTGCGCCTTCGCTAACACAAGACATTCACATTAACCGTAAATGATCGACGGTTCCGGTCGACCAACTTTTCCACGTTATTTTTTCGTGGGCGAAGAGGAAGTTTTGGAAGGATTCGGAGAGAAACACACTCGAACACGTTTATGAATATACACTTTCACGTTTATTTCGAGATATATATTTATATAGGTGGGACCAAACAATCTACCTTTCGGAAGGCACAGAAAATCAATATGAAGATAGATTGGAGTAATCGCGAGGCGTAAATTCCCGATTACCGGAGTGTAAAACGACATGCGTAACGGACCGCTCAGTATCGACTGCCTTTCGTCTCTCGCGGAGACAATACCTCCTAATACCCGGTGGTCACACCTGTGAACCCGTCGCTGAACGGAAGCTCTTGCCGGTGATACCCGTGACGCAATAGCTAGAGCTACCGATCAGCCGCTTATTGCGTAGTCGCGCTCTATGGCGTGAACAGACTTATACATTTTCGGGCCAAGTGAACTTATAAATTGTGCACAAAAAAAAGGACTTCTAAATTTGGTGACAATTTGAACTCATAGATTCGTGCCAGAATCGGACTTATAAACATTGTGTGCCGAATCGGACTTATCAAATTCGTGCCGGAATCGGACTCATAAACATTTGGTGCTACGGCGGACTCATAAAAAAGTTGCGCCTGAGTGAACTCATACGATTCGGGCCAATAAAAGTGACATTCGGAGCGGACCGGTAAAGTGACCAATGTGACCGGTCAGACACTGCGAAGTCAGATCAGACGAATATTACAACTCCAGGGACTTGAAAAAAGTACATCCAGGGGTTCGTTCACTCCCCCTGAAGGCTCCTATATCGACAAAACAAGGTAAAAAAGTTTTTGTCTCCAATTAACGCCAATTGCAAATCACGAGGTGAGCGAGCCGTCACAGGCGATCGCCGTGCCGTGACGTCACCGCGAGACAGCCGAGCACAGCGGCCAGCTGGACTTCGCGTCGATCGAGAAGCGGCCCACGCATGCGTGGTGCGGTTCACGCGAAATAAATACTTTTCGATTAAAAATATCGCCTTGAAGCCATAAATTAATGCGATAAATAGAGACAATAAGCAAAGGGGAGACCAGTGCTTGAGTGAGAGTGAGATTTATTGTTCATTCTTTTCTTTCCGAAAGACAACCTCTGTAATCGCTCCGAAAATAAATATATGCATAGAACAATCCGAGTAAGCCATAACAGAAAAAGGGTTAATGAATCCTGAAGCCTGTAATTTTACAATAAAGCACAGCCCATAATTCCTTAACGCTCGAGTCCCCGAACCCGTCCGTTTGAGTGCCCTTCTCGCGGAAGGAGGCGCATAAATACGGAAATTATTGTATGAGGAATCAGCTCCTGTTACAATAATCACCAGGTCTTCGTTGCCGACAAATTTTGGATCGATTGCTGAACGCGATTATCGTACACAAGAATCCACCGAACGAATGTGTTCGGAATTAAGCGAACTGGAAAGCTTGGATAGACATTCTATAGTAAAATTTTTATATCATTTCGATCCTGTTGTACCCCGGGTCAACGCCCGATTATTTGAGGAATGCGCTTGCTCAATAATCGCGGTATGCAACGAGCGCGCGACGCATCGTTGCGAAATACGGAAGTATCGACGAAACAATATTTCAGAAGTTAGCCGAATAATTATTTAGTCGAGTCAGCTATTGGGAAACAGGGAACCGGACAGGCAATCCAGAAACAGTAATTGTTTAAACAATTACGAAACAGCTGACACTGTCAAAATTAAGCTGACATGCCTGCTCTCACCCCTATATAAAGGACCACGAGCAGGCACTCGACAGTCCGATTTTAATCTGAACAACGTTACGGTCAGTTAGTTATACCGTAAAACATATACTCTCTTCGGAAGGAAGATAAGCGTACAGAGTGTACTACACAGCTATTGGTAAATAATCTTGAATAAACTATTGTAATTAATATTGATATAATAAATCGTGCTTTTATAATTCACTTGGGTTTCAACCCTTTACTGGATAAATCCCAAAACCCTTGAGCTAGCGGCTCCCGCAGTACTCAGAGTAGCTAACTGAGTCTCTGCGGATATAACATTGGTGGCAGCGGTGGGATCTCCAGAGTGAATTATTAAAATAAAAAAAAATTACTAAACCCACGAAAAAAAATAAACAATCGCTAATACCAAGTTGTGAAATCTCCGCGTAGTGCGGTAAATTAAGACTCTCCACGAGAGAGAGAGTTCCGCGAACCAGGGTCGAGCATCGTCGACAAGAGTTCGGGCGGACCACGTACGCAACCAGGGCCAACGTGGGCATCCCGTTATTCAGGCGAGATAACGGAAGAGAGTTTCCGCGGATCACTGCAGGATCCACGGAGAGCGTCGCCAGACATTGGGACGTAAAAAAAAAAGGGAGCCTAGAACCCCGGAGGGTTAGACGTCAACAGCAAAAGGGCATCCCGTAATGTGGAAGGTTAACGCACTGTAAGTGACCTCCATTATCTCACATAGCAAACGAGAAACGCGCAGCCTTATCGGAACCAGTAGCACCCGCTACCAAGCACCCAGAAAAATTTAATAAAATACTTAGCACGCACTCCGGTCGAAATGAGTACGCACAGCTCGCCACAGGGCCAACCAGGGCAGGAACAGGATCCAGGGGCCGACGCGCTGCGAGCCGCGGGAAGCCTCGAACGGGTCTTGGGGGAAATTGCGGACCAATCCCGACAGGGACCGAGCGACAGCCCTCTTAGGGACTTGCAACAGGAACGGCAACGGGAGGACACCCCGAACCCGATGGCCCGGGTGAACACCCAGAGAGGGTCCTCTTTCGGAAATAGAACCGGATGGGAGGATGTCGACGTACGCATGTTCGCGCCGAGGCAGGGTGAAGTTACCCCGGCCATGGTTACCGACGAAATTAACCGTATGCGGAACGCGCAGCGCAGACAGGCCGCTCCCAACTGGGATATCGAGAACGGAGTTCGAGAACAGGGGACCGCAGAGGAAGCGGGCCAGGGGATACCGAACTTCGCCCAACCCGCCGCCCAAAAGGCCCGTCGGACCCTCTTCCCCACGCTCCAGCGCGTGGACGAGGGCGAAGAGTCCGACGATCCCTCGCAAGGGCACGCCCGGTCCGGTGCCGGGGACACGCTAGGGCAACGGGTCGCTCAGTTGGAACAGCTGATTCAAGAAATGAGCACGCAGATGGCCAAGGAGCAATCGATGGCGACGCTCCAACCGACAAAACGTGCGCAGGAAGATGCCACGATCGGGCGACTCGTAGCAATGGAAGAAACGATGAGGAATTTCGTCCTGGAGGGCCAGGGTGGCCGGCGAGGGGGACACGAACATGAAGACTCCACGGCCGAGCGACTCACAGCAATGGACCAAACAGTGAGGGACTTCGTTATGGAGGGCCGAAATGGGGGGCGAGGGGATGCTTCCCCCCCAAAACATTCGCTCCCTCGGCACCAAAGCAGGGTGACAATGGCGGATGAGGATGGACCGGAGTACTTAGACCTCGGTTCCGCCCTTCGAAACATTAAAACATTCGATGGGAACGATCCAACGAAACTTGACGGCTTCATGTTATCTTGCGAGGCCGTATGGGGCATGGTAAGGCCCAGACAACGGTCTACTCTACTCTCACTGATACGGAGCAGCAAATTGGAAGATCGTGCGACGCGGGAAATGCGCCACAAGACGATCGTAACATTAGACGATCTACGCACCGAGCTGGAAGCATTGTACGGGAAACGCGAGTCACTCGCCTCCCTGCAATACCAATTTTGCACGCTACGTCAAGACGCAAAGGAAAACGTCTCGGCGTATGCTACACGGGTAGAGACACTCACAGTAGAGGTCATCGAAAAACTGTGCGAAGGAGCCGATCAACGTGGTGCCCGTGCCATAGGCGAAGCGATCCGGAAAAGCGCACAGATGAATTTCGAAAACGGGCTAAAAAAGGAAATTCAGACCATCGTTCGTTCCCGTAATTATCAAGGGCTACACGACTCTGTCGTGGGGGCCATTGAGGTCGAAAAAATGACCTTAGGGCGGCCAGGAGGGGCACGTCCTAATGGGGGCGGTAACGGCGGTGGCAACTCTCGACAGTCGCAAGGCGCGGCAGGGGAGAAAAAGGGCGCCTGCTACACCTGCGGGAAAGCAGGGCATCTGGCAAAAAATTGCCGATCAGGTAGGCAAAGCCTCCCGGCGCCGGCTCAGAAGGAGGTGAACGTCGCGAGCGTTACGTGTAATTATTGTAAAAAAACCGGTCACTTATGGAAAGATTGCCGGTCACGTAAGCAAGCGGAAAATAAGAAAAATAAAAATAATAACAATAATAAAAAATCCGCCGAGCCGAAAAAGGAACAAAACAACGGACAGTCACCGCAGGAAGGAACCGTAGGGGCATTCCGGGTCGACACGGTCACCGCCACGAACCGGCCCTTAAGGGGGGCCAATATCTACACAATCGAGGCGAAATCATTCTCGCCGGGACGGACCACGATTACAGAGTTGCTGACAGTGGCATCGTTCCGAGGGAAAAATCATCGGGCACCAAACGAACCCCTTAAGGAGGTCAGCGTCTATGCGGCAGAATCGCCGGGACCTCATGCGTCGGCCAGCGACTTCCATATTAAATCGCCGTCTAGTATCGAGGGTATACTGACCCTGAAGGCCGACACCGGGGCTCAAGTGAGCCTAATACACGAAGACGTGTTACAAAACGACACGCCCGCCGAAAAAACGGCGGTCGCACTGACAGGGGTCGGAGGTGGCTCATTAAATGCTTACTACGCCGCCCTTGTCGAGCTCGAAACACCGAACGGATCCGTGAAACATTGGTTTCACGTAATACCTCGAAATCTCCAGATACATACGCACGGTCTCCTCGGTATGGACTTTATCAGAGAAAAACAGGTCGACATACTCAGAGGAGAAACTATAAGGATCAAAGGGCACTGCATGCCTCTCGTGGACGGAAGTTTGAGCATAACTTTGCCGCCACGGAGTGAGAGTATTGCATACGTATCCACGCTAAGCGCCGACGAAGGAATCGTCGAGCGACGTAATGTTTCCGAGGGCATTATACTTGGAGCATGTGTGACCTCGCCGCAAGGCCACAGCTGTGTAGTAAGCCTTGTAAACACAACGGCGGAATACGTCCGCGTCGAACGACCCGCCGTGACACTCGAGCCACTGGCCTCAGCAGAGGAATTACCCGGTGCGGCCGCCGCCACGACTCGCGGAATCTGCACCGTCAGCACGGGGGCGAGCGGCACGCGACTCGAGAAACTACGAAAAGAAATAGATACCTCACACCTTAACCAGGAGGAAGCGAGCTCGTTAACGGAAATATGCGACGAGTTCGCGGATATATTTCATCTCGAAGGGGACCAGCTGCCCTGCACCAACATGGTGGAACACAGCATCCCCCTCGAGCCCGGGGCACGACCCATAAAAGTACATCCTTACCGCTTACCGGAAGCGCACAAAAAGGAAGTACAGGAACAAATGAAAGGGACGTTAAAGGACGGCATTATCCAACCAAGTCGAAGTCAATGGAATGCGCCGTTGCTGGTCGTAGCGAAAAAACCTGACGCGGCAGGAAAAATAAAAATGCGCGTAGTCGTGGACTTTCGCAAACTAAACGAAGTAACCATCGGGGATTCGTACCCGCTACCGCAGATCACGGAAATATTAGACCAGCTGGGTCGAGCACATTATTTTACGACGCTCGACCTTGCCTCAGGATTCCATCAAATTCCGATGGCGGAAGAGGACAGGGAAAAAACGGCATTCTCCACACCTCAAGGGCATTTCGAATACACGCGTATGCCCTTCGGCTTAAAAAATGCTCCACCGACCTTCCAACGGTTAATGAGCACCGTACTCGCAGGGCTCGAAGGGCTCAAATGCTATGTGTATCTCGACGACATAGTAATATTCGGAGCCAGCCTGGCGGAGCACAACGAACGGCTTCGCGAGGTATTTGGACGCTTAAGAGAAGCGAAATTGGCCCTTCAACCGGCAAAGTTCCGATTTCTACGACTGGAAACTCGCTATCTCGGTCACATAATTTCGAGCGAAGGAGTACGCCCGGATCCAGCTCTAGTGACCTCCGTACGGAATTTTCCGACTCCCCGAGATGCCAAGGGCGTGCAGTCCTTCCTAGGACTAGCAGGATACTACCGTAAATTTATCCAAGACTTCTCGAAGGTCGCCAAGCCCTTAACGGAACTAACGAAAAAAGATATTAAATTCGAATGGATGGCGAAGCACGAACAGGCCATGGAGGACCTGAAACGCGCATTAACGACCGCTCCCGTGCTCCAATATCCGGACTTCGAGAAGCCCTTCGTGGTTACCACCGACGCCTCGGACAAGGCCATCGGGGCCATATTATCGCAAGGGCCAATAGGCGAAGATCTACCAATCTGCTACGCCAGCCGAACGCTAAATAAAGCCGAGCAAAATTACACGACCACGGAAAAAGAACTCCTGGCAATCGTATGGGGAATTGCACAATTTCGCCCATACGTATACGGCACTAGGTTCACCGTAGTAACCGATCATAAACCACTAACGTGGCTATTCAGTGTCAAAGACCCGGGGTCGAGACTCATGCGCTGGAAAATAAAATTATCGGAGCATGAGTTCGACGTGCAGTATAAGGCGGGTAAGCAAAATACCAACGCGGATGCACTCAGCCGCATATGTGTGGTAACCCGGTCACACGCACACAAGGAGACCGAGCAAGTATGCAGCGACACGGACAGCGACGGCGAGACTCGCCCGCACGAAGAAACGGTCAGCCAGGAGTACGAGTCCGCGGACGGTCAGCCCGACGCGCCGCGCGAAAAGGAATACGAAGAAAACGGGTCAGACAGCGACTGTCCCAGCGAGGAGGAAAAAATCAAGATACTCCACGAGCATCACGATGCGCCCCTCGGGGGGCATCAGGGAGTCACGCGAATGCTTGCAAGAATAAAATTAAGATACTCCTGGCCCGGAATGCGAAAAGATATAGAAGCATATGTGGGCCGCTGCGACAAGTGCCAGCGCAATAAAATTCGGCCGGCGACAAAGGCGCCGTTAGTCATCACCGACACGCCTACTCGGGCCTTCCAAAAATGCGCCATGGACATTGTAGGCCCACTACCGGAAACAGAAGCGAGAAATAAATATATTCTCACGTTCCAGGACTCGCTTACGAAATACAGCGTAGCCATACCGCTGGAAAATGAGCAAGCAAACGAGGTTGCGAAAGCGTTCGCAAAAGAAATAATCTGTCGGTACGGGACACCAGAAACCATCCTTACCGACCAAGGCACGAATTTTCTGAGCGCGATCTTTAAGGGGGTATGCAAATTACTACGCATAGAAAAATACAAACCACAGCATACCACCCCGAGTCGAATGGGGCGCTCGAACGCTCGCACAGGACGCTCGCCGAATACCTTAAGGGGTATATAGATGAAGATCAGGGGAATTGGGACGAATGGCTACCCTACGCCATGTTTACATATAACACGACGCCCCACACGGCGACTGGATTTACGCCGCACTGCCTGATCTACGGCGACAACGCAGAGCTACCAACGTCCTTGAAAAGGGAACCCAGGCCCACGTACGCATACGACGATTACGTGCAAGAATTACGAGAACGGCTACGCGCGGCCTGGTCTACCGCGCACGATAACCTAAAAGCAGCAAAGGAAAAAGCCAAAGAACAGTACGACCGAAAGGCGAAAGAAATCAAGTTCAAGGTCGGAGACCGCGTATTATTACACGACGAAACGGTGCGCCGAGGACGCTCAGCAAAGCTAACGCCGAAATGGATCGGACCCTATCCCATCGAGGAGATACACCCGCCGTGCAATTACACCCTCCGCCAAGGACGGCGGACGGTAAAAGTACATGTAGACCGCCTAAGAAATTACGTGGACGAATAGAAAAAAAAAAAAAAAAAAATCCACCAGACGGTCACCGGTTTCCGACAAGGCTTCGCAATAGGAAATGCAATAAAGATAGAAAAATAAATAAATAAAAATTCCAGGTTACTGGTGGTAAGCGCGCAGGCCGCGGCCCATCTCCCGGACCGGCCATACACAATACAACAATTCGAAAACGCCCCAGGGCTATATTTCGAAAAGGTCGGAACACTATATCCATACACCGACGTCTGGACACTGGCCATACGCATGAATTTAAAAAACATGGCCTTCATGGAGCTACGGATGAAAGCCCAGCTTGACGATGTTCGGACGAAGTGTGAAAAATTCGGGAGCCCGGACGGACATTGCGCCGAGATGCTGGAACACCTCGTACGACTCTCTGGAAAAATAGAGGAAAATGTGGGGGTTGTGCAGGATCTCATCGGAGTGAAACCGAGCCGCAAACGCCGAGGATTAATTAACGGAACAGTGCTGAAAGCCATAACCGGCAACATGGACGCCGACGATGGGGAACGGCTCGAAGCAGAAATCGCGACCCTCCGAGATACACAGGATACGCTAAAAGAAGGCATGAAAAAACAACTGCAGGTCGTCGAAACCACGATCGAAATATTCAACGAAACTTCGCAAGCAGCACAAAGAAATCTACAAAAATTGTTCACCATGGTGCACACCGTAGACGGTTATTTCCAAAACCGAACCGACGTATTACGCGACAGACAACACTTCGACGAAAGCCTGACGCTAATTGAAGCCTCTGTCGAAGCATACCTGCGCGAGGTAGATAAAATGACTGAATTATTCTCCGAGGTGGCATCCGGCACAGTGAGTGCCTCAACCGTGACACCAGCCACCCTCACGAAATACCTGACGGAGGCGTTGCCACATCTACCCAGAGGACACAGCTTCCCGCGTCCCATCGCGCGACATAACGCGGCAGCCATACTCCGCCTGGCAACGGCTCGAGCTTACCGGAAGGAGGGAGTGGTAACCCTTATCTTGGAAATCCCCCTTATCGGATCGTCCGAATACAACCTAAATTACGTGTACCCCCTCCCGCGGAGGGGAAGCAACAACACCTACTATTACATCGATACCACAGAGGATCTCGTGATAGTAGACCGGAAGAATCGGCAATACATCCGAATGACGGAACGGGACCTCGAAACATGCAAGACCGCCGACGACAAATATTATTGCAAACCCCGACACCCAGTCATGGCGATCACCGAAGACGCGCCATGCAGCATACGATTATACATCGAGGGTGCGGTAGGTCACGGACAACCGTGTCCGAAGAAAATCGTACTCCTCACGCATACTCTCGTGATGGGTATGCGTCAACCAGGGCAATGGCTGTACATAGCGCCGAGCGAAGAGACGGCGAGCGTCGGCTGTCAAGGAAAGCCGACGCAGCAGGAAATATTACACGGCGCGGGGCTAGTGACCCTCCAGGAACGATGCACGGTCACCACAGCGGCCTTCAAGCTCGAGACGGTGCGACGATGGAAGCAACGGATAAACGACACCTGCTATGTGCCGAGCTACAACCTTACCCTGCTCCCCGCCGAGGCAGAAGAAATACCGATGACAATACGCGAAAGCCGGAAGACAACGCTCGAGCACGCAGTAACCAATCCGCGAGAATTAAACGAAGTCGGCACGCAGATAAGGAAGATGCAAAAGAACCTGGACAGAACCACCACGCACGAAACGAGTAATCCCACGTCGCTATACCACGTGGTCGGACAATATTCCGTCGGTGCGGTCGCCCTCTTCGCACTTGCCGGCTACATCATCATCAACGCCCTGTGTCGAAGGGCGAAATCAGAGGCCATACGCCTGCCCAGTGCCGCTTAACCTAATCTCGCCGAATAAAAAGGGAATTAACGGGAAAACACACAAAATACATTAAAATACATTTATTTCCCCGAAAAAACATAAAATATATATATACAAAAAAAAGGGAAAATATAAATCCCAACGAAGGGAAGCGAGACTCGGTGGTCAGTACCACTCAGCCCGACGCCAATCCATCTCGCCCCGCTCGGCACGCCGCATCCGCGATATCGGATCCTCGTCGTCCTCGACCTCCGACTCCGAGTCCGAGGCACCCGCCGGCCGATAGCCAGACCCGGGACCCTGGACCGGCCACACATCGGATACCGGTCGGGAAGGAGTAACGATGCCAAAGTCGACACCGAATGTCAAGCCATCCCAGGGGATCAGCGTACCAGACTGCGGCCCAAAATCCCCAGTGGTGGGCGGAGGCGAGTCCTCGTTGACGAACGAATCGGTCTCCGAGAACAAATCCTCGTCAAGGAGATCCGAAAACGAATCGCCGTCGAGGAGATCGGAAAACGAATCCCCGTCGACGAGATCAGACAGCGAATCCTCGCCCGAAGAAACAGAGGATGACCGGAAGGAACCCCCATCGGCAGAAGATTCCCCATCGGAAACCAGGTCGATGACCTCCGGCTCCTCGCCGCCGACAGACAATTCTACAGGGAAATCGCCCACGACACCGATGATCTCGACCTCCGGGCTCGGGGAGCGATACCGCTCGACCTCCGGGCTACCTTCCGGGCTATACGCCGCCTCCCAGCAGCACAACGACACGCGTTTCCTCTGGAACAAACCAAGGAGAAAAATTACGTAAACCGGCAACCAACTTCGCCAAAGCAAACATAGTAGATAAAAAGAAAAAAATACGTAGACCTACCTTAATTGGTGGACTCATGGTGGCTTATCGGCGAGCCGAAATCGTTGCTGGTCGAATTAAAAATGAATAATCAAATCACGGAACACCCGGTTAATATAGACACGAAAACCCGCGATCAGCACCTCATCGGACATTACCCCGCGACCGTCAGCAACTTCGGTGGAGCAGCACGCCGCACTGGCCGCGCGATCAGCCAACCAAAAAACCTAAATTTTTCAAAAAAAAAAAAAAAAAAAAAAAAAAAAAGAGACACGGGATACATTCGAAAATCTCGCCGGATGCGAGCAAAAGAAATTGTAAATTTCTTTTCCCCTTAGGGGGGAGGAATGTGGTACCCCGGGTCAACGCCCGATTATTTGAGGAATGCGCTTGCTCAATAATCGCGGTATGCAACGAGCGCGCGACGCATCGTTGCGAAATACGGAAGTATCGACGAAACAATATTTCAGAAGTTAGCCGAATAATTATTTAGTCGAGTCAGCTATTGGGAAACAGGGAACCGGACAGGCAATCCAGAAACAGTAATTGTTTAAACAATTACGAAACAGCTGACACTGTCAAAATTAAGCTGACATGCCTGCTCTCACCCCTATATAAAGGACCACGAGCAGGCACTCGACAGTCCGATTTTAATCTGAACAACGTTACGGTCAGTTAGTTATACCGTAAAACATATACTCTCTTCGGAAGGAAGATAAGCGTACAGAGTGTACTACACAGCTATTGGTAAATAATCTTGAATAAACTATTGTAATTAATATTGATATAATAAATCGTGCTTTTATAATTCACTTGGGTTTCAACCCTTTACTGGATAAATCCCAAAACCCTTGAGCTAGCGGCTCCCGCAGTACTCAGAGTAGCTAACTGAGTCTCTGCGGATATAACAATCCGATGATTTATTTAAGAGGTAACGTAGTGCAAAAATATACTTCCGGCATTTTGGAGTATAACTACTTGGTAGCGTCCTTCGCTCGCTTAAAATTTTTTTTTTAAGTACTTGGCGTCGAGACGCTACCGCGTCTCTTGATTCATCGTTGGTTGATTTTTCGACCTGCAGTTGGAGTTGCGGGGTAAAACCTCGGCAATTCTGTACTGTTGTTGGTGATCTGAATGTTGGTCGTACAGGTGGCTCGTAGGTTTTATCGTCGCTGGCCAGTTCTCAGATATTTGTCGGCGGCGATTGAACGTTTCGTTGCTCCGTATCTTATCCTTTTTGAATTGCTAGGTTGTCTGTTTCCTTCCGCATTTGTGGACTTTTTTGTTCACTCAGAGAAATATGTGGTTAGAGTAACCATATTTTAACTATATAGTATATTTCCCTGAGGGGACGGCGATATTTTATAGTTTTCGTCACATATAAAAATAATGTATCATTGACTATATTTTGGTAATCATGTAAGTTATGTCTGTAAGTTAAATGTGGCTATACGTCTTTTGACTATTCATTACGTATTTCAAACAATGACAGAACCATAAACGCTCATAAAAAATATAGTTACGTTGTAATCATGTATAACCTTCCCAACCTGTCAACATATTGAATTACATGACACAAACGTTTACATTCGGTTCGAACGAGCACTGTCTTTAGTTATGATGGATATTATGGCAGCTAATACATTATAGTGGCAAGTACAGTGTGAAAGGTTGATTCGCTTTTTATTATTCGTTGAAAATATTAAACATTATCGTGATTTGATCATATTATTGTGTATCGTGATCAATTTATCTTGTGTAATGAACAAACGGACAGCAGTAAAGCGGGTTTCTGTGTCATGTAATGAGACTATTTCTTTGCGATTAGGGCCTTTACATATTTTATAGACTACAATCTAGTTATGTTTGGCGGATAAATCTGTAATGTATGAGTAACTTTTCTAGAACGTGAAGTAACTATAATCAAGAATAAATTTCACTATAAATATAGTAAAGATTTGATAAATTTATGGTACCAATACCCGACACCAATTATCGATGTTACTATTTTTTATACGCATCCCCACAATATTTATTGTAATTTGTCACATGTTCTTAGAAGGATTTTCTTTCTAATATTTGTATTCATACGTTCCAGTAATGGACGGTCTAGTTATGTATAAAGCAATGAGTATTATCTTTATAGCAGCAAGTCACAAACAATATTTCTAAATGTACTATTCCTATGGGTTGGGTCAATAATTGTAAATCGTACGAAATATAAGGCATATTATTGATTTATTACGTGTATTATCACCATCCAATATACATTACATCAGTAATATCACTTTTTTAATAGAACCTATAAAAATAAACAACGTTGTATTACAAGTAGTCAGTCTTGTTTCATAGGTCGGACTTGGATTGTGTACTAATACTAGCATACTAATAATGATATTGGCTCCGATTCACACTCCATAAAAAAATATGTATCGTGTACGAAAATACAGCATTAGACATACCGCGTTTTATCTATACGGTATAAGGTTTGTACTTTTATGCGCTTAGTCAACTTTTAGTAACACGATACATGATTTCTTTATATTTTGTCAGGTACGTGGAACGCACGTAAAATAAAAAGGTAAATAAGTATGCGGCTTGAAATTCCGCTTTCCCTTTAACGGTCTACGTGGAGACAGGTGTTGCGATCCTTATAACTTCCAAGTTATACACGCATTTTTTTTTTCTATTAAAACGTCGAATGACTAGACCATGAGCCATGCGAATAAATAAACGTGACGCCATAAATATCAATAATAAACAAAATGCACTTTTCCCGTCTCTGAGTATTCGTTAAACGGCTAATGAAACTTAAGCGTGGTTTTACGTCGTTAGTGATATGTATAGGACCGTACCGACGAGAAAGAAGAAAAAACGTAATAGCGATCGCAACGTAAATGCGTCGGAATCGAAACTATAAGACTTATCTGGCACAGCCGAAAAATAAAAATGAGATTGCATCATTGCTCGTATTACCTTGAGCGGTCCTTAAAATACGCAAAAAAACATTTTAAAAAAGAAAGTGTCGTATGGGTTTTTCATTATACTTTGTCTAGTACATAAACTTTTTTTAGACGTACACGAGCGCATTGGTTTTAATAAATAAAAAATTAAAAAATACACATATCAGACACAAGTCGTGGTTTTATCACAAGCGACATGTCTCTTATTGTCAGGCGTAAGGACAACGGATAATTTGTCGGTACAATCTGTCGGATTAAACGTTGTAAGCTCTTGAAAATCGGTTTGAATAACCTCATAGGCTTATACATATTCGTGAAGACATACGGGTTCAAATATGATCACGAGGGTTCAAATATGATACGCAAAAAAAAACAAAAACAAAATGAAGCATCGTTCTAGTTCATTATACTTCGTCCAGTACATAACTTTTTTTTGACGTCTATTCGCTGAGTTTTCAATTTTTTTTAATATTTGAAAAATACCCTCTCAATTGCTATGGAAAAATTAAATAAAAATAGGAATATAGTGCAGAAATTTGATTATCAAATGTACCTCGGAAGAGGTCCTCACAGACTCCTTTATGTTTTGCGAAGCTAATAATCTTCCTTGCGATAGCAGCCCACGACGTAAGTAAAATATTAGGGTCTGTCAGGCGAGCTTCCTCGAAATCAATTTGAAGCTGAACGGAAAATAATCAGTGATAATGGACAAGTATTAAAGTAAGGTTTCTATCATCGACAGGTGGAATTTTTAATTACCAAGAACTTCCAATTGTCGAAAATAAAACTGGATACTTGTTATAGTAGCCCACTATAGAGCCATCATTTGAGCGATGCTGCGACGTTTAACGCCACAGACGCTTGAGATCTTCATCCTGCGGGGATATAGCTCTCAATTTTAATAGCGCATTTTGGATGTCATCGGATACCGCGCCCGGCTGATCGTTGGTCGTCGAACTAGTGGCAGACAGTTTCGTGCGAATGTATCGTCTTATATTGCAGTACTTATCCCACAACTTTCCACTCGCCAGACGTCTATTCGGACGAGATTGATACGGAGTGTAGTACGTTTCTTCCTGTTCGTGGGGGAAAACGGTCACGATTTCTTTTGCCCAAAACTGCCAGTCCGTAGTGTTGATCCTAAATAATAAAAAAAAATTATCGTTCGTCTTCCATTTATTCCCTTTTATCCATCGATATCAGGTTTTTCATTTAATCTTACTTTTCTTTGGCGATCATAACATGATCGACTACAATTTCACATAATTTTTTTCGATCGTGTGAAGTTAATCGAATCGATTTTAGCAACGCCTCGCCCTTTGGAGTTTTGCGCAGCAAACGTCTCAATTGCTATGGAAAATAAATGACAACATCGGTGATTATTAATAATAATACGTTATATATTAATAACAAGACTATAACAATAATTAAACCATCACCGTTCGTAATGTACAAATAATTTAATTATACGTAATAAACGAACCTCGCCGGTATCGGGATTCGACGCTTCTGCAACGATCGGTGCGGAGGATGCGGACGAGGAAGTAGCATTACTGTCCGTTAGCGATATGATACTGACGGTATCGTCAAGATCACAAAACAGTTCATCCTATGAACGAAATAAAAATGAAGTGAATTAAAAAAATTGTTACAAATATATTATTTGATAAACTTACCGGATCTTTCAGCCCTTTCGACTTCAAGTAAATCAGTCGCTGTTCAATAAACTCCATACGATGCCCAAGGATAGGAATCAATTCTTTAACGCTTGCAGCCGTGACCGTGACAAACTTTTATCGTCTATCGCGTGAGCTATAAAAATAAGAAAGTTTTATTATAGTCTCGCGTACTTTCAAATATTCAACTATGATTCGTTAGGGACGAACATTTTGATTTTCAATCATAACGACAGCCAAATATAGTGATAATCGAATATAGTGAATATAGTGAAATATACTATGTATTGTAACTGTTTGGCTATCGGCGAGTGCCCGACGACGAGCTAAACCCGATATTATTGGCATAAAGTGAGATAGCACGAGGTGTAAGTGGCGCCATCTGTCAGGATCGAGCGGCGGTTCGATCGATATCGAACCGAGCGCAAGCGTAGACGAGAGATCGGAAGCACCGCGGCGCTGCCGAGCGGGCTTGCGGCGAAAGCACGCTCAAGGTCGGAGAAAGGCGAAAGCGAGGGAAAATCGGCCTCGCTGATTGGACAGAAATGGCGACACTCCCGCTGCACACGGCACCAACCGAGCACGCCATTAGCTCAGCGGGTAACACCGGATGATCCTCACAGCAATACCGACCCGGGATTGGAGGGCAAAGAAGGAACAAGGCCCTTAGCCAATCAGAAAATTAATAATCGGGCGACCGCACGCAGACGCGAGTCCGCCAGAAATCTGCCAAACCGACGGAGTGGGAGTCCAAAATCGGGGTATAAAGGACGGCGATTTCGGCAGTCGATTAATCAGTGAACGATCTACCTTATCATCGGCCAACGCTCAAGGACTAAAAGTGGAATTAAAAGTGCAAAGTGAAAAGTAAAAGTGAGTTCAAAGTGACAAAAGCGAAACAGTGCCAAAAAGGACTTATAAATTTTGTGCTACTGTGGACTTAGAAATTTTGTACCGTCCGGACTTATAAAATTCGTGCCAAAGTCGGACTTATAAATTTGGTGTCACGCTGGACTTATAAAATTGGTGTTATTGTGGACTTATAAAAATTTGTGAATATTGGACTTATAACTTTTAGTGAAGAGTGAACTTATAAAACCCAGGCCGCAAAAGGGACTTATAAATTGTCGTGCCGAGTGAACTTATAAATTTTGTGTCACGTTGGACTTATAAAAATTTGGTGCCGCATCGGACTTAGAAAATTGGTTGCCAAATCGGACTTATAAAATTCTGTGCCGAACCGGACATATAAATTTCGTGCCAGAATCGAACTTATAAACATTTTGTGCTACGGCGAACTTATAACTTTGTGCCTCCGTGACTTACCCAATTAAGACCAATAAAAGTGACATTCGGAGTGAACCGGTAAAGTGACTACAGTGACCGGTCATATACTGCAAGGTTGGAGCAGACGAATATTCCTATACCAAGGACTGGAAAAAGGTACATCCAGGGGTTCTCTCACTCCCCCTGAAGGCTCACATCGCGACAAAACAAGGTAAAAACATTTTGTCTCCATTTCACGCCAAGTGCAAATCACGAGGCGGACGAGCTGTCACAGGCGATCGCCGTGCCGTGACGTCACCGCGAGACAGTCGAGCACAGCGGCCAGCTGGACTTCGCGCCGACCGAGACGCTGCCGCGCATGCGTGGTGCGGTTCACACGGAATAAATATCTTTCGATTAAAAATATCTCCTTGAAGCCATAAAATAATGCAATAAATAGAGACAATAAGCGAAGGAGAAACAAGTGCTTGAATGAGATTAATATTAATTGCTCATTCTTCGCGTTCCGAAAGGACAACCTCTGTAATCGCTCCGAATATAGATATAAGCAGAGAATATTCCGAGTTAAGACGGAACCGAAAAAGGGTTAACAAAGATTTCAGCCTGTAATTTGAACAATAAAGCGAATTATTTAAACGTCAAAACTGTCTCTGACACGCCAGCCCATAACTCCTTCACGCTCGAGTCCCCGAATCCGTCCGTTTGAGTGCCCTTCTCACAGAAGGAGGCGCATAAATCCGGAAATTATTGTACGAGGAATCTGCTCCTGTTACAGTATAGAGTAGAGGGGTCACATATTATAAATCGACGACCGCTAGTTCGACCGTTGAGTAAATACAGCATGCCCGGCGAACGTAATATATACAAGCATTGTTAGTACTACTATACTATGTGGAACAGTTACCATGTACAATTATTCATACAATTGAATATTTTTATATCTTTAAATGTCGTTTATTATCACGTGCGAATAATGTTGAGTTTATATTGTCACAAAACTAGCCATCTGTACTTTAATATCACGAAAGAATAAAATATTACCGGCACCTTTCAGATATATTTTCGATAATCTTCAATAAATAATTTGACGTTGTATGAAGTAACGCACAAGATAATTGTAATTTCTTTTGTCTTTCGCATAAGTTATACAAATCAATCTTTATACCATCTCATATACGTTGGAATATTCATACGCGGTGAGTTAGAGTCGAAAATTAAAATTTTTCAATTACCGAAGGCCGAGTACAGTGATGACCTCGCGCGCACAAATTTATTATTTATTGACTGATTCGTTGCTTAATTTCCACTGCGCCGCGATACAGAAACGACTATTCCGAACTCGTTGTAGATGACGAATGAAGCTGAGGTGGTCCCAGCGGGGGGGGGGGGGGGGGGGGGTGATCACGTGACGATATGGGGCGCACATGATGTCCCGAATTATAAAAATCGTATATAACAGCTTCCGAATAGTAGGACTTGTTACCAACGTGTAGTACGTACAATCATACTGCCGAGTTTGTAAACGATTCACTCGACATCGATCGTAGGAATAACAACACACATAGTAAACGGAAGCCCTCTAATTCGACCTTCACGTGAACGAAATATACAATATCGTTACTACTACTATACAATTTCGTTACTTCTACTATACAATTTCGTTATTTCTACTATACAATTTTGAACGACTACTATCGACTAATTATGTTAATACAATTGCGTATTTTTATGTTTCTAAATATCCTTTGTCTTCATCGCGTACGAATAATTACAGGTGCATATTTTTAGAAAACTAGCCGACTGTTAGAAGCCACGGACGCTTTAATGTAGTAGTTTAATAGCATGAATGAATAAAATATCACCGGCAACAAACAAATTATCTGAAGTTGTACGAAATAACACACGAGATAATTGTTCTGATTTCTGAGCCCATAAAAAAATCGCGTGAACAGACATCAGTTTTGTATTCGCATCGTGGAAGGTTCGTGTCGCTCATTAGCTAAACAGTAATTATTTCTTACCTTCGAATGCTGAAATATATTGAGACAGACCCCATTCCGTTAATTTATCCGGCACAGATAACGTCGTCTTCGCTCATCTTTCACTCATCTTCGACGCTCACAATAAAATAAAGCACTTCCGCCTCGAAGCAGTCCAATGAGTACTGCCTGTACGATCTGTAGTCTTCAAGCATCATAGGTCCCGAATTGAGACCCAGGGAGTGGGGAGAATATCGATCGCCTCGGATGCAACAATGTCTCGATACTAGTAAGCTCGAGAACCCAAAAACGCGTGAGTCAGAAAAAGATGAAGGCCAGAAGAAACACTTTCTTTTTCGATATCTTGAAAATTAGATATGAGATTGATGCTTAATTAAAATATGGGTTTCTATAGAAGATTCTCGATTCGCTGCTATTTTCGATAGGTAACGATAAGGTGTGACATTAGACTTGTAGTGACAACGCGGTTTGCAAGAACACATCGCATCTATATTGTATCATAAAAAATCGCAGCAGTAACAATACTTATCGTTAGGATCTAACTAACCGAAAATGTTAAGTCGAATATGCGGCGTCATTGTAAATATCCATCGTGAGGTTTACCCAAAAGTTTCGATGCGATAAAAATGTTGGCATCCCACTACTAAAAATTATTTCAAATGTAACAATACCGAATGCCATAAATACCACATTTCGTTACACAATTTTACTACAGTAGCTGGTCCACCGTAAATCACGCATCGGGCTGATGATAAACTTACCTTATTGTGAATCCGAGTTGACGCACTGAGATAATATATAGTACGTACAAATATATATTATATTTCCATTAGAGAATATCAATGTTTCATAGTTAAGGGTTAAAAACTTATAGAGAGCTCTATCTGCTACTATTGCGTCTTTACTATGAAGGATGCCTGTTCGTACCATATATGTTACCTAGAACAGACTTTTATCCCGGTGTCATGTTGTACATAACTGTAGTAAGCTTCACCAATAATCAGTCAACAGTAACTATGTAAATCGCAGAACAACCGAATGAAATATTGCAAGTTTACACGGAACGAAAATAATAGTTCATGGAACATAGCTACTATATCATCGTTGATTTAGTAAATGTGTTAAATATATCATATGATTTTTGTAAAGATTTTAACTATATTTATAGTAATTTCACGTATGGCATTTTTTAATATGAACCATCGGAAACCCATGTTTCATTTAACTTCGTGGTTATAGTTCATTCAACCATACTAATGCTGGCGTAACGACAAAATATGGTCTACCGTCTTATAACACCTTTTACAATGGGAATTTGTTGTACATTCCACGGTCTTTTTTCTGAGTGTTCATTTAAATTTTCCAAAATTTCTGGCCATTTTGGGTGCATGTCATAGTTATGAAGAGTTGAGGTTTTCCGTGTTTTTTATCTAAACATATAGCATCGAAATGCAAATGTAGGGTGCTCGTGGATTCGGTTGGAATGATGACGGTAATATTACAATTTTGCTGGCAATTACCATCATCGTTCCAAACGAGTCCACGAGCATCCAACAATTGTATTTCGATGCTATATGTTAAGATAAAAAAAAACGGCAAACCTCTTCATAACTATGACATGCAACCCAAAATGGCCAGAAATTTTGGAAAATTTAAATGAAGTTGAATCCGCATCTCATTGCCCAGCTTCAGTCATTCACGTATTTCATATGCAAGTTAACAGATTGAATACATTATTATTTGCAGATCATATTATGGTACTCATACTGAATATATTTATGTTATTGAATTTCAAAAAAGAGGTTGACCCCATATATGGGGATATAAACGTCTACATCTGTTTTGTCACTATGGAGGATTTAGATTGAACCAACAATTAAATTAAATTAAAATAAAATAACCTAGCTTTCGGGCGCGAAGCACCCGATCGCTAGTATATATATTGTGACGTGATTTTTCGATCACTGTCACAAAAATGCAAAAATCTAGTATTTTTCGCATACAGCTACCGTTTAGGATATTATAGCTCCCGATTTACTGCTCTCCAGCTGTTCGTGGTACCGTCCAGCTCCCGTTCGGATAAAGTTCGTAACGTCTTGCGATCCGGTTAGGTTTTGCTTGTGTGGGATAAGCTTAAAGATTTTGTTCAGGTCGGGATTCTCGAATCTATTCAGTGGAGAGAATCTCGAAGAAATGAGAAGCACGAATAGAGAAGAGCCCGACGAGATTTCGTCACGAATACGCCAAAGTCCGGTGCAAACCCGGCACGCCGCTTAGGTGATAATACGGGACGTTGGAGAACAGGCGGAGATTTTAGTTTAGTCCGGGCAAGGTTGGAACCCCTTGTGCTGTGTTTTAGTTTAGAGAGAGAGCCTTGTTTTCACGTCCTGAATTTGGAGTAGCGATCGCGAAGATTCTCAAAGTTACCGCGTTATAGTTCGGCTCCCGTTCAGATGACGTATCGATATAGTTCGAGAGGGCAGTAGTTATCGGCTAAGGATCCCGCAATAATAATAAGGTCCCGTTGAAAGTATTTTCGTAGGCTTATCAGTCTACCGGGAGTCGTCCTCAAGGCTGCTCGGACCTCTCTCGTGCTCCCGATGTTTACGGTTTCGGCTATTGTGTCGCGCTTGAGTCAGTTGTTCTCGCTTGCGTTACCGTAGACTCCGGTTATCGCTCTCGCTCCGGTTCGTGTGTCGCGCTCGCTAACTGTCGCTTTGCGCGTTCGCTAGTAGACTCGTGTGCTGTGATTTCGTGCGGATTCGTTTCCGAATAATTTGCCGATTTTTTTGTGATCGAGATGCGGTTTGGAGAACGCTCTTGAGGTGCTGCGATTGTGTTTAAGTTCTCGTGGCATCGTGAGATACAGTTCCCGCATTTTATTGGATTAATTCATGCTGTTTCGGTGAGTTTTATTGTTCAAGTAATTTCTCGATCGAGTATGGATCCTGTAATGTTCTTGAGGAATAAGTAATGCCAATAATACGGAACGGAGAAACGATGTTTTTATTAAACAACAGAGTAATATAGAGCTCGCTCGGAGCACGAGTTCTCATGGCACGCCATGAGCGAAGACAGTCCGTCGGAGCTTGACCGGATGCGCGCATGGCCGTATGATACGGTACGAAGCCTACAGGTGTCGCTGATAAGCGAGTTTCCGGTTTATGAAAACATTTAATATACTACACTCCTCTACACTAGTTTGTTTCCATAATATTAATACAATTATAACTTCGCACAGTCTCGATGAATACATTTCTTCGATATCACACGCTGAAGCATACAATCGTACTCTTAAATTATTATCACAGTTATCTATTAAGAATTACAGTAACTTTTGGCATTTAATTGCTCTGTCGACAATTACTTAATCGTAATGAATCGAAGTAATTATTTTGTATACAAGTCTAAGATTTGTCTAGGTTTGATAACTCTCGATGAACGACGCAACGGTGGCACACTCGCAGCATTGAACGGTGCACTCGCGGAATTCGATACGACACTTTGTTGCGCTACGACTTCATTCGATTGTCGCGCAGCACTAGCACCTTGCACTGACGCATCACCGAACGCTTGATACTCATTCGCCGAATTAGCGATTACATTTTTCGCTGTATCAACAATCATACCATCACTCGCATCGAGATTACATCGAATTAATTGATCCTTATGACGCTTCCACGTCCTACCGTCGTTCGTAATTACATTGTACGTGACGGGCGACAGCTGTTCGAGTACACGAGATTTCCGCCATGCATCACAACTGTAGTCTTTAGCCATAACGATCTCATTTACTTCGAAAACGATTTTACGATTACCTCGGAAAAACTGTTGTTGATCTTTTTGCTTTTGCTCGACCGAATGATGAACCGTCGGATGTAGAAAATCCAATTTTGTCCGAAATTTACGACCAATCTGAAGTTCTGCGGGACTGCAATTAGTTGTGCAATGCGGAGTCGCTCGATAGTAGAACAAGAACTTACATAGAGCCTCGTGTCTCGAATACCCAGCCTTTAGCAATAGCTTGTATTTGTTCTTAAAACTACGCACCACATTTTCAGCCGCTCCATTAGATGCCGGATGGTACGGCGCCGTATGAACGTGCCGAACTCCACACGATATCAAGAAGTCACTGAATTCTTTTGAGCAAAAACTCGGACCATTATCGGTTACCAGCGTCAATGGAATACCCCAAGTACACATGTACTCTCTGAACGCCTTAACGCTTGATTCTGATGTGATATCATTCATTTCTTTGACGTCAATCCACTTCGAAAAAGAATCAATTATTATCAAAAACATTTTTCCTTCGACTGGACCAAGAAAGTCGGCGTGAAGTCTGTGACTCGGACCCTCCGGCCATTGCCACGAATGCAAACTAGCTCGAGGTGGATTGTCTGCTGATTTTAAACATAATTCACACGATTTCATGACTTTCTCGATATCGCTGTCGAGACCGGGCCACCAAAGATACGACCTCGCAACTGCCTTCATACACACGACTCCCATATGAATACTGTGGAGTTCATTCAACAGACTCACTCGCAATTTCGCCGGAATAACGACTCGATGACCCCACACAATACATCCTTCCTCTTACATCTACCGACAATTCTTTTTCGCGATTCTTGTAAGGCTTCCATTCGTCCTCTATGACTCCCGGCCAACCGTTCAACACGAATTCTCGAACTCGACTTAGAATAAGATCCGATTTCGTTTCATCACTAACAGTTACCGCATCGTTCGATTCGATCTCGTCAGATACAAAATTAAAATACGTATACTCTTTCTCCGTTGTTTCGGTACTCGCATTGTTACAAGGTAATGGAACTCGAGACAAACCATCCGCTCGAGCGTTGTCAACCCCCTTGATATATTTAATCTCATAGTCGTATGCCGACATTTGAGGCAACCCTTGTTTCGATCCAAAAATATATACCAACGGCTTGTGATCCGTCTCCAAAATAAAGCGACGACCGTAGACAAACTGGTGGAATTTCTTATCTCCGAACATCAGGCCCAAAGCTTCCTTGTCCAACTGCGAATAGCCTGTAACAGGAGCAGATTCCTCGTACAATAATTTCCGTATTTATGCGCCTCCTTCTGCGAGGAGGGCACTCAAACGGATGGATTCGGGGACTCGAGCGTTACGGAATTATGGGCTGGCGTGTCAGAGACGGTTTTGACGTTTCAAAAATATGCTTTATTTGTAAAAGTACAGGCGTCAGGATTCCTTAACCCTTTTTCCGTTCTGTTTTAACTCGGTTTATTCGATGTCTACAATTGTATTCAGAGCGATTACAGGGATTGTTCTTTCGGCAAGAAGAAAGAATGCACAAAGGATATCAATCTCGTTCAATCACTGGTTTCTCCTTCGCTTATTGTCTCTATTTATCGTCTTATTTTATGGCTTCAAGGAGATATCTTTAATCGAAAATGATTTATTTCGCGTGAACCGCACCACGCATGCGCGGGCAGCTTCTCGATCGACGCAAAGTCCAGCTGGCCGCTGTGCTCGGCTGTCTCGCGGTGACGTCACGGCACGGCGATCGCCTGTGACAGCTCGCTCACCTCGTTATTTGCAATTGGCGTTAATTGGAGACAAAAACTTTTTTACCTTGTTTTGTCGGTATAGGAGCCTTCAGGGGGAGTGAACGAACCCCTGGATGTACTTTTTTTTAGTCCCTGGAGTTGGAATATTCGTCTGATCCGATCTTGCAGTGTCTGACCGGTCACCTTGGTCACTTTACCGGTCCACTCCGAATGTCACTTTTATTGGCCCGAATTGTATGAGTTCACTCAGGCGCAACTTTTTTATGAGCCCGCCGTAGCACCAAATGTTTGTAAGTCTGATTCCGGCACGAATTTGATAAGTCCGATTCGGCACACAATGTTTATCAGTCCGATTCTGGCACAAATCTATGAGTCCAAATTGTCACCAAATTTAGAAGTTTTTTTTTCACAATTTATAAGTTCACTTGGCCCGAAAATTTATAAGTCCAAGGTTCACAAATTTTTATAAGTCCAAGTTTGGCACGAATTTTATAAGTTCAATCCGGCACAAATTTTTATAAATCCGAACGGCACAAATTTTATAAGTCTGCACGGCACAAAATTTATAAGTACGAACGGCACAAATTTTATAAGTCCGAACGGTACAAATTTTATACGTCCTCAGTAGCACAAAATTTATAAGTCCTTTTTGGCACTGTTTCACTTTACTCACTTTTCACTTTTATTCACTTTTCACTTTTTCCTTTGGAGTTGGCCGATGATAAAGTAGATCGTTCACTGATGATCGACTGCCGAAATCACCGTCCTTTATACACCGATTTCCGACTCCCACTCCGTCGGTTTGGCAGATTTCTGGCGGACTCGCGTCTGCGTGCGGTCGCCCGATTATTAATTTTCTCATTGGCTGGAAGCATTGTTCCTCTCTGCCCTCCAATCCTGGGTCGGTATGTTAGTGACGATTATCCGGTCTTATCCGCTGAGCAAATAGTATGCTCGGTCGGTGCCGTGTGCAACGGGAGTGTCGTCACGTTTGTCCAATCAGCGAGGCCGATTTTCCCTCGCTTCTGCCTTTCTCTGACCTTGACCGTGCTTTCGCCGCAAGCCCGTTCGGCAGCGCCGCTGTGCTGGCTATTGCGCGTGCGCGTCGCTTCGGCATCGATCCAGCCGCCGCTCGATCCCGTCGGATGGCGCCACTTGGCTCTCCGCGGGCTTGTCCGACGGCTGCTCGGCATCTCGCCTGGCTGACCGCGTCTCCCGGGCTCTCGCGGTGTGACGTCACCGGGGCCACACGGGAGATTTTATTTATGTAGGGGAGTTACAAGCCTTTTTCAGCTTTCGTCAATGTGGGCGAAGCAAAAGCTATCGGTCGTTCGGATCCATTCGAATATACATGCGACAACACCGCGCCCAGGCCGAATGGAGACGCATCACAAGCGATCTTGACTGGCAAACTCAAATCATAATGAGTCAACACTTCCGACTCAATGAGGCTCCGTTTTGCTGCTCGGAACGCTTCGTCACATGTGTTATCCCAATTCCATGCTGTATCCTTCTGTAACAGCCTGTAAAGCGGGTTAACAACCTTCGAGTAATTTCTAATAAACTTTGAATAATAATTCAACATTCCTAGGACCGCCCTAAGCTGAGATAAATCCGATGGCGCTGGCGCATCGACAATCGCTTTGACTTTCTCTTTTGACACGTGAATTCCTTGACTATTTAACAAGTAACCCAAAAACTCGACGCTGTCTTTACCGCATTGGCATTTGTCCTTTTTTACAGTCAGGCCGCAATCTTTCAGTCTACTTAAAACAGCGTGAAGTCTCTCGTTATGAATCGCACGCGTCGGACCGGAAATCAAAATATCATCGAAAAAACAAACGACTCCTTCGAGACCGTTCAAAACTTGTTCCATTTCCCGTTGAAACAGCCCTGGTGCCGACGCGATACCAAAACAAAGCCGATTATACGCAAATAATCCCTTGTGTGTCGAAATAGTCGTCAGCATCTTCGATTCGTCCTCCAATTCGACTTGAAGATACGCATGCGAAAGATCAATCTTTGAAAACACGGTACCCCCATTTAACGACGCTAAAAGATCTTGAACTCGCGGTATCGGATACCGGTCGATTTTAATGTGAGGATTTACCGTGACTTTATAATCGCCACACAAGCGAATTTGCCCATTACTCTTCAAGACCGGAACAATCGGCGTTGCCCAATCGCTGTTCTCTACCGGCTCCATTACTCCAATTTCCAATAAACGGTTCAACTCAGTTTCAACTTTTTCTCGCATCGCATATGGTATCGGTCGAGGCTTGCAAAAAACCGGAGTCGCGTTTTCCTTTAAGTGAATTTGGAACTTCCGCTTCGAATATTTACCAAGTGAGTTGGAAAAAACGTCATCAAACCCGTTAATAATTTCATCGATGTCCCTTTGACTTGAACTATTAACCCAGTTGATGCCCGACTTTTCTTCCCCTTCCAATAGTTCTGATACTGGTACTGCGAGTGCACAGATCCACGTTCGCCCCATAAGCGGCGGACCATCACCCGGCATAACGAACAATTCCAATTCCGCAAACTTATTTCCGTACTTGACTACCACGTTAATCACGCCCAACGGAACAATTACCTGTCCCGGGTGCGACTTGAAAATACGACTAGTCTTCCCCAACGGAATCGCTTGTAACTTGACCTGCTTCTTAAAAAATTTCTCTGAAATTGCAGCTACATCCGACCCTGTGTCGACATCACACTCAACCTCGATACCCTCGATCGATAACTTTACTTTGATCGGCCTGATACTAAATATTGCTTCCGTAGACTGCTCATTATTTCCGTTAACTTCGCCTTGTAAATGGAAAAGGTCTCCAAAATCACCACAATCGTTATCAGTTTCTCCGACGAAGTTATTTCTGTTATTATTCCGCTGTCCTTCGTTCCCGTGACTTGAACTAATCTGTTTGTTTACTTTACATACCTGCGCAAGGTGTCCCTCGGTCTTACAAATATTACATTTATATTGTCGATATCTACATACGGATGCCAAATGATTCGGTTTCCCGCAGCAAAAACAACGGTAATTCCCGTTGCCGCTTCCTCTCCTCGATGTCTGTCCTGGCTTCCTCGATGCTACGAAATTGATCGATTCCTCTTCACTCTTCTGCGCTGTTCCCATCTCCGCGGCATCGCGGCTCGCAGCCTCCAACAATTGAGCCAACTCGATCGCTCTCGAACACGACAAATCCTTTTCTCCGAGCAATCGCTTTTGACACGATACATCGCGCAGGCCCCAAACGAATTGATCTCTGAGATTAGTTTCGAGATTAGTACCAAATTCACAGTATGTCGATAGCCTCTTGAGATTTGTCAAAAAAAGTTTTTATATCTTCGCCCACCCCCTGGCGGCACTGTTTGAATTTGAATCTTTCAGAAATTACGCTCGGCTTCGGTTGTAAATGATTAGCCAAAGCGTCTGTCAACTGCTTGAAATTCTTGCTCGAAGGAATTTCTGGCGTGCAAATATTACGGAGTAGCGCATAGCCCTCACTTCCGAGCAACGTGATCAATAGTGGCACTTTCTTCTCTTCCGGAATGTCATTAACGAGAAGAAATTGATCTAACCTTTCTTTCCACAGGCTCCAATCCTCCCGAACGTCGAACTCTCTCAAATCGCCGATCCTCGCGGTGACGATTTGCTGCACCTGACCACGTGCTGCACTTCCGCTCTGCGCCTGCTCCAAAAGCTGCGCCCTTTGCGCCGACAACGTTTGTTGATCCACTGCCAGTTGTTTCCGCTGCTCCGTCAATTGTCTCTGCTTCTCCGCAAAATCCAATTTGGCCTTCTCAAACTCCTTATACATTTTCTCCCTCGCTTTCTCCGTCTCCGACATCTCGATACACGCGTTCACTTCGTAATCGTTAAAAATCTCGGCGATCCTTTATCGCACGAAAATACTTTTTACCTCGTCGCCACTGTAATGTTCTTGAGGAATAAGTAATGCCAATAATACGGAACGGAGAAACGATGTTTTTATTAAACAACAGAGTAATATAGAGCTCGCTCGGAGCACGAGTTCTCATGGCACGCCATGAGCGAAGACAGTCCGTCGGAGCTTGACCGGATGCGCGTATGGCCGTATGATACGGTACGAAGCCTACAGGTGTCGCTGATAAGCGAGTTTCCGGTTTATGAAAACATTTAATATACTACAGATCCGTTCTCGTTACGTTCGCTCCGACCCTTCGGTCAGCTGAGCGCTCCCGATGCACTAGTGTGCGATCCCGTGGCTTTTTAGCCAGTAAATAGTTGTTCCCGTTATTTACAGTTTGAGATTCCGATATTTTCGATTCCGCGTTATTTTGTTGGCAAAGGATCGCGACCCTTCTACCATAACCCGCATCCTGAGCGACCGTGCATTTCCGCAACCGTTCGCTTTCGCGAATGCATCGGCGTTAGTTCTCGTTACCGTCAAGTTCTCGTTTGTGATATCGTGTGTTTTGATCCGATTTCGTGTGTTCCCGTTGCGGAGGTCGGCCTGTTCCACCGACCTCCAGGTTAGTCCGGTTTGGCTATTCCGGCGAAACAAAATCAGCCCTGCGGAGGTCGACCGTTCCATCGACCTCCAGATTAGTCCGGCTTGGCGATTCCGGCGAAACGAAAAACGACCCTGCGGAGGTCGGCCGTTCCACCGACCTCCAGTTTAGCCCGGTTGTTAATACCGGCGAAACAAAAATTAACTGGCGCCCACCGGGACGTCGATGCATCCGTGCGGGCGGACGGCCGAAGGTGGCGTAAGTTTCGGTTTCGCGTTTTGTGCTCCCTTTTGGTTTGAGCTTAGATTTAGTCTTGTTCCGTTTTTTCGAGTTTTGAGTTCGCGTTATCGAGTTAAAGAAAAATACGTCACAATATACAGTAGTGCTCATTTGAAGTGGGACAAGGTATTTTTGGCCGATTTCCGCGGATCTGCGTCCGATTTCAAAAAACCAAAAAAGAAAATTCGAGTAAATTTAATTACTTTTCGAATGGCGTTGGTTTCATCGGGATCGGTTGAAAATTGCCCGCGTGCACGAGGATAACGTAAATGTGTGAAAAAAAGAGGATGTGCGATGACCGCGGAAGTCACATACGCAGGAAAAAAAATCACGGATCACCTTGTGCCAAACGAAAGGCCGGCTCGCGGCGTGCAGAAAACACTCGTTGTGGACCTTAATCGGATGATCCCAGGGGAAGCTATGCACCCTGGAAGTCAAAGTGGTGTTTTGGGGGTTACTCGAAAACGCTTCGACCGATCCGGTTGAAATTTGTCGTAGAGTCATTTATCGCGACGCCTCACGACATGGAGAAGCGTCTGTGGTAACAACTTTCCTCGGGGCTGAGTTCCAGGTGCATCCCGAGTGCGCTGTTTCCTTTATTGACATTTTTCGCATTGAAGGCCTCCGATCAGAGCGTTGAAAACACCTGGAGGTTAAAGATGAGGTTTCAACGAAGAAAATGACCCCAGGTTCATTATCGGAAAGTGCCTAAATGTTCCGAATCGGGATATTGAAAAACGCGTACGAAAACGGGATTTCGGCTTCGAGTCGTAATCCCGTTCGCCGAGCGATAGTCATTTGTTTAAACCAGGCCTCGATCTCGCGAGGGCTTCGCCCGCTTGGCACAGATCGTTCTTTTTCGTTTGAACGTTTCATCGATGAGCCAGATGTTTGCAAAAAAATTGGGTGCGAGGGTGGGGCTCTCCTTTCCCACCCCCGCATGATTCGCTCCCCCTTAAAACCATTTTATTAATTCGTAATTCGGACAGTACACGCTCTGCGAGTTACAAATCGACAACATCGGTGCATTTCGATTGCGTGCACGTAGAAAAAGAAAAATTAATCTTGTTTCCGCCCCCGCACGCTTTACCAGCCCGCTCAAAACCGATTAATAAATCGGTAATTCGAGCGATAAACGTTGCAGGGGTTCTAAATTCATAAGATCGGTGCAGCTTTACTGTGCGCACGTGAATAAAAAATTGGATCATGTTTCCGCCCCCGCACGCTATTACACGTCCTTAAAACGAGGAACTCGAGTTGTCCTCGCGGCTGCGATCGGTTCTGGAGGCTGCAATCGATCCAGCAGACTTGTACAGACTGCTGGAACATGAAAAAAAAAAATTAATTTTTTTCCGCCCCCACACGCTTTTAGATTCTCTTAAAACGAGGAACTCTTGGTATCCTCGGGGCTGTAATCGAATCTCGAGATCCGAATCGATACAGTAGACTTGTATCGAGAGTTTGAAGGTCTAGAAAATTTAAAAAATTTTTTGCCGCCCCCGCACGCTATTAAAGAGCCTCAAAACGAAGAACTCGAGCTGTTTTCGGGGCTGTGATCGCATCCCGAAGCTCGAATCGATTCAGTAGACTCGTATCGAGTGTTCGAAGGACTAAAAAATAAAAAATAAAAAATTCCACCCCCGCACGCTTTTAAACAGCCTCAAAACGAAGAACTCGATCTGTCCTCGGGGCTGCGATCGGATCCCGAAGCCCGAATCGATACAGTAGACTCGTATCGAGTGTTCGAAGGACTAAAAAATAAAAAATTCCACCCCCGCACGCTTTTAAACAGCCTCAAAACGAGGAACTCTTGGTATCCTCGGGGCTGTAATCGAATCTCGAGATCCGAATCGATACAGTAGACTTGTATCGAGAGTTTGAAGGTCTAGGAAATTTTTAAATTTTTTTGCCGCCCCCGCACGCTATTAAAGAGCCTCAAAACGAAGAACTCGAGCTGTCCTCGGGGCTGTGATCGCATCCCGAAGCTCGAATCGATTCAGTAGACTCGTATCGAGTGTTCGAAGGACTAAAAAATAAAAAATAAAAAATTCCACCCCCGCACGCTTTTAAACAGCCTCAAAACGAAGAACTCGATCTGTCCTCGGGGCTGCGATCGGATCCCGAAGCTCGAATCGATACAGTAGACTCGTATCGAGTGTTCGAAGGACTAAAAAATAAAAAATAAAAAATTCCACCCCCACACGCTTTTAAACAGCCTCAAAACGAGGATCTCTTGGTATCCTCGGGGCTGTAATCGAATCTCGAGATCCGAATCGATACAGTAGACTCGTATCTAAAGTCCGAAGGTCTAAAAAATGTTAACATTTTTCGCCACCCCCGCACGCTTAACCAGCTGGCTCAAAACCGATTAATAAATTAGTAAATCGGGTGATAAACGCCGCAGGGTTTCCAAATCGATAAGATCGATGCATATTGATCGGCCGCACGTGTAAAAAAATTGATCTTGTTTCCGCCCCCGCACGCTTTACCAGCTAGCTTAAAACCGATTAATAAATTCGTCGATCTCGAATCCTTCTTTTCAGATAATTCCTCGCGGTCTTAATTGTATTTGCATCCGGACTGTTCGCTGGCCACACGTTGTGGATACTGCTATGCTCCTCGATTAACATGTTCACGATTCTTGCACGGTGAGCAAGAGCATTATCGTTGACCGAGATGAAATCCTTGCCAATTCGTTCAGCCTCCGTAAGGACTATTGGACGAAAAACTGCATCGATGTAAATACCGTCCCGGACAGTCCGATTTGTAAACACTACGAGTCTCGTTCGGACGTCGATACAGATTTCACTCCATGCAGTAATTGAGCCTGCCCAAAATGCTCGGGAGTGGTCGACGTCATCTCCTTCATCCTTTCTTCCTGTCGTCTCCAAACTCGTTTGCTTCTGTTGGTGCTATGAAGCTGTATATTTTAGACACATATGAATAAACATTTTGTTCACTGTTCACAGGTCTAATTTTCGTGTTCTCTAGCGTACTGTAGTCTCGCAACTCGATGGCGTGCGATAAACAGAGGCTTAATAACTGGGTGGCGGAATCTTATTTGGCGTCCTATGAATAGCCAATAGACCATGTGTCGAGATACCGAGCGAGGGATAACATCCCTGAACTCGCCAGTAGTTCCGCACGATGTTCTGCGAGCCTCTTGAACCAGTACCCGATCTTTTCGGGGCATTATAATCCGCTGTCGGCCTCTTTCATGTTGATATGCTGGGGTGCCAGTCTCTTCATTCCCCGCAAGCAATCGATTTATTATTTAACGATTCGTCTCGATAATTTTAGCGAAATCTCGTTGCATCCGTTCGTTTTACGATAATGAAATCGTACGCTCCATAATCGACGATGCTATTCACGTTCGATACTCGTGCCATTGAAATAATTGAATGCCAACTGCCGCATTCAACTGTTATTTTGGTGTCTGACAGCAAATTTAATAGCTGCATTAGGAAAAGTAACTTTCAATGGCACGCTTGACGGATGTGGACATGGGGCGTGCGATAGCCTTATCGGCTGAGGGACGGACGCAACGTGATATTGCGGAAATTATCGGGACGAATCGTTCGGTAATAAATCGATTACTTGCGCGGATTGAAGAAACTGGCAGTGCAGGGTATCGGCATGGAGGAGGCCGACAGCGTGTGACAACGCCTCGGGAAGATCGGGCAATTGTTCAAGAGGCGCGAAGAACACCTCGAATAACGGCTACCGAGTTGCGGGAGGTTATCCCACGCCCGATATCCCGACACACCGTTTATCGTCGCCTCGGAGAACGCCAAATAAGATCCCGCCGCCCAGTGATCAAGCCTTTGCTCCATGCACGGCATCGAGTTGCGAGGCTACACTACGCCAGAGAGCACGCAAATTGGATCCGCGAACAGTGGACGAAATGCTTATTCACAGACGAATCTAAAATACAGCTCCACGATAATAACAGAAGCGAACGACTGTGGCGACGACAGGGCGAAAGAATGAAGGAGAATAACGTCAACCACTCCCGACCCTTTGGAGCAGGCTCGATTACAGTGTGGGGTGGAGTCTCCATCGAGTCCCGAACGCCACTTGTCGTGTTCAGAAATCGGACCGTCCGGGGCGCTATTTACATCGACGAAATCCGCTGGCCACACACTGCGATTAATCGCAGTGTGTGGCCAGCGAATAGTCCGGATATTAATCCGATAGAAAATGTATGGGCTCTTCTAAAAAGAAGAATTCGAGATCGAAGACCCTCGCCGAGAACCCTTGACGAACTCGAAATCGTCACTCAAGAAGAATGGCTTCGAATTCCCCAGGAACAGATCGCAGCAACAGTGGCCAGTATGACTCGACGCTGCCTTGCCGTGACTCGAGCTCGCGGTGGGGCAATTAAATATTGTGCTGTGGCCTTCCAAACAGCCCTTTTCAGGGCCACCAAAAATGTTGCACATTTCATTGATTGCGTCTGTTAATAAAAAAATATCGTTTGACGAAGCGCCCAATTTGGAGATATTTTATTTTTCGTTTGCGAAATGCGTTAGATAATACAATTTATTTGCCGAACAAAGAGTACAGAGCTCGCCAAAGTTTAAAATGAATTGATCGGTTTTAAGAAGCTCGCAAGATTCAAAATTAATTGATCGGTTTTAAGAAGCTCGCGAATCGTACGGGGATAACAATAACCTCGCACTTTTTCATAAGTACACATGCAAATTCAATCGATCTTATGGATTCACTTCAATTTAAAGATCTTATGGATTCGTTTCAATTTGAAGATCTCGCAAGTTACGAACTAAGTGAACGGTTTTGAGCAAGCTTAAGCATGCGGGGGCGGCAAATTTTTTTTATATTTTCTAATTATTCTAACTCTCGATACGAGTCTACTGTATCGATTCGAGCTTCGGGATCCGATCGCAGCCCCGAGGACAGCTCGAGTTCCTCGTTTTGAGGGTCTTTAAAAGCGTGCGGGGGTGGGCATTTTTTTTTTTTATTTTCTAGACCTTCGAACTCTCGATACGAGTCTAGTGTATCGATTCGAGCTTCGGGATCCGATCGCAGCGCCGAGAACAGCTCGACTTCCTCATTTTCAGGCTCTTTAAAAGCGTGCGGGGGTGGGAATTTTTTATTTTTATTTTCTAGACCTTCGAACTCTCGATACGAGTCTAGTGTATCGATTCGAGCTTCGGGATCCGATCGCAGCGCCGAGAACAGCTCGACTTCCTCATTTTCAGGCTCTTTAAAAGCGTGCGGGTGCGGCAAAAAAATGTAAAAATTTCCTAGACCTTCAAACTCTCGATACAAGTCTACTGTATCGATTCGGATCTCGAGATTCGATTACAGCCCCGAGGATACCAAGAGTTCTTCGTTTTGAGGCTGTTTAAAAGCGTGCGGGGGTGGAATTTTTTATTTTTTATTTTTTAGTCCTTCGAACACTCGATACGAGTCTACTGAATCGATTCGAGCTTCGGGATGCGATCACAGCCCCGAGGACAGCTCGAGTTCTTCGTTTTGAGGCTCTTTAACAGCGTCCGGGGGCGGCAAAAAAATTTAAAAATTTTCTAGACCTTCAAACTCTCGATACAAGTCTACTGTATCGATTCGGATCTTGAGATTTGATTACAGCCCCGAGGATACCAAGAGTTCCTCGTTTTAAGAGAATCTAAAAGCGTGTGGGGGCGGAAAAAAAAATTGAACATTTTTTCACGGTCGACCAGTCAGTTCGAGTCTGCTGGATCGATTGCAGCCCCCCAGAACCGATCGAAGCCGCGAGGACACGTCGAATTCCTCGTCTGAAGGCTGCATAAAATCGTGCGGGGGCGGAAAAAAAAATTGAACATTTTTTTCACGGTCGACCAGTCAGTTCGAGTCTGCTGGATCGATTGCAGCCCCCCAGAACCGATCGAAGCCGCGAGGACACCTCGAATTCCTCGTCTTAAGGCTGCATAAAATCGTGCGGGGGCGGAAAAAAATTGAATTTTTTTTTCATGTTCCAGCAGTCTGTACAAGTCTGCTGGATCGATTGCAGCCCCCAGAACCGATCGCAGCCGCGAGGACAACTCGAGTTCCTCGTTTTAAGGACGTGTAAAAGCGTGCGGGGGCGGAAAAAAATTAATTTTTTTTTTCATGTTCCAGCAGTCTGTACAAGTCTGCTGGATCGATTGCAGCCCCCAGAACCGATCGCAGCAGCGAGGACAACTCGAGTTCCTCGTTTTAAGAACGTGTAAAAGCGTGCGGGGGCGGAAAAAAATTAATTTTTTTTTTTCATGTTCCAGCAGTCTGTACAAGTCTGCTGGATCGATTGCAGCCCCCCAGAACCGATCGAAGCCGCGAGGACACCTCGAATTCCTCGTCTTAAGGCTGCATAAAATCGTGCGGGGGCGGAAAAAAATTGAATTTTTTTTTTCATGTTCCAGCAGTCTGTACAAGTCTGCTGGATCGATTGCAGCCCCCAGAACCGATCGCAGCCGCGAGGACAACTCGCGTTCCTCGTTTTAAGGACGTGTAAAAGCGTGCGGGGGCGGAAAAAAATTTAATTTTTTTTTTCACGTTCCAGCAGTCTGTACAAGTCTGCTGGATCGATTGCAGCCTCCAGAACCGATCGCAGCCGCGAGGACAACTCGAGTTCCTCGTTTTAAGGACGTGTAAAAGCGTGCGGGGGCGGAACATTTTTTTTTTTTTTTTTTTCATGTTCCAGCAGTCTGTACAAGTCTGCTGGATCGATTGCAGCCCCCAGAACCGATCGCAGCCGCGAGGACAACTCGAGTTCCTCGTTTTAAGGACGTGTAAAAGCGTGCGGGGGCGGAAAAAAATTAATTTTTTTTTTCATGTTCCAGCAGTCTGTACAAGTCTGCTGGATCGATTGCAGCCCCCAGAACCGATCGCAGCAGCGAGGACAACTCGAGTTCCTCGTTTTAAGGACGTGTAAAAGCGTGCGGGGGCGGAAAAAAATTAATTTTTTTTTTCATGTTCCAGCAGTCTGTACAAGTCTGCTGGATCGATTGCAGCCCCCCAGAACCGATCGAAGCCGCGAGGACACCTCGAATTCCTCGTCTTAAGGCTGCATAAAATCGTGCGGGGGCGGAAAAAAATTGAATTTTTTTTTTCATGTTCCAGCAGTCTGTACAAGTCTGCTGGATCGATTGCAGCCCCCAGAACCGATCGCAGCCGCGAGGACAACTCGCGTTCCTCGTTTTAAGGACGTGTAAAAGCGTGCGGGGGCGGAAAAAAATTTAATTTTTTTTTTCACGTTCCAGCAGTCTGTACAAGTCTGCTGGATCGATTGCAGCCTCCAGAACCGATCGCAGCCGCGAGGACAACTCGAGTTCCTCGTTTTAAGGACGTGTAAAAGCGTGCGGGGGCGGAACATTTTTTTTTTTTTTTTTTTTCATGTTCCAGCAGTCTGTACAAGTCTGCTGGATCGATTGCAGCCCCCAGAACCGATCGCAGCCGCGAGGACAACTCGAGTTCCTCGTTTTAAGGACGTGTAATAGCGTGCGGGGGTGGAAACATGATCCAATTTTTTATTCACGTGCGCACAGTAAAGCTGTACCGATCTTATGAATTTAGAACCCCTGCAACGTTTATCGCTCGAATTACCGATTTATTAATCGGTTTTGAGCGGGCTGGTAAAGCGTGCGGGGGCGGAAACAAGATTAATTTTTCTTTTTCTACGTGCACGCAATCGAAATGCACCGATGTTGTCGATTTGTAACTCGCAGAGCGTGTACTGTCCGAATTACGAATTAATAAAATGGTTTTAAGGGGGAGCGAATCATGCGGGGGTGGGAAAGGAGAGCCCCACCCTCGCACCCAATTTTTTTGCAAACATCTGGCTCATCGATGAAACGTTCAAACGAAAAAGAACGATCTGTGCCAAGCGGGCGAAGCCCTCGCGAGATCGAGGCCTGGTTTAAACAAATGACTATCGCTCGGCGAACGGGATTACGACTCGAAGCCGAAATCCCGTTTTCGTAGGCGTTTTTCAAAGTCCCGATTCGGAACATTTAGGCACTTTCTGATAATGAACCTGGGGTAATTTTCTTCGTTGAAACCTCATCTTTAACCTCCAGGTGTTTTCAACGCTCTGATCGGAGGCCTTCAATGCGAAAAATGTCAATAAAGGAAACAGCGCACTCGGGATGCACCTGGAACTCAGCCCCAAGGAAAGTTGTTACCACAGACGCTTCTCCATGTCGTGAGGCGTGGCGATAAATGACTCTACGACAAATTTCAACCGGATCGGTCGAAGCGTTTTCGAGTAACCCCCAAAACACCACTTTGACTTCCAGGGTGCATAGCTTCCCCTGGGATCATCCGATTAAGGTCCACAACGAGTGTTTTCTGCACGCCACGAGCTGGCCTTTCGTTTGGCACAAATTGATCCGGGATTTTTTTCCTGCGTATGTGACTTCCGCGGTCATCGCACATCCTCTTTTTTTCACACATTTACGTTATCCTCGTGCACGCGGGCAATTTTCAACCGATCCCGATGAAACCAACGCCATTCGAAAAGTAATTAAATTTACTCGAATGTACTTTTTTGGTTTTTTGAAATCGGACGCAGATCCGCGGAAATCGGCCAAAAATACCTTGTCCCACTTCAAATGAGCACTACTGTATATATATATATATATATATCAATAAAAAAAACATAATAATAAAAATAAATTTCCGCCTATAAATAAAAAAAAAATAATACAGAAAGTACATTTAGGAATAACAACGACAGTATTACGTTAGCAATATTAAAACAGGAAATCGTATATACCATAGATAAACATGTCACGACATCACTCTCGCGATAGGAATTATTCGGATTATCGAAATCATCGACGCGATTCTCGCGATCGAGATTATAGACGTGACTCTCGCGATCGAGATTATAGACGTGACTCTCGCGATCGAGATTATCGACGTGATTCACGAAACCATCGAAACGATTCACGAGACCGGAACTGCTGCGGTCGCGGAAGTGACTCCGAAAACAGATTAGAACACGATTCGCAACTAGAACAAGAGATTGAACTCGCATTTTAAAAATCATTCAGGAAAATCCACAAACAATTTTAGGCATTATAAAACTGGCAAACATCCGGACTGCCGCACTTGATATGTTATCGGGTTCAGTTCCTTCCAAAAAACGAGAGAAATTCAATCGAGCGCTGACAAATATACTGCGGAAATACCGGGAAATTAAAACAAGCATTTTAGGCACCACGGAAACAATAAAAAAAAAGAAAAAGAAAGGCAAGTAAAATTCAATCACGTCAAAAGTAACTGTATAGGAACTGCACTCGAGACCGCCAACAGTACGACCCAACCACATACACGCGGCCGCTCATCCGACGAATCATCCGGAAATCCTGCACCCAGGAAAAAACAGCACGAAAACGACTCGGACGACGAACAGTCACAACAAGGTTCAATTCACACTCAGAAAAAAGACCGTGGTATGTACAACAAATTCCCATTGTAAAAGGTGTTATAAGACAGTAGACCATATTTTGTCGTTACGCCAGCATTAGTATGGTTGAATGAACTATAACCACGAAGTTAAATGAAACATGGGTTTCCGATGGTTCATATTAAAAAATGCCATACGTGAAATTATTATAAATATAGTTAAAATCTTTACAAAAATCATATGATATATTAAACACATTTACTAAATCAACGATGATATAGTAGCTATGTTCCATGAACTATTATTTTCGTTCCGTGTAAACTTGCAATATTTCATTCGGTTGTTCTGCAATTTACATAGTTACTGTTGACTGATTATTGGTGAAGCTTACTACAGTTATGTACAACATGACACCGGGATAAAAGTCTGTTCTAGGTAACATATATGGTACGAACAGGCATCCTTCATAGTAAAGACGCAATAGTAGCAGATAGAGCTCTCCATAAGTTTTTAACCCTTAACTATGAAACATTGATATCCTCTAATGGAAATATAATATATATTTGTACGTACTATATATTATTTCAGTGCGTCAACTCGGATTCACAATAAGGTAAGTTTATCATCAGCCCGATGCGTGATTTACGGTGGACCAGCTACTGTAGTAAAATTGTGTAACGAAATGTGGTATTTATGGCATTCGGTATTGTTACATTTGAAATAATTTTTAGTAGTGGGATGCCAACATTTTTATCGCATCGAAACTTTTGGGTAAACCTTACGATGGATATTTACAATGACGCCGCATATTCGACTTAACATTTTCGGTTCGTTAGATCCTAACGATAAGTATTGTTACTGCTGCGATTTTTTATGATACAATATAGATGCGATGTGTTCTTGCAAACCGCGTTGTCACTACAAGTCTAATGTCACACCTTATCGTTACCTATCGAAAATAGCAGCGAATCGAGAATCTTCTATAGAAACCCATATTTTAATTAAGCATCAATCTCATATCTAATTTTCAAGATATCGAAAAAGAAAGTGTTTCTTCTGGCCTTCATCTTTTTCTGACTCACGCGTTTTTGGGTTCTCGAGCTTACTAGTATCGAGACATTGTTGCATCCGAGGCGATCGATATTCTCCCCACTCCCTGGGTCTCAATTCGGGACCTATGATGCTTGAAGACTACGGGTCGTACAGGCAGTATTCATTGGACTGCTTCGAGGCGGAAGTGCTTTATTTTATTGTGAGCGTCGAAGATGAGTGAAAGATGAGCGAAGACGACGTTATCTGTGCCGGATAAATTAACGGAATGGGGTCTGTCTCAATATATTTCAGCATTCGAAGGTAAGAAATAATTACTGTTTAGCTAATGAGCGACACGATGCGAATACAAAACTGATGTCTGTTCACGCGATTTTTTTATGGGCTCAGAAATTAGTACAATTATCTCGTGTGTTATTTCGTACAACTTCAGATAATTTGTTTGTTGCCGGTGATATTTTATTCATTCATGCTATTAAACTACTACATTAAAGCGTCCGTGGCTTCTAACAGTCGGCTAGTTTTCTAAAAATATGCACCTATAATTATTCATACGCGATGAAGACAAAGGATATTTAGAAGCATAAAAATACGCAATTGTATTAACATAATTAGTCGATAGTAGTTGTTCAAAATTGTATAGTAGAAATAACGAAATTGTATAGTAGAAGTAACGAAATTGTATAGTAGTAGTAACGATATTGTATATTTCGTTCACGTGAAGGTCGAATTAGAGGGCTTCCGTTTACTATGTGTGTTGTTATTCCTACGATCGGTGTCGAGTGAATCGTTTACAAACTCGGCAATATGATTGTACGTACTACACGTTGGTAACAAGTCCTACTATTCGGAAGGTGTTAAATACGATTTTTATAATTCGGGACATCATGTGCGCCCCATATCGTCACGTGATCACCCCCCCCCCCCCCCGCTGGGACCACCTCAGCTTCATTCGTCATCTACAACGAGTTCGGAATAGTCGTTTCTGTATCGCGGCGCAGTGGAAATTAAGCAACGAATCAGTCAATAAATAATAAATTTGTGCGCGCGAGGTCATCACTGTACTCGGTCTTCGGTAATTGAAAAATTTTAATTTTCGACTCTAACTCACCGCGTTTGAATATTCCAACGTATATGAGATGGTATAAAGATTGATTTGTATAACTTATGCGAAAGACAAAAGAAATTACAATTATCTTGTGCGTTACTTCATACAACGTCAAATTATTTATTGAAGATTATCGAAAATATATCTGAAAGGTGCCGGTAATATTTTATTCTTTCGTGATATTAAAGTACAGATGGCTAGTTTTGTGACAATATAAACTCAACATTATTCGCACGCGATAATAAACGACATTTAAAGATATAAAAATATTCAATGGTATGAATAATTGTACATGGTAACCGTTCCACATAGTATAGTTGTACTAACAATGCTTGTATATATTACCTTCGCCGGGCATGCTGTATTTACTCAACGGTCGAACTAGCGGTCGTCGATTTATAATATGTGACCCCTCTACTCTATACATAGTATATTTCACTATATTCACTATATTCGATTATCACTATATTTGGCTGTCGTTATGATTGAAAATCAAAATGTTCGTCCCTAACGAATCATAGTTGAATATTTGAAAGTACGCGAGACTATAATAAAACTTTATTATTTTTATAGCTCACGCGATAGACGAATAAAGTTTGTCACCGTCACGGCTGCAAGCGTTAAAGAATTTATTCCTATCCTTGGGCATCGTATGGAGTTTATTGAACAGCGACTGATCTACTTGAAGTCGAAAGGGCTGAAAGATCCGGTAAGTTTATCAAATAATGTATTTGTAACAATTTTTTTAATTCACTTCATTTTTATTTCGTTCATAGGATGAACTGTTTTGTGATCTTGACGATACCGTCAGTATCATATCGCTAACGGACAGTAATGCTACTTCCTCGTCCGCATCCTCCGCACCGATCGTTGCAGAAGCGTCGAATCCCGATACCGGCGAGGTTCGTTTATTACGTATAATTAAATTATTTGTACATTACGAACGGTGATGGTTTAATTATTGTTATAGTCTTGTTATTAATATATAACTTATTATTATTAATAATCACCGATGTTGTCATTTATTTTCCATAGCAATTGAGACGTTTGCTGCGCAAAACTCCAAAGGGCGAGGCGTTGCTAAAATCGATTCGATTAACTTCACACGATCGAAAAAAATTATGTGAAATTGTAGTCGATCATGTTATGATCGCCAAAGAAAAGTAAGATTAAATGAAAAACCTGATATCGATGGATAAAAGGGAATAAATGGAAGACGAACGATAATTTTTTTTTATTATTTAGGATCAACACTACGGACTGGCAGTTTTGGGCAAAAGAAATCGTGACCGTTTTCCCCCACGAACAGGAAGAAACGTACTACACTCCGTATCAATCTCGTCCGAATAGACGTCTGGCGAGTGGAAAGTTGTGGGATAAGTACTGCAATATAAGACGATACATTCGCACGAAATTGTATGCCACTAGTTCGACGACCAACGATCAGCCGGGCACGGAATCCGATGACATCCAAAATGCGCTATTAAAATTGAGAGCTATATCCCCGCAGGATGAAGATCTCAAGCGTCTGTGGCGTTTAACGCCGCAGCATCGCTCAAATGATGGCTCTATAGTGGACTACTATAACAAGTATCCAGTTTCATTTTCGACAATTGGAAGTTCTTTGGTAATTAAAAATTCCACCTGTCGATGATAGAAACCTTACTGTAATACTTGTCCATTATCACTGATTATTTTCCGTTCAGCTTCAAATTGATTTCGAGGAAGCCCGCCTGACAGACCCTAATATTTTAATTACGTCGTGGGCTGCTATCGCAAGGAAGATTATTAGCTTCGCAAAATATAAAGGAGTCTGTGAGGACCTCTTCCGAGGTACATTTGATAATCAAATTTCTGCACTATATTCCTATTTTTATTTAATTTTTCCATAGGATATGAGAGGGTATTTTTCAAATATTTAAAAAAATTGAAAACTCAGCGAATAGACATAAAAAAAAAAGTTATGTACTGGACGAAGTATAATGAACTAGAACGATGCTTCATTTTGTTTTTGTTTTTTTTTGCGTAATGTGAGGGGCGTCCACGGCAATACTGTCGGATTACGCTTTCCTCGTGATCATATTTGAAACCGTATGTCTTCACGAATATGTATAAGCCTATGAGGTTATTCAAACCGATTTTCAAGAGCTTACAACGTTTAATCCGACAGATTGTACCGACAAATTATCCGTTGTCCTTACGCCTGACAATAAGAGACATGTCGCTTGTGATAAAACCACGACTTGTGTCTGATATGTGTATTTTTTTATTTTTTATTTATTAAAACCAATGCGCTCGTGTACGTCTAAAAAAAGTTTATGTACTAGACAAAGTATAATAAAAAACCCATACGACACTTTCTTTTTTTAAATGTTTTTTTGCGTATTTTAAGGACCGCTCAAGGTAATACGAGCAATGATGCAATCTCATTTTTATTTTTCGGCTGTGCCAGATAAGTCTTATAGTTTCGATTCCGACGCATTTACGTTACGATCGCTATTACGTTTTTTCTTCTGTCTCGTCGGTACGGTCCTATACATATCACTAACGACGTAACATCACGCTTAAGTTTCATTAGCCGTTTAACGAATACTGAGTGACGGGAAAAGTGCATTTTGTTTATTATTGATATTTATGGCGTCACGTTTATTTATTCGCATGGCTCATGGTCTAGTCATCCGACGTTTTAATAGAAAAAAAAAATTCGTGTATAACTTGGAAGTTATAAGGATCGCAACACCTGTCTCCACGTAGACCGTTAAAGGGAAAGCGGAATTTCAAGCCGCATACTTATTTACCTTTTTATTTTACGTGCGTTCCACGTACCTGACAAAATATAAAGAAATCATGTATCGTGTTACTAAAAGTTGACTAAGCGCATAAAAGTACAAACCTTATACCGTATAGATAAAACGCGGTATGTCTAATGCTGTATTTTCGTACACGATACATATTTTTTTATGGAGTGTGAATCGGAGCCAATATCATTATTAGTATGCTAGTATTAGTACACAATCCAAGTCCGACCTATGAAACAAGACTGACTACTTGTAATACAACGTTGTTTATTTTTATAGGTTCTATTAAAAAAGTGATATTACTGATGTAATGTATATTGGATGGTGATAATACACGTAATAAATCAATAATATGCCTTATATTTCGTACGATTTACAATGATTGACCCAACCCATAGGAATAGTACATTTAGAAATATTGTTTGTGACTTGCTGCTATAAAGATAATACTCATTGCTTTATACATAACTAGACCGTCCATTACTGGAACGTATGAATACAAATATTAGAAAGAAAATCCTTCTAAGAACATGTGACAAATTACAATAAATATTGTGGGGATGCGTATAAAAAATAGTAACATCGATAATTGGTGTCGGGTACTGGTACCATAAATTTATCAAATCTTTACTATATTTATAGTGAAATTTATTCTTGATTATAGTTACTTCACGTTCTAGAAAAGTTACTCGTACATTACCGATTTATCCACCAAACATAACTAGATTGTAGTCTATAATATATGTAAAGGCCCTAATCGCAAAGAAATAGTCTCATTACATGACACAGAAACCCGCTTTACTGCTGTCCGTTTGTTCATTACACAAGATAAATTGATCACGATACACAATAATATGATCAAATCACGATAATGTTTAATATTTGCAACGAATAATAAAAAGCGAATTAATCTTTCACACTGTACTTGCCACTATAATGTATTAGCTGCCATAATATCCATCATAACTAAAGACAGTGCTCGTTCGAACCGAATGTAAACGTTTGTGTCATGTAATTCAATATGTTGACAGGTTGGGAAGGTTATACATGATTACAACGTAACTATATTTTTTATGAGCGTTTATGGTTCTGTCATTGTTTGAAATACGTCATGAATAGTCAAAAGACGTATAGCCACATTTAACTTGCAGACATAACTTACATGATTACCAAAATATAGTCAATGATACATTATTTTTATATGTGACGAAAACTATAAAATATCGCCGTCCCCTCAGGGAAATATACTATATAGTTAAAATATGGTTACTCTAACCACATATTTCTCTGAGTGAAGGTGAATCAGCATCTGATCGCCCAGATTTAGTCATTCACGTATTTCATATGCAAGTTAACAGATTGAAAAAATTATTATTTGCAGATCATATTTATGGTACTCATACTGAATATAGATTTATGTTTTTGAATTTAAAAAAGAGGTTTACCTCATGTATGGGGATACAAACGTCTACATCTGTTTTGTCACTATGGAGGATTTAGATTGAACCAACAATTAAATTAAATAAAAATAAAATAACTTAGCGTTCGGGCGCGAAGCGCCCGATCGCTAGTATTATTACTATAATTTCTTGATCCTTGTAAATAATCCATTAATCCACTCTACATTTCCGATCTGAGCGCCTTTTGTTCTTGTCTAATACATTTTATTGTTTCACCTTCAATTTTACTCCAAACGTCAACTATGTATTGTTGGGTTAAATTCCCCGCGTGGAAACAAGGAGTGAAATGTCCTATACAATATAAACGATAGCTGTAATATTTTTATGGCGTTACACTTCGGTTTTCAAAAGAATGTTTTATAGGTTCCTCCTTTTCTAAGTCTGCCATCATTTTATATGCATTCGCAAAAGCATTGATTTCTCTAATCAACTGATCTAGATCCAATAGTAAATTTTCATCAACCTTTGAATTGCATTGTTGGTTTAATCATTCACAATTTGCCTGTTTTGAATCGATAACATATAATTAACCATATTTTCTTTCTAGACCTTCGTCTGGATGCATTGCGAATGTATTATGATACATTTGCCCATGAATTCGAAAAACAAATGGCCCTTTTCCAGCTGGATTATCTAATTTTGCTCCCACACTTGCAAATGCAAGAGCGTTGTTATAAGAACGTATATTTTCTTCAAAGTACTTACTATATTTCGAATTGCCAGTGAATACATTTTTCAAAATACCAGGATAATCTTCGGCTTCCGATAATTTTACTTTGCCTTTATGGCAACATTTATTACGTTTTTTATCAAACGGTTGTTCCCCATCAAAATTTAAAGATTCACAAAACTCACAAACAATATCCATCTTTCCAATGTAATGTTAAACTATCAAGTTTTCGTCTATAAAATCAATATCATTTAGACTATCTATAACATAATAGTTCTTTTTTTACTTCTTTTTTTCAATTTAAATTTTTGACTACTATTATTAACCCCATCGGCAGAGCTGCAAGAGTCAGCGTTTATGCTATTAGTGTTTGACTCATCTTTTATATTCGAAATCTCAATTGAGCTTTTATTTGTATTTACTATCATATCTGTAAATGTACTCTCAGTCAATTTCTTATTTTTTTATTTCTCTAACTTGTGTTTTTTTGTTACTTTATCTCAGGCTTTGAGGAAATGATACAATCTCCGTGCTTCTGAATTTTTTATTTCTTAGACTTATTTCGACCAGTCGATACCATCGATGGTATTTCTACATTGAATTTCATAATTATCTGACTTTTTATCTCGCTTCGTTCTTTGTGAGTTCAAATTTTTATTTTTTAAGAAAATCTGGCTGACTTCTGTAGCCTGATTTGAAACTTTCATAGACGCGGTACGCTTTTTTCTCGATATACCATCATCGGTATTCTTACTGATTACAGTGCTAACATTTTCTTTTGCGGTCACAGTTACGCTTGATATTTTATTATCGTTTGCTTTTGGTGTGTTTCGTTTCCCTTTTTCGGAAGAAGTAGAACGCATTCGGGGCATACGATATTTGAAATTTTTACTATTGGATAGAAAAGTAGATGGATCATTAGGACTTGTTCGTTGGATTTGATAATTATCCGATTTTCTACCTCGCTTTTTATTTTGGGTATTTAATTTTTTATTCTTCAAAGAAATATGAAGGACGTCCATTGCCTGAGTCTGTTCTTTGCTACGCTCATTTCGTTTTCTTTCTCGATCGATCATTCTGTTGGATTCTATCACTGCGTCACTTTGTGTAAAATTATATTTGATCTTATTCAAATTTTGCAATCATCGTCGCCGATATTGTTGATTTTTGCTTATTGACTCTCTACCGATACTATCACTCATGTATGGAAACTCTCCATACACATTGTGCACTAACATTTCATGTAAATGAGATCGTAATTTTGATTCGTCGTACGAAATTGTCGATGGAACCTTACCAAAACTTAACGAAACCGCAAAAACGATAGAAAATATACCACAATCAACGGCGTTTCTTTGGTTTTGAACGTTATGAAATACCATATCCGTTCTAAATGAAAATAGATTCTGCAAGTAAATATTTGCAGTTCTTTCCGATGATTTTTTATTTATACTATCATAAACGTGGATAACATTGTTTTCGTAATACGAACAAATCCAATGTCCTTCTTTGGTCTTTTTGTGATCCGTCATACCGTGTCCGCATAAAAATTGAAAATTGACATTTTCATATCGCTTTCTCACAATATTTCTTTATTCACGAAGTAGGGCTGTAACGTTAGTCCGGCCAAGCCGCCTATGCTGGCTAAGTTGGCCAATGGCACATCCATCTGACCGGCTGAGCCGGCCAAAATGGCTTAGCCTGCCGAAACGGCTGAGCCGGTCAAAACGCCTAAAAATTAGCCGCTTGAACGTGCTGGCGAGCTACTCGATTCAAATGTACCCGGAAATGTCGCCGGACATTTTTTCCAAGATTGGGAGCCAATATTTCCGAATTAAGACATTCAACAGCACTTCAGCGCTCATATTCATTGTTCCGGAACAACTCGCGAGTGCAAAAAATTGCTAGATTTAACCCATATTGCACCCGGAAGCACGAAAAACAGGGTGTCGCCAAAGTTGAAAAAACACATAAATACCGAAAAAAAAAATTGGAGCATATGCGGTAGGACTGCCACTTGTATCCGGGTTAGCCGGACATCCGGGTACCCGAACTATCCGGATCAGACGAATCCGATGCTTCAGATCCAGATATCCGGATACCCGAATTATCCGGGGATCCGGATACCCGAACTATCCGGATATCCGAATTATCCTGGGATCCGGATACCCGGATATTCGAATTATCCTGGGATCCGGATACCCGGATATTCGAATTATCCGGGTACACCTAATCTAATCAGATAATAAGAGGTTTAGCTTAACAGGAGCGTTTCTCTCCCGGTGTAGGTGTATCGCGATTACTTCCTTCAGGTCAAGCTTCTCCGGAGCGTCTCTCTCGCGGCCCACGTGTATCGCGAAGACTTCCTCGAGGTCTACCTTGACTCCAGTATTTCTCTCGCGATTTAGCTTGACCCAGGCGACTCGTTGGATGCATCGCGATGACTTCCTCGAGGTCTAGCTTGACCGGAGCGTTTCTCTCGCGATCTAGCTTGACCGGAGCGTTTCTCTCGCGATCTAGGTCTATCCTAGGGATGTGCGAATAGCACTTGAATTGAATTCAATTGAATATTGGCATACAATTCAAAATTTGAAAATTTGAAATTTGAAATTGAATTCGAAAATTTCAATAATACATTTATTCATAAATAATACGATTTATTCAAATATTCATGAATAATTCATGAATAACACGAATTAATCAAATATTCACGAATTATTCATGAATAATCGGAATGCATCGATGGGGCAAAACGGGGCAAGAAAATCGAGTTGTATCGATGGGGCAAAATGGGGCAAAAAATCGGAACACATCGTTGGGGCAATAAGGGGGAAAAAATCGGGATGCGTCGGTGATGCAATCGGGACCAAAAATCGCGATGTATTGATGGGACAAAGCGGGGCAAAAAAATTGGGATGCGTTGGTGGGGCAAAACGGGGCAAAAAAATCGGGTTGTATCGATGGGGCAAAATGGGGCTAAAAATCGGGTTATATCGATGGGGCAAAATGGTTAAAAAATCGGGAAACATCGTTGGGGCAAAATGTGGCAAAAAAATCGAGTTGTATCGATGGGGCAAAATAGGGCGAAAAAATCGGGATACATCGTTGGGGCAAATCGGGGAATGTATCGGTGGGGCAAAACGGGGCAAAAAATCGTTATGCATCGGTGGGGCAAAAAGGGGCAAAAAAATCGGGAGGCATCGGTGAAGCAAACGGGACGAAAAACATGCATCAATGGGCAAAATAAGGGAAAAAATGGGGATGTATCGACGGGGTAAAGGGCAAAAAATCGGCATGTTTCGATGGGGCCAAATGGGGCAAAAAAAATGGGAATGCATCGATCTGGCAAAATGGGGACAAAAATCGGGATGTATCGATGGGGCAAACTGGGAGCTCCTTAAATCGTGGGAGGCAAATCGGGGTAAGGGGGTATGGGTCAGCCAGATCTGTCTGGCTATCTGACTCTGTATTATGGGAGGCAAAATGGGAGCCCACCGACGCATCCTGATGGGGCAAAGACCTGGACAGTTCGGGTGGATGCGGGTATCCGGATACCCGGATAGTTCCGGTGGATCTGAGTATTCGGATACCCGGATAGTTCGGGTGAACGCGGATATCCGAATACCCGGATATTTCGGGTGAATCCGGATATCCGAATACCCGGATAGTTCGGGTGAATCCGGATATTCGGATAGTTCGGGTGGATCCGGATATCCGGATACCCGAACTATCCAGTTCTGAAGCGTTAGATCCATTAGATCCGGGTAATCCGGGTTATTCGGATACCCGAAGAAGTTGCAGCTCTAATACGCGGAAAAAAAAATCATACAATAGGATGTTCGAGTATTGTCGCATATACACGCGTGACACGCGGACATATTTCGCGAGTAATACGGCCGAGACGCAAAAAACGTAAATGTTGCCGGACATTTTTTCCAACATCGAGAGCGATATTCCCGAATTAAGACATTCGGCAGCGCTTCAGCTCTCATATTCATTGCTCCCCAACCAGAAGCAACTCGAGAGTGTAAAAAATGGCCAGATGTAATCCATATTGCGCCCGGAAACACGAAAAACAGGCTGTCGTCGAAGTTAGAAAAAACATAAATAACGAAAAAAAATCGCAACATATGAGGTAAAAAAATACGCCCAATAGGATGCTCGAGTGTACTTGCATATACACGCGTGAACACATGAGCATATTTCACAAGTAATTCGTCCTCAGATGCCAAAAAGGGAAATGTCGCCGGACATTTTTTCCAACATCGAAAGTGAATATTTTCAAATTAAGACGTTACGCAGAGGTTCAGCGCTCATATTCGTCGTTCCCCAGCCGGACGCAACTCGAAACTACAAAAAATTGCCAGGTTTAACCCACATTGTGTCCGGAATCACGAAAAACAGGGTGTCGCCAAAGTTGCAGAAAACACATAAGTAACGTAAAAAAATTTTTTTGCAGCATATGAGGTAAAAAAATACATCCAGTAGGTTGCTCGTGTGTAGTCTCATACACACGCGTGAACACATGGACATATTTCACGTGTAATTCGCCTTGAGACGCCAAAAAGTAAAATGTCGCCGGACATTTTTTCAACTTCGAGAGCGAATATTTTCGAATTAAAACATTTGGCATCGGTTTAGCGCCCATATTCGTCGTTCCCCTCGCGAACGCAACTCGAGAGTGTAAAAAATTGCCAGATTTGACCCGCATTTCGCCCGGAATCACGAAATACATCGTGTCGCCGAAATGAGAAATACCGAAAAAAAATATTTTTTCGAGCGTTTGAGGAAAAAAAATGCATCCAGTAGAGTGTTCGTGTGTACTCACACACACTTGAGGGCAAAAATTGACATATTTCGCGTGCAATTTGTCTCGAGAGGCGAAAAATAAATAAAAAATTCCAACTTTGAAACCAAATATTTTCGGATCAGTACATTTGGCAACGGATTTGGCACTCATATTCGTTGTTCCTAGACAAGTATAGGGTCACGAAAACTTATTAACTTTATTATATATAATATTAACTTTTATTATATATAATATTTCCCACCATAAATGTCGAAAAATGTTGAAAACCATGTCGACGGACATTTCGAAAAACATCGGTAATAACCATTCATAGCAAATTTTTGTTGGAAAATATCCATTCGGTAACGTTTCGATGCTCATAATTGTTGTTCTTTTGATAAATCGGACGAAAAAATACCAATAATGTCCAGGTATAGGGAACTAACAACGGGAAAATGTCGTAAAACCATGTCGACGGACATTTCGAGGGACATCGGTAATAACCATTCATAGCAATTTTTGTTGGAAAATATCCATTCGGTAGCGTTTCGATGCTCATAATTGTTGTTCTTTTGATAAACCGGACGAAAAAATACCAATAATGTCCAGATATAGAGAAGCAACAACGGGAAAATGTCGAAAAACCATGTCGACGGACATTTCGAGGGACACCGGTAATAACTATTCATAGCAATTTTTTGTTGGAAAATATCCATTCGGGAGCGTTTTGATGCTCATATTCGTTGTTCTTTCGTTAAACCGGACCAAAAAATACCAATAATGTCCAGGTATATCGAAATAACGACCGACTAATGTCAAAAAACCGCATGTCGACGGACATTTTTAACGGCGTTCGAGAGCCATTTTTTTTTTTGGAAATCTCTATTTGGATGCAGTTTGATACTCATAATCGTTGTTTCCCAGATGGGTGGTACTCGAAAAAGCCATAAAAAGTGGGGGTCATCTGGACACACGGCGATTATTATATATAATATATTGTAACGGGACGCCCTACCCCCCCGGTAGGTCTTTCCGCTTTCCGCGAGATGGCGAGTCTGCGGAGCTCTCGCGCAAGCGGAGTGTTCCCCGAGTCGATATAAAGGCTCTACCTATCCTCTCCTCGAGGTTCCTATCCCACTCCCGATACCGAACCATTTCCTACAAGTCGCCGTGCGGTTGAAGAGCACGGCGCAATTTTATTATTTTCATGCTTCTGAGGTAATTCAGAAGCATTGAGTCTTTAGTTATTGCAACCTGAGAAACAGTGGCTTCTACGGGATGTTTTATCTGGTTTGACACAGTCTGTTCGCAGACTGTGGGAACGGTGTACCTCGACCGTTTACACTAGACAAGTCTCCCGTCCTCCCCGTAGCTCAGGGATAAAGGATTAAGAAGCATTTTTGTGTTCTAGGAGAGTATTTAGCCTTGAACGCCGGGTCGATCCATGGTCCCCGGATTGCAAGACTGAAGAAATCCACCAAAATTAATCCTCCTCCACACCTTATCCAGCCGGTCCAGTACCGAACTCTTACCTTCCACTCGGAAGAAGACGATCTAAAAAATCGTGAGTTCGATATTCCGCTCCCACGGAATATCGAAACGTTTCAATATATATATATATATATATATATATATAGAGTGTTTGTTTACTTTTTTTTATTCCCTGTAAGCTTTTTCCGAAAGCGTTAGTAGTATGCGGTGCGCTATGGCGACCCCCACTCCTATCCCCACTCCCATCCCCACTCTTTTTCCCCACTCCGAGGCAGGCCGAAATTTTTTCGAGCAGCCGTGGTGTGGAGGGTAAGAGGTGTAGGGGCGGGAGGGGGGATAGAGTGTCTGGATTCGTCATAGCGCACCATTAAAAAATTAAAAATTAATTAAATTAATTAAATCAAAGAATTCTTTGATGCAAAAAATTCTTTGATGCAAAAAATTCTTTGATGCAAAAAATTCTTTGATGCAAAAAATTCTTTGATGCAAAAAAATCTTTGATGCAAAAAATTCTTTGATGCAAAAAATTCTTTGATGCAAAAAATTCTTTGATGCAAAAAATTCTTTGATGCAAAAAATTCTTTGATGCAAAAAATTCTTTGATGCAAAAAATTCTTTGATGCAAAAAATTCTTTGATGCAAAAAATTCTTTGATGCAAAAAATTCTTTGATGCAAAAAATTCTTTGATGCAAAAAATTCTTTGATGCAAAAAATTCTTTGATGCAAAAAATTCTTTGATGCAAAAAATTCTTTGATGCAAAAAATTCTTTGATGCAAAAAATTCTTTGATGCAAAAAATTCTTTGATGCAAAAAATTCTTTGATGCAAAAAATTCTTTGATGCAAAAAATTCTTTGATGCAAAAAATTCTTTGATGCAAAAAATTCTTTGATGCAAAAAATTCTTTGATGCAAAAAATTCTTTGATGCAAAAAATTCTTTGATGCAAAAAATTCTTTGATGCAAAAAATTCTTTGATGCAAAAAATTCTTTGATGCAAAAAATTCTTTGATGCAAAAAATTCTTTGATGCAAAAAATTCTTTGATGCAAAAAATTCTTTGATGCAAAAAATTCTTTGATGCAAAAAATTCTTTGATGCAAAAAATTCTTTGATGCAAAAAATTCTTTGATGCAAAAAATTCTTTGATGCAAAAAATTCTTTGATGCAAAAAATTCTTTGATGCAAAAAATTCTTTGATGCAAAAAATTCTTTGATGCAAAAAATTCTTTGATGCAAAAAATTCTTTGATGCAAAAAATTCTTTGATGCAAAAAATTCTTTGATGCAAAAAATTCTTTGATGCAAAAAATTCTTTGATGCAAAAAATTCTTTGATGCAAAAAATTCTTTGATGCAAAAAATTCTTTGATGCAAAAAATTCTTTGATGCAAAAAATTCTTTGATGCAAAAAATTCTTTGATGCAAAAAATTCTTTGATGCAAAAAATTCTTTGATGCAAAAAATTCTTTGATGCAAAAAATTCTTTGATGCAAAAAATTCTTTGATGCAAAAAATTCTTTGATGCAAAAAATTCTTTGATGCAAAAAATTCTTTGATGCAAAAAATTCTTTGATGCAAAAAATTCTTTGATGCAAAAAATTCTTTGATGCAAAAAATTCTTTGATGCAAAAAATTCTTTGATGCAAAAAATTCTTTGATGCAAAAAATTCTTTGATGCAAAAAATTCTTTGATGCAAAAAATTCTTTGATGCAAAAAATTCTTTGATGCAAAAAATTCTTTGATGCAAAAAATTCTTTGATGCAAAAAATTCTTTGATGCAAAAAATTCTTTGATGCAAAAAATTCTTTGATGCAAAAAATTCTTTGATGCTGTGACGTGGTACGTCACAAGTCTTCCCCCGACGTGGCTCGACGTCCCACCACTCACCTAGGGAATAAATTAGAATTAACACATGTAATTTAAGCATCGACGCTACACATTGTTAACCCCCTTCCCCTGACTTACCCTTAGTCCCTGCCACCCTGTCAGTCCTTCGACTCACTCAACACAGCCATCGCCCTCCACTGAGGACCCGTCGAAGACCCATCGAAGACTCATCGCAGACCAGCAACGATCATCGAAGACCATCGCAACCACCGAGGACCTTCCCACTACATGGAATAACCCTGCGAAGACCGCCAACTCCGACAGACCCTGAGGAAAGCACGAAATCGTCCAATAAAATACACTTGGATCACCAGCCCAGCACTAACCTCCAAATCGGCCGACACACTCGGTGCACTTCCAAAACGTCGCCGTCCGTCCCCTGGAGGCCACCGCAACGAAGATTCCACCTGACTGACCCGCCCCGGCCAGTCCGAAACCCGACGACACACTCTCGGCTCGAAATTACGAGTTTAAACCGACGAGCTGTGTCGTGCGGGCGAAAACAGTGAAAAATCAGCACGAACTGTCAGTTGCAACATTTCGCCCGAGCGCCGCGAGGAACCAGCACCTCTCGACGGCGAGAATGTTCGGCAATCGATAGGCCAATCGATGCCGAGGATGCCCGCGCCGAACGTCGCGACAGGCCTTCCGTCGCGACGAATATTCGCAATCGGCCGCAGCCAATTACAACGCCCACCGTCAGCTAGTCCCGAGATTGACCAATTGATTTTCGCCAAACAAATCGCAAATTGCAAGACCGACCCTAAGGTCGGAGAAGAAGCCGGAAGCGGCGAGGCCGTCTTCACTTCGAGCCACGGCGTGTGAGAGAGCGAGTGTGTGACAGGACGAGCGAAATTAAGTTAATTATTACGAATTCAAGACGACCCAGCTATATTTCCCCGGACCAGACTCCTTCCTGGAGAGTTATTGTAACGACTACGACCATTCTGTACGTCCAAGGATACGAATTTGGACCAAAGTTTGGAATTTGTAACGACTCGGCAAACCCAGGACTATTGAACGGATTTTGCCGAGAGGATTTTGCCGAAGGAATTATCGAACGGAGTATCGGAGATAGATTGTAACCGATAGAGATTGATAAAGAGCGGTTGCGTGAGTACAGTTTAAGTTTCCCTTCCCCCAGTTATACCTGATTGACTGTCCCATTTCCCAAATCCCCTGAAAATTTACCGTCACCCCCTATTTGTAATTTTAAGCGAGTTTTATTGTATAATTTCCGACCGTCCAGTATCGGCCGCCACGTGCGCCGGCATTGCTCTGAATTTAACACGTCCGCGTGAGTGGTGGCGACCGGAAAAACTTACAGCGCGCGATCATTAAGTTTATTTTCCCCACTTTCCCCGAGACTCGTAAATTGTTCCCTCTTATCTATTTTTTTGTGATTATTGAAATTCTTTTCTAGTTTTTTTGTGCCGAGGTAATTTGGTAAGAAGCCCTGGACAGTGCCTGCGGCCTGAGAAGTCTCATCCCCCTCCCTCCCCCGTTCCCGCTAGATCGGTGGCTAAGCTCTGTCTGAATTCATTTTGGGGAAAGTTTGGACAGCGGGAAAATCTGCCACAGACTGTGATAGTTTCAACGCGTGAAAAACTCATGGAGTTATTGACAGACCCTGAATACGAAATCACGGGTATCCTCCCCGTAAATAATCAAATATTGTATGTAAATTATATAAAAAGTGAGGATGCTATGACGCCTTCGGGTATGGCGAATACTGTTATCGCAGCGTATACGACAGCTCAGGCCCGCTTGAAGTTGTACAGCTATCTCGAGCGTCTAGATCGTCGCGCCTTGTACTGCGACACCGATTCGGTAATTTACGTGACAAAGAACGAGCCAAACGAGTACGAACCACCCATAGGGCAGCTTCTAGGAGATTTAACCGACGAGCTAAGTTCCTACGGCCCCGGAAGCTATATCAAATCATTTATTTCGGGAGGTCCTAAATTTTATTCATTTATAGTATGTACTCCTGACGGTGTGGAAAGTGAAGTTTGTAAAGTCAAAGGTATAACGCTACATTTTGCAAACACAGCGCTGATAAATTATCAGTCGATACGCGCCTTTGTAATCGGCGAGAGAGAAGAGCCGATTGTACTGCGTTACAATGCGATTCGGCGCACAGCGTTTCATCAGGTGGTCACGCGGCCAGAAATAAAATCTTGTAAGCCGGCGAGCGTCAAGCGAAGACGCGATGGCGAATACGGCTCTCTACCTTATGGCTACAAAAGTTAATTATATTTTATCTTCATGTAAATAATTATACAATTGGGAAATAAAGTGATCTGAAGGCTCCTTTATCATCTACAGCAGTACCAAGATTTGATTCAATCGTCGAGATGGATACGCGGTGGAAACATCCCTGGACGGCTATGGTTTGTGGTCCGACCGGATGCGGTAAAACATATTTTGTGAAAAAGTTTTTAAAATTTATTTCGCGTATGATCAGTGAGCCCTTCGAGAAAATTATTTTCTATTATTCCGAGTGGCAGCCGGCATACGCAGAGTATGGTACATCGATAGAATTTCACGAAGGCTTACCGCAGGCTGCCGATTACTCGAATGATCCACGCGCCAAGCTCATAGTTATCGATGATTTGATGCGCGAGGCATCGAACAGCAGTGTTATTGACCTATTCACCAAAGGCAGTCATCATAAAAACTTAAGTGTTATTTTTATAACGCAAAACTTATTTCACCAAGGTCACGGCCAACGGGATATCTCGCTGAACGCTAATTATATCGTTGTCTAAAAAAATCCGCGTGATCGCGCTTAAATACAGCACTTGGCGCGCCAAGTATATCCGGAAAATCCTCGCTTTTTGCAAGAGGTTTATCATGATGCAACATCTAAGCCACACGGTTATTTGTTACTAGATTTGAAACAAGCGACACCTGATAATTGTAGATTTCGCACCTGCATCTTTCCCGATGATCCTCATCATTTCGTGTACGTACCGCGAAAGAAATTAAAAAGCAGCTGCACGTCTGGAGAACTGCCAGTTCTGCGCTTATAATGGCGGATAACGGATCGCTACGCTACAACAACAAAAAGAACGTCGCGATATAGGATGCCCTTCGGCATTCCAGTGAGGAGCCGCGTAAACAAGATTCAAGCGCTATTCGCTGTATTGTCGACTGCGCATTGTATATTCTTCGTAATAATGCGCCTCGGAAGAGTTCTCAGACGCGCCGCGTGGAAAAAAGTTGAAAAGTAGTGATTTGTCCAAATAATTATCAGATAGACTCTTGTAATGGCCCGCAACGGATCACCACTCTGCAAGAAGCACACTGCGATATTGCGAGCCCTTCAGCATTTCAACGCAGAGCAGCGGGAAGCCTTTTTACGTAAAGCAGGTCCTCGTATAATACGGTGCATCTGTGAGTGTGCATTGAACGTCCTTCATGGTAATGTGCCTCTGAAGCCTGACCAAAGGAAAAAACTACGCCGACACGCGCCTGTTCTTCGTCGATTGGCCGCAAGAAATGGCTGTTGGAAGAGTAAAAAACGAATCGTAGTTCAGAGTGGTGGATTCTTGCCACTTTTACTCGCACCAATTCTAGGAACCATACTGTCAAATTTGATTGGTGGGCACGGATAATGGAACACGCAAGGAAAATGGTGCTGGTACCGGAGGAGAATCTATTACAGATGAACACACGAAGTCTTCAACAGCCAACTTTTGGCACTGACGTGCCACATTCGCCAGAGGCACAAGCCATTGGCACCACCTTGAGTAGACTGGACGCTGAAATGAATGAAATCTTGAATTCTAATAAATAGAAGGATGAGAAAGAAAAGTGGAACGCATATCTGACTGTACTACAGCGCTATCTTCATTTTGTCGACAGCAAGCGGGCTCATCAACAGTTCGATCTCATAAAAACAAAAGTACCCACTTTGGAGGAGGAGGAGGAGGGCGAAAAAAAAGACTCCTCCAGGCATGAATGATTCCATCATAATTGAAAGTGTACCGCAAAAATTTCGGCACAAAGCGAAACTTCTACTGCGTCGCTTGCACGATGCACCGTCGTCAAATTTTTCCTGGAATTCCGCGGGAACCGTTTCTATCGAGGGAAAACCAATCAAGGATTCGAATATTGTTGATCTCGTGAACGATGCTATGCGAATAAGAAAAGTCCCAAAACCAGCGGGACGCAAAACCTTCGCAAATTTTTTAAGAACGCTACAAACACCTTGAGAATTTGTGGGAAATGAGGAGCTGTGGGCGGAATCAAGGGCCAATTCAACATTACAGGCGCATTCAAGTAGCAACAGTGAAGCCGAGGATACCAACGATACCAGCGAGCAGTCTGCGTACTACAGTGACAAGAGCGCCGACGGTGGACACAGTGTGCAGAGGGGCTCTGGTAGTTATAGCAAGAAAAGACGTGTAACCTGGGCTAGACTTAAATTATAAACATGAAAATATTGGAAAAAAGTGTACTTTGATCCCTCCCACGAAGCATCATTTTCGGGCAGTGCCAAATTGCTGCACGCGGCTCGGAAGAAAAAAATCTCCGGCAAAAAGACACTACAGTGGCTCGAGTCTCAGGATGCTTACACAAAGCATAGACCTGTGAGACGCAGGTTTCCACCGCGTTTTTACAACGTGCGTAACATTGACGATGTTTGGGAGGCTGATCTTGTAGATCTTCGTTCTATCAAGGATTACAACGATGGTTATGTTTATCTTCTTGTGGTCATAGATGTTCTTAGTAAATATGCATGGGTCGAGCCTCTACATGATAAGGCTGCTACGACTGTGACTAAAGCATTCACGCGTATACTCTCACAAAAAGTCAGTAATGGTAGGTCACCGATTTGTCTCCAGTCGGATAGAGGTAAGGAGTTTATGGGCTCTGCATTCCAGGCTTTCTTGAAGAAGAAGAACATTGAGTTTTGCGCTGCAAGAAACCCCGATATAAAAGCCGCCGTTGTGGAGCGTTTTAATAGAACTCTAAAAGAAAGAATGTGGCGTTATTTCACGTACTCTAGAGAGAAACGTTACATTGACGTTCTGCAAGATATTGTCTCTGCATACAATCATGCGCGACATAGTAGCATAAAAATGTCTCCAGCCTCTGTGACGCTTGCTACAGCCGCTAGGGCTCGGGCTAATCTGATACAGCGATACAAGGATCCGGAATATCCCAGGCGGCCGCCTAAATACAGAGTAGGTGATATTGTACGCATCAGTAGCGCAAAGGCAGCCTTTGCAAAAGGTTACGAGAGCGGTTGGAGCAGCGAACTATTTAAAATTCACCGTGTATCATACACCAGACGGCCTGTGGTATACATCTTGCGGGATCTTCAAGACGAGGATATCGACGGCATCTTTTACGAACCGGAATTATCGAGAGTGCAAACGGCTGCTCCGTCCAAGAAGAAGAATAAGAAAGGAAAATCAAAATGAAAGACGAATTTTATGTTGTTTTGCCCAGCAACAACAGTATGCAATATTATCCTGATAATAAGAGAACGCGATACACTACTCATTTACCGCAGTGCTTGACTTTGCACGGTGATTGGGCTGTTTCTTTAGCCGAAATCCAAATACCCCTGACGATGATGCATGTACCGCCTGAGGGTGAGAAGAATTTCATCAGCTTTGTAACGAATGCGGTGACGCCTGATACAGGCGTCGACATGAGCTATAAAGAAGATAGAGTTTCCGTGCCTCCTGGCGTGTACCGTAGCGTGGACAAATTACTCGAAACAATTAACGATATACCATGTGTGTCCGGGCACTTGAGGTTTCAATGTCGCCGCAATGGATATGTGGTGGTAACACGTATCTGTGACACATGTACGAATTTGGAACACTCTTTCTATTTTTCCGTCGTATTGAACAAAATTTTAGGATTCTCCCATAACCGAGGTGTCGTAGTTCGAAGTGATACTGAGTACACTGGTCAGCGGCCCGCTGGCCTAACCAATGGGATTCCTAATATGCTCTTCGTTTACACCGATATATGCGAGCCATACATCACGGGAGATGTGCACACACCTCTACTGCGTGTCGTGCCGTCTACTGTCACGGATAATTACAATTACGGCTCTGTGAAAATTAGAAACTTTTCGCCACCGCGCTTCATATCGCTATTGCGTACGAATATTCAAACGATAACTATCGATATAAGGGATGAGTTTGGTGAGCCGATACCATTTGAGTACGGGAAGTTGACGGTGACATTACACTTTCGACGCATAGATTGACTCGCAAAATGGATTATTACGACACATACTTTGACGCTCAAATAGGTGGCGGAGGAAGGACGGGCTATGGAGGTATCAGTCATGTCTACTGAAACGTTTCGGAATCTCGTCGCGATCCACCGGGGTTCGTTTACGACCTTGAACTCCGATGAAATGCCGTTGCTCGAGTTTTAACGTTAACTATATATTTTTTTTTCTCGGACAGGAGCGTGAACCGCTCCGTTCTCGACAAAACAGGATTCGGGTGCTGGACTCGACGGGTACGAGGAATGCTATTTGTGTTCAATCGTAGGAAGCTCCAAGGAGATTCGACAATGACCTTTACAAAACTTATGGTTTTTTCGGGATCGCCTCAGAGTGGTTTAATTCAGTTTCACTCATGCGTTTCACGCCGCTTGAATGAGTTGACCCTTCATCATAGGCTTTAAGAGAAAGGGTCTTATGAGACGTTAACGAAATTGTCTTTCCGGGAAGCGGAAGACCAAAAAGGAATTTAATATAAAAATGGTAGGTTATAAACGTTAAATGAGGAATCCCGAATGTTAGTCGGGAGACGAGCTCCCGTGAAAGTAACAACTTGGTTAGTGGGATTTGTTAGTGAAGGAACGATTTGAATGTAGAGTGTCCGTGCGGCTTAGGGCCTGGGATGCTCGTGAAAAATATTGAAGGAGAAAATTTGAAATGAAATGGCCAATAGGCCCGAGTCGGATGTTGTTGGCGTCGAACGCCCGTAGTCCCTCCGTGGACGCTCGCTTGACCGCGCTACTGTATGCCCCTATGATGTTATGGCACGCACCTGTGAGGTTCCTCTGCACTATAGCTGTCGAAGCAGATAGTGTGCTATGAATTCGTGCGTGGCTCGCGAGAGTATCCCGACGCCTATAGTCTCGACCGCTAACCGCCAGGCGCGTGACGGCGACGGTGTTTACGCACAGTTTCTACGCACCGTGGAGTATACTATATCGTTGGCTCGACTTTGATGGCGTCAACACGGTCGAGGCCTATTGTCGAAGATAAACATACTGGACCTTGGCTCTCTCACCAACTGGGAGACGGCCTTGGTCGAAATAGGATAACGTTCAGAGGAACGTGAAATTTGTGAATTTCGAAGATTCCCACGCAACAAGAGATTTGTGCGTGGGGAGCTAAACACTCAATTTGATGAATTGAGAGAAATATTATGGGTTTTCGTGTTGAGGTAATTAGTTTTCGAAGATAAATTTAGTTGACCTTAGTTTGCTCACAAACTGGGAGACGGCCTTGGTTATGATTAGATAACGTTTTGAAGAATGCGAAATTTTGGAAATTTAGAATATTCCCCCGCAACAAGAGATTTGTGCGTGGGGAGCTTAACACTCAATTTAACGAATTGAAAAAGAATAGATTTAGTTTCTCGTTATACGAGACGTGAGATTATTCCCTGTACCCGAGTGATTTCCCTATAACCAGAGCGGAGATGTTATATGCTAAGGACTCTTATTAGGGATTATGTACGAGTTCGGATACGAAATAACACACGAATTTCTAGTATTTGAGACTAACGCGGTCACATGCGCTTCGTGAAAACCATGGATGTTTAATTTCTGTCACGACGGTCTTTGCTCATTATTTAACCTCGCAAGCTGTCGCCTTGGCTCACAACGAGGGTCTCAAACCGGATAATTACGCGAAGTCTCAAAAATTCTAATTAATAGGAAGAAAACTCTCTAAGAGCAGATACGCGATACCTTTGATGTTTAGCACAGTCGCGTCGGTCTTTGCTCGTTCTTTTTCCTCGCAAGCTGTCGCCGAAGCTCACAACGAGGTTCGCTATTAATTAGACTTACTTCTACGTTCCTTAATGTGTATCACTCACAGACGCACTGCAGGAGTTCAACACGATAAGGGCCCTGCCTGGTGTTTAACGGACTTACGACTTTTATCTAATGACTATTGTAACGAGCAACTGCTCGGCTCCCTCGTAGATAGTTTAGTAACCACGATGATTCTGAGGGCAAGTTGTGCGCTCCCGGGTCTTTTATTAACGTCGCTAAAATCCAAATGTCGTGAGTAGGGAACAAAAGTGACGTATCGGTAGTTTATTGGCCTGGTCAGTAGGTACCGCTCCGGTGGGGTCAGCCTGCTCCTCCACGGTGGGGTGTTGAGGCATTTCCCCGCTTTTGTGACGTTGCGGTGACGCGGGTTTTCGTCGTCTAGGCCAGGGTGTCGCCGCCCTGCCCGGGTATCAGGCTAACATGCGAGGAGAGGTGTGTCCGCGCGTCTTCCCGAATTACAGCCCACCTTCCCGGAATGTAGTGGGGCTATCTGAGAGGCCCGCTCATCGATGGCCGATGAGCGACCGAGCGTATCGATGGCTGCGCATACCGGGGACAATCGCGCACTCCTCTTCCGCCTGATCCCTTGTGACGGGTGCTCAGAGAGCGTCCCGTTATAACGCCCTTCCAAAGAAAAGAAAGTTTTTTTTTTTTGTTGTCGTGACTACAAGCGGAAAATACTTTGTTTTTTTTTTTTTTTTTTTTTTTTTTAAAATTATTAATCGTTTATTTCAGGTTTTGTTTCCATGTTTATTTCCAGGTATTAACGTTGTTCGCCCCTCGCTTCTCGAGGATGTCTAGTCTGGACCGGAGTGCGGGATGATTTCCGCTGTACGGCTTCCTCCACTACCGGGTCGACGACTGCGTTGGCCTTCCTTTTGTCTCTACGGAAGTACTCTTCGTCGCACATCATCAGGGGGCCTTTTTCGGTCAGAATGGCTCGCGCTCCTGTGCGTCGGGGCCGGACCCATTCCTTCGGTTTTGCTTGGATGGTCAGACGTGAAGGAATGTATCGCATACGAATTTTTGTTGTTCCTGGCGCATAGACGTCCGGGTCTTCCGGCTTGAAGTTAAGCGCCTGCCGTTGCTGCTTCACATCCTCCTCGATATATTCGAAGAATACTCCTTCGGTGTAAGTTTGGCGGCTGATCACTTTGGTCCTCGGTGGCAGGTTGCACAAAGCCTTCGTCGAGGGTTTATAGTCGGTGTTTGCGATCAAGGTTCTCCCGTTGAGACGGTCTATCGTTTGCGTCTCTGAATCCTTCTTTCCGCACGACATGATTCTCCGGTGTAAGTAGGATACTGATTGATCGTTCGGCACAAGTCTGGTCCGATCCGTGCCATCGATTCCTTCATGTTGATAATTATTGTCCCGACACCCGGGAGGTCCCTGGGTGGGGTTAATCCTCTTGTTGTTGGGTGATAAGTCCCTTTGAGAGTTCACTGTGCGTTTCAGCCTGTCAGGTATGGTACGGCCGGAGATCTTGCGCGTGAAACGTACCTCGTTCCCGCTCCTCTCCCGGATACCCGAGTACGTAGGACGTCTTGCCTATTTTTTTTATGACGTAGGGTCCCTCGTACAAGGGAAGGAATTTTGCGATGATTTTCGCTGATGGGTTGGACACGTTGAGAGCTCTAGCTAGTACTTTCTCTCCCGTCGCAAATTCCGTGAGCTTGTGCGATTGATTGTATTTCTCGGCATGTCTGCTGCGAACACGTCGTATATTTTCTCGCGCGCTCATGATCAGCTCCTCCCGTGCTGATTGTTTCCCTTCTTTTTTTTTGAATTAGCTCACGCCAGGGTCGTCGTGGCTTTTCGCCCGTATGTAGCTCCAATGGTGTATGTCCGGTGGCCTCATGGTGGGAGGTGTTTATGCAGTCTTCAATTACAGGGAGCCATTTGTGCCAGGCGTTATGCTTATCTACGGTCAACGTTCGAAAAAATCGGGAGAGCTCGCGATTCGTTCGCTCGACTGGGTTGGCCTGCGGATGTCGGATTGAAGTTAAGACCCTTTTTATCCCGTTTTCGCGGAGAAGCTTTTCCCATTTTTTCGATGTGAACTGGGTGCCTTGGTCAGATAAGATCGCCTGGGGCCTCCCGTACTTTGGGAAGTAATCCTCCTCGAGATACCTCCATATGTTCTCTGTGGTTGCCTTACGCATCGCGTATAACTTTGTTAATTTTGTGAAGACGTCGATCACGGCGAGTATAAATTTGTTTCCATATGCTCCAGCCGGGAGGGGACCGTAAAAATCGAGGGACACAAGGTCGTTAGGATTTTCTGGTAGCATCATCTGCCTTTCGGCGAACGTTCCTGTCGTGTACACTTTATTCCTTTGGCAGGCGTCGCAGGTGGATAGAATTTTCCTCGCATGGCGGTATAAGTTTGGGTAATAAAAATCGTCCCGTAGTATCAAGTAACACCTTCGTGCTCCCACATGCCCATACAATTCGTGACACTCTCTTATGAGCGCGCCGAGCCCGACAGCGGGTACGATTACATGCTCGATCCCGCGTTGCAGACGGTAGAGTATTCCATCGCGTTGACGATAGTCTGGATGGTCCGGTTCTTCCGAGAGCTTTTCCCGAACTGCTTTGCAGCAATCGTCCGTCCCTTGCAGTTTCGCGATATTTTTTATCATTTGTATGAAGTCTTCGGACATATCACGCGCGAGAGGTGCGATGATGATTTCGTCGGCCGTTCTCTCTTTTTCTGGGCGGCTTAGGACGTCAGCCACAGTGTTGTTTTTCCCCGCGCAGTGGACAATAGTCGGGTGGAAATCCTGCAGCGCCAGTGCCCATCTCATTAGTCGCGCGTGCGAGAGGCGGCATTCGCGGAGGAATGTGAGTGCCGCGTGGTCCGTAATGATTATTACCTCGCTACCCAGCAGATATGTGCGGAACTTTATGAGTGCCCAGACTACCGCGAGTAGCTCCTTCTCCGTGGTGCTGTATCGAAGCTCCGCACTCTTGAGTGTTCGACTCGCGAAGTGGAGGACCAGGTGTTCATTCTCATCATTTTTTTGGAATAATACCGCTCCTAGGGCTACGTCGCTCGCGTCTGTCTGCACGTAAAACGGTCGGTCCCGGAGGGGATAGTACAGTATTACACTCGCACAGAATTTTGCCTTTATGTTGCGAAACGCTTCTTTTTCCTCCTCCCCCCAGCGCCATTTCGTGCCCTTCCGGAGGAGGTGCAGCACCGGCACGGTAGCATTCCCGTGTTCGCGGGTGAACTTACTGTAATAATTGATCAATCCCAGGAAGCCCGGGAGTTGTTTGAGGTTCCTGGGTGCGGGGAAATTTTTAATGGCATCAATTTTGTCCGGATCAGGTTTGATGCCCTCCCTCGTGAGTATGTGTCCGATAAAGCGCGTCTCTTGTCTAAAGAATTGGGACTTCTCCAGGGTTAATGTGAGCCCATGCTCGCGGAATCGCCGAAAAAGTTCTTGCAGATCTGCGATGTGCTCTTCGAAGGACTCCGATGTACAAAGCAAATCGTCGACAAAGTTAATGACATTGCCCAGCCTGTGGAGAACCCTTTCTAATCCGCGTACGAGGGTTGCCGTACTCGTGCGTAAACCGAACGGCGTCACTTTAAATTCGTAACAGCGTCCGCGATGCATAAACGCCGTATATTTCCGCGAGCTTTCTGTAAGTGGCACCTGCCAAAAGCTAGCTTTCATGTCAAGTGTCGTCATGTATCTCACGCTTCTGCATTCTTGGAATAAGTCGTCAGCTGCTTCCATCCTTTCATGGTCGGGGACAAGGATTTCGTTGATCTTGCGTGCGTCCAGACACAGTCTCACGCTACCGTCCTTCTTCAAGGACACGAGTAACGGGCTGCTGTATGGGCTCTTGGACCGCTGTATCACTCCTTGTCGAAGCAGGGTTTCTATTTCCTTGTCAACCCCTTCACGGTAGGCCAGGGGGACGGGGTAGCTCATGGCCTTGAAAGGACTGTGAGGGATGACCTTGAGTTCATGCTCATATGAGTTTAGGAGTCCCGGCCGCTTTATGAACACGTCTCTGTACTCGTCCAACAGCGAGCGAAAAGCATGCTTCTGTGTCGTACACAAACCTTCGGTGGCGTTGATTTTTGCGTCAATCTCTTCGTCTGTAATCTTTTCTTGTTCCTCGGCGATGACTTCTATCGCGTTTATTGTTTCCATTTGGGTGTGGATCGGGTTAATGAATTTGACAATGTGTCGTTGGTGGGGTGCATCAGGGAGCGTGAACGATATTTCATAATTTTCAAGGTCGATCTTTGTTTTGATTTTCGTCAGAAAATCAATACCGAGTATGCAGTCGTTCGAAAGTCGCGGCACAATGATCAAAGTGTTCGGTTCTCCTTCTTTGTCAATCTCGATCATGGCAAACATTTGCTGCGTCACCTTGACGGCCCTTCCAGTCGTCGCACCTCGGACAGACACTCCGGTGAGCGGGAGGATGGGGCACGCTCGAAAGATCCTCTCATGTTCGAAAAAAAATTGTTCCGATATTACCGTTATCTCGCTACCTGTATCAACGAGCGCTCGAATCGTTATACCTTCCACTCGTATGTTTAGTATGGGGCATTTCGCGCGCGGCATCGCGGGCTTCTCGTCGTCCTCGAGTAGGGAACTGCGCGTATCTGTCCCGAAGCCGAGCGTCACCTCGTTAATTTTTATTGTTAGGGAGGTGACGCCTCCTCGTTTCCCTGCTCCGATTCTTCCTCCACAAGTTCGAGAGAATCACCCGAGTCGGTGTCTATTTCAAGGTTGCGGACCTGTCGCGGGTTCTCCTTTGCCTTGTAATGGGGCCGCGCGGCATTCGTCCCTGCCTCGTGCTTCTCGTGTTTTTCAGTTTTCGTATCGTCTGTTTTGTTTTTCAGATACCCGCTCCGGTTGTCGCCGTCTTTATTCGTCGTCCGGAATCGTTCGCGATGTTCCGGTTTCTTGCGCGATTGGTTCGCCAGATCTTCCTCGTCGCACGCTGAGAGGAGATCCAGCAGCTTGGGAATCGTGGTGATTCCCAGTGTCATTATGGTGGTGCGAATGTCGGCTGTGAAGTGTCTTTTGACCTTGTAGATGATCTCCGTCTCCGTAAGTGCTGGTCGAAGATCCTTAGCCAGTCCGATGAGTGCCATGGCATACGATAGTCGCGATTGTTTTTTTTCAGGGTCGTGAGATTCGAATTCGAGCCGCATTTTTACTTTCTCTTGTCTTTCAGTGCTCCAGAATCTTCGAGTGAACTGATTTTCAAACTCCCCCCAATCCTGGATGGAGTCTCGGGTGATTTTCCACCATTGCAGTGCTAGCCCTTGGAAGCACTGCGCGACGACGATTTTAAAGTGGTATCGCGGTACGAAGATGTCACGGAATGCGCGTAGATCGGCAAGAAACTGCAAAGGCAGTTCATTACTTTTTCCTTGAAAAGTTGGCGCTTCCAATTTCAGGTTGTTACACGTTGCTGTGACGTTACTTGGCCCTAATGCTGGGGGCTGTACGGCCGGGCTGGTCTGTGCTGTGTCGCGGCGGTTTGATCGATCTAGTAGGAGTGGCAGCTCGTAATTGTCTTGCGGATCGATCGCCGGCGGACCGTTGACGCCGGGACTCTGGCCTGCAGGATCCGCGGGTTGCCCGTTCCGTTTCGGGTAACGTGTAGAACAGGCCGGTTGTTTTTCCTGTCGGATGAATGTCGCGCCCACAGCGTTCGACTCCTCGCGCCATGACGAGGCATTCGATAGGACAAATTCCTGCATTCGTCCTAATTTTTCTTCTACGCTTTGTTCCATTTTCCGAAGATTTTCCTGTGTTTTCCGCCGTTCCATGCGGTGCTCCAGTTGCATTTCATTTGGAATTCCCATGATTGATCGTAGCGATATTGGTTCATCGTCGATGTCAGGAGGGAGCAGCGGGTCCCTGTACCCCTTTTCCCCCGTGGCTAATTCTAGTGTATTCATCGTGTCGCTCCGTAAGAATTCTGATCTTCGTATCGCGGAGTCTACTTCGATTACTCGCTTCCCTTTCCCGTGGGAACCCGGGCTTTTCGCTTTGTCGCTCTCCCGTTCGCTCGGAGAAGTGTCCTTGGGGCGCGCCCCTCCAGCGGACGTGTTATCACTTATTCCCACTCGGTTGGGCGAAGCGCTTGACCCGTCCGTCTCGTTTGACTCGGGAACGTCGTTCTTATTGTTCTCGTTGGTTGGGTTGGACATACTGGATGTTTTTCGTTTATTATGGCGACTTCGCCAATGAGACGATTTATTCTTGTTTATAGCTTTATGTGTATTCCCCAGCTTATGCGTCGAGTCCTTGTTCGGGCGTCAATGAAACGTTTCGGAAACTCGTCGCGATCCACCGGGGTTCGTTTACGACCTTGAACTCCGATAAAATGCCGTTGCTCGAGTTTTAACGTTAACTATATATTTTTTTTTCTCGGACAGGAGCGTGATCCGCTCCGTTCTCGACAAAACAGGGTTCGGGTGCTGGACTCGACGGGTACGAGGAATGCTATTTGTGTTCAATCGTAGGAAGCTCCAAGGAGATTCGACAATGACCTTTACAAAATTTATGGTTTTTTCGGGATCGCCTCAGAGTGGTTTAATTCAGTTTCACTCATGCGTTTCACGCCGCTTGAATGAGTTGACCCTTCATCATAGGCTTTAAGAGAAAGGGTCTTATGAGACGTTAACGAAATTGTCTTTCCGGGAAGCGGAAGACCAAAAAGGAATTTAATATAAAAATGGTAGGTTATAAACGTTAAATGAGGAATCCCGAATGTTAGTCGGGAGACGAGCTCCCGTGAAAGTAACAACTTGGTTAGTGAGATTTGTTAGTGAAGGAACGATTTGAATGTAGAGTGTCCGTGCGGCTTAGGGCCTGGGATGCTCGTGAAAAATATTAAAGGAGACAATTTGAAATGAAATGGCCAATAGGCCCGAGTCGGATGTTGTTGGCGTCGAACGCCCGTAATCCCTCCGTGGACGCTCGCTTGACCGCGCTACTGTATGCCCCTATGATGTTATGGCACGCACCTGTAAGGTTCCTCTGCGCTATAGCTGTCGAAGCAGATAGTGTGCTATGAATTCGTGCGTGGCTCGCGAGAGTATCCCGACGCCTATAGTCTCGACCGCTAACCGCCAGGCGCGTGACGGCGACGGTGTTTACGCACAGTTTCTACGCACCGTGGAGTATACTATATCGTTGGCTCGACTTTGATGTCGTCAACACGGTCGAGGCCTATTGTCGAAGATAAACATACTGGACCTTGGCTCTCTCACCAACTGGGAGACGGCCTTGGTCGAAATAGGATAACGTTCAGAGGAACGTGAAATTTGTGAATTTCGAAGATTCCCACGCAACAAGAGATTTGTGCGTGCGGAGCTAAACACTCAATTTGACGAATTGAGAGAAATATTATGGGTTTTCGTGTTGAGGTAATTAGTTTTTCGAAGATAAATTTAGTTGACCTTAGTTTGCTCACAAACTGGGAGACGGCCTTGGTTATGATTAGATAACGTTTTGAAGAATGCGAAATTTTGGAAATTTAGAATATTCCCCCGCAACAAGAGATTTGTGCGTGGGGAGCTTAACACTCAATTTAACGAATTGAAAAAGAATAGATTTAGTTTCTCGTTATACGAGACGTGAGATTATTCCCTGTACCCGAGTGATTTCCCTATAACCAGAGCGGAGATGTTATATGCTAAGGACTCTTATTAGGGATTATGTACGGGTTCGGAACGAAATAACACACGAATTTCTAGTATTTGAGACTAACGCGGTCACATGCGCTTCGTGAAAACCATGGATGTTTAATTTCTGTCACGACGGTCTTTGCTCATTATTTAACCTCGCAAGCTGTCGCCTTGGCTCACAACGAGGGTCTCAAACTGGATAATTACGCGAAGTCTCAAAAATTCTAATTAATAGGAAGAAAACTCTCTAAGAGCAGATACGCGATACCTTTGATGTTTAGCACAGTCGCATCGGTCTTTGCTCGTTCTTTTTCCTCGCAAGCTGTCGCCGAAGCTCACAACGAGGTTCGCTATTAATTAGACTTACTTCTACGTTCCTTAATGTGTATCACTCACAGGCGCACTGCAGGAGTTCAACACGATAAGGGCCCTGCCTGGTGTTTAACGGACTTACGACTTTTATCTAATGACTATTGTAACGAGCAACTGCTCGGCTCCCTCGTAGATAGTTTAGTAACCACGATGATTCTGAGGGCAAGTTGTGCGCTCCCGGGTCTTTTATTAACGTCGCTAAAATCCAAATGTCGTGAGTAGGGAACAAAAGTGACGTATCGGTAGTTTATTGGCCTGGTCAGTAGGTACCGCTCCGGTGGGGTCAGCCTGCTCCTCCACGGTGGGGTGTTGAGGCATTTCCCCGCTTTTGTGACGTTGCGGTGACGCGGGTTTTCGTCGTCTAGGCCAGGGTGTCGCCGCCCTGCCCGGGTATCAGGCTGACGTGCGAGGAGAGGTGTGTCCGCGCGTCTTCCCGAATTACAGCCCACCTTCCCGGAATGTAGTGGGGCTATCTGAGAGGCCCGCTCATCGATGGCCGATGAGCGACCGAGCGTATCGATGGCTGCGCATACCGGGGACAATCGCGCACTCCTCTTCCGCCTGATCCCTTGTGACGGGTGCTCAGAGAGCGTCCCGTTACACTACATTGGGTCGCCGAACCAGCGAGGTCACGGTATTGGTAGTTTCCTCGGCGGTCTCTTTCGGCGTATTATACCTCTCTTGAAACAAGGAGCCCGGACAGTCGGCAAAGAAGCACTACGTTCTGGTATTAATGCAGCCAATGATATATTGGATAGGGGCATTCATCCACGAGAGGCCTTTAAAACGCGCATGCGCGAATCAGCCACAAATCTAAAGAGGAAAGCCGAGGAAAAAATTAATAACCTTATGCAGGGCGGCTCGGGCTATAAAGCAGCTAAAATTAGTAATCTACTGCATTCGCTTAATGGTAGTGCAACACATCGCGTCGGTGTGAAGAAGAAAAGAAAGAAACCGCTGACGTCGAAAAAACGCTCTGGGTACGTGAAGAAGAGGAGAGGAAAGAAAAAGGTAGTGAAAAGAAGGAAGACAAGTGACAAGAAGAGGGGTAGGAAGAGGAAAAAACCAAGAACGGTATCTGATATTTTTGCTTAGTCAGAGACCTGAGAAAATGGCGTTCTTACACGCTCATTCGTGTGAATGTCTAAAGTCGGAGCTTGAACTATTCACACTACCACCGACCCAAACTACAATTGAGGGGACACAATGGGTGTACTATAAGCCAATTTCATCGTTGACAGATAACTCGCCCATCGAGTTTGTAGTGCCGGGCCAGGGCGATGAGTATATTGATCTTGCCCATACTATGCTGAGTATGCGTGTTGAAATAATACCACCTCGGAAGCCCAAAGAAGGCGATGCACCTAAAGCCGGACCCATTAATAATTTGTTGCATTCAATGTTCAAACAGATCGATGTGTTCTTGAATCAGAAACTTGTATCGCCGCCTAATAACGCTTACGCATACAGAGCATACATTGAAACTCTCTTGAATTATGGAGATGACGCGAAGGCCTCTCATCTCACAAGTGTTCTCTGGTATAACGATTCACACGGAGGAATGGATGATGTGGGTGATGGTAATACAGGCCTAGCTATGCGAAGAGGTCTTATGAATGCTAACGGCAATCAGATTGATCTCCTCGGACACCTTCACTGCGACATTTTTAATCAGGAGAGATTTTTGATAAACGGCGTTGAGATGCGTATACGTCTCGTACGCACCAACGATGCTTTCTGCCTTATGAGCTCTTCGAAACACTGCAGCATGAAGATTGTCGAAGCATCGCTCCTTGTACGCCGTGCCAAGATAGCGCCCGGTATACTCCTAGCCCATGCAAGGGCTCTCTCCAAATCTACGGCCAAGTATCCAATGACTCGTGTGGAAGTTAAAGCAGTATCACTGCATGCGGGCGTTCACGGCGATACTCTGGATAATATCATACTAGGACAACTGCCTAAGCGTATAATTATCGGGTTTGTCGATAATAGAGCCTTTAATGATGATCGCACACTGAACCCCTTTAACTTTCAAAATTATAAAATAAATTATCTTTCTTTGTATGCTGACGGTGTGCAGATACCGTCAAAGCCTCTGCAGCCCGATTTTGGTACGAGAGAGCAATACGTGGATGCATATCACACATTATTCTCCGGCACGGGTATTCACTTTCTCAACCAGGGTAATTGTATTTCACGTACGGCTTACCCTAATGGCTATTGTCTATTTGCATTTGATCTAACACCCGATCTTTCGGCAAATAGTAATACTCATTGGAATTTGGTGAAACACGGCAGTGTCAGAATAGAAGTCCGTTTCGAAGAAGCTCTAAACTCAACGGTTAACTGTATTGTGTATGCGGAATATGATAATGTGTTGGAGATTGATTCGTCCCGACAAGTAATTGTAGATTTCAGCGGGTACGGCACGCTAAGCTCTGTCGACTGGCTCTTCAGTATTCGCCGAGAACTTGAGACGACAGGTTGGAATCATGGCTGTTGTAATTGATATACAGGGTCTAAAGGATAAATTCAATCATTTCGCGCCTAAAGAAGTGGCTGTCACCTCAGTGCATTCAACATACTTTGGCCACTGGATAATAAAACCAAGCTGTCCCCATGACGACCTATCACCTGCTATAAAGAGACAAAATACCTGGTTGCAGAGCAATTATCACGGTATTGCATGGTCTGAAGGCGATACATCCGTGCAAGCGATCGAAATTATTCTGAAGAAAATTGCTGCAGAAGTTGATCTAATATTCACGAGAGGCTCCGATAAAGCATCGTACCTGACAAATCTCACCGGATGCTTCATTATAAATTTGGAAGAAGACGACGAGGTACCGTCATTCCATAACCTACCGACGGGTAATACACGCTGCATATATCACGGACTGCTGCGCAAAAACCACACATACAAATGCGCCCTAGACAATGTGGCAAAGATCAAAGCGTGGCTGTGTCATAGTGATCGCTTCGATTCTTTGTGGGAATATCGTACCACTACTAGCTGGAGGGTCGGGTTGACAGAGTGCGCCAACGAAGACAAAAAACCCTCGGCTGTTGCTGCCCATTGTTATGAACAGCCTTCAAATTCTGCAGTCTCTCCGGAACATAAAGGATCATACAGTGGGCGTGTACCCTGCAGATCGTATCCCGAAGGTGTGGACGAAACCGACAGCCATCGTTGTTAATACCGATGGACACAAGCTACCAGGGGCCCACTGGGTCGCCATGTACGTCGATCGAAATGGTCATGGATGGTTCTTCGACAGCTACGAACTCCCGCCGATCATCCCAGAGCATCTCGCGCGTCTCCGAAGAAACTGCAAACTCTTCCGATGCACCACTATTCAACTTCAAGGTCCGGATTCGCAGTGTTGCGGACAGTATTGCATTATGTTTCTTCATTATATGTGTACTGGCCTCGGTATTAATAAGTTTAGAAGTGTATTTTCAGATGACTTGTCGAGAAATGATAGAATAGTATATGATTATTATAATGCATTCGTCAATAATCGCGACAAATTTAAGTCGCAGGGTAAAACTTTCAGTACGGGCGCGGTCACAGGTGGCAGCTACAAAATAAATAGCTTTAGTGATAAGTGTTTGCATTGTATACAGAGCTGCTGGCCCCGTGCTCGGCGGGTATTGTGAATATTATGCTTATCAAATAAAAAATTAATAAAAATTCCTTTTACTATCTACTCTATTTCCCCTATCCCTCATAAAAAAGTTGATTTCAGCAGATATTATATTTCTTCTTGGAATCAACTCTCTACCTCGACATCGCAACAGTCATTCGTGAGCAGAGGCCTTTTGGAGCTGCTAAAAAAGCTGATGTCAGTATATTTAATATTTCTTCCTGGAATCACAAAACTGTACGTGACCAGAGACCTTTTTAAGCTGCTAACAAAGTTGATTTTAGCATATATTATATTTCTTCGAATCGAGGCATTTTGGAGCTGCTAAAAAGCTGATGTCAGCATATTTTATATTTCTTCCTGGAATCACAAAACCGTACGTGACCAGAGACCTTTTCGAGCTGCTAACAAAGTTGATTTTACCAGATATTATATTTCTTCTTCGAATCGGCTCTTTATCCCGATGTGACAAAGGCTGCACATGGCCGGAGACATTTTCGAGCTGATTTCAGCAGATATTATATTTCGTTTTGGATTTGGCGTGGGGAAAGCGTGAATTACTTGCGGGGGGAGACGCTGACAGAATATTCATATTCTCCTCTTGTGAGCAGACATCAATCGTGATCGAGCCGTGAAAGAGGTACGAAATCAAACTCTCGTGCAAACTATCTGACTCCATAGAAGTTAATGCAACGGAAACGGATCGAATTAAAAGTGCGCATAGAAAAACACTTACACGACATTGCAAAATTAAAATCGCTGATACGTGCAAGATCCGAGTTTCGACGTGTGATACGGCTGCTAGAAAACCTCAATCTCCACGATGGATCTCGCTCAAATCAACAAAGTGGGCATGCTTGCATCGTTTCTACCGGTCAAAAAACTATCCGATCTGGCTCTCGAAAGAAACTACGGCGTCACTGACATAAGGTGTGTAAAAACATCATTCGGCGCGAGGATCACCGTTGACATCGAGGAATCATTTACTTGCTACCTCCCTGCAAGATTCGTCAAGGTCTTCGAGGACGACGCCAATCTGCTGCACCAGATGACTGCTGCTGCGCATGAGAAAAAACTGCTCATGCAATACTACGGGACAAGGTATAATAACCTGGAGTTCAAGACCGTCCGCCCAACGGAGAACTCATAGTTATTGGGTATGAGCTGCTGTGGTCAAACTTATTCTTGGGAACTGGATAATTCAACAGTACCGGGAGAAGAAGAAGAAGACGAAGAAGAAGACGTTGCTCCAGTCATAGCCAGCAACATCTCCATAATAGTTCAAATATATTATCGTGCTTGGTTCATGTACAAATAAATAACAGATTATCGAATTGATTTATTTCTTCTTTTATACGATGCAAAATATACTCTCTCAACGCCTATCCCCTATAACCGTCTAAAAATGAACACGTAGCAATATTTTAATCATAAACCTGGAGGGGATAGTCCACCATCCCGTCACCGGTGGTAGCAAAAGTGTGCTCTTGGCACAGTTGCGTTCACGTTGTCGCAGAATGAACGGTTACTCGGAGGCGGTACAGAAAGTGATACAAATAATCACGATTTGCATCGTTGAAAAATTATATCAGGAATTGGGGGAGGTGCAAACAGCGGTGGATGGAGAACGTCGGTCGCAACGCTGCACAGCAGGCGTTTCGATAATAAATTCCTATCTGGAATATCTGGATCCTTCGACGGTGTTTTATCAGGGAATAAGTGCACGGGTGGAATATTTGGAAGCTGTCCAGTTCGAGTTGGAATAAAAAAATGAAGCGGCACATCCAATTTCAATCTGCACGTGCAATATTGCTGACGATTGCTATCGTGTGATAACAGCTTCAGCGCAGCTCTGTCTTCTGCCGTCTGTTGAGAGCGTAAAACGTATTCGTGGATTTCAACGACAATATGCACTGTCCACATCAGGTGTTTGATGTACCCGGTACAGATCTGGTTTTGATATTCTGTATTTAAAAGATAAAAATGGTGAATTATTGCCGAAAGAGGTGTGTGTGGGTTCGGTGGATAAACCACAGCGTCGCATGTTGTGGATGGTCTCTCCACCTTATATCATCGAGGTATTGCCGCCCCAGATACGAAGAATAAATAATTGGCGGACTATGTATATCCACGGTATACACTGGCTGAGTGGCTGGCTGCATGAGGACGGCGTCACGCTCGCTGAACTGTATCAAGAATTACGCGAAGTTGTGAAAAGTGTTGGCGAACAATCTCGACTGTATGCAGTAGGTGAACCGACTGTACAAATCTTAGAACAGGCCACAGGACGCAAAATCATAAACTTGAGCGAATGCACCGATTGTCCATCATTCTATGTTCCACCGCCGAAGAGAGCAAAAGTGTGTTCGTGGCATTGTTCCCTACAGACGGAGTCCAGAGGCGCTCAGTGCGCTCTACGGAACGTTAAAAAACTCCAGCGTTACCTTAACGAACACCCTCTTCGAAGATCTTCTTTTCGTTAACCCGTAAAGTGAATTATGTATTTTAAAAAATTGTCGAAGCTCAATGACACCGGTCGCGTGCCGTCCCACCTACCATATAAAAGGATTGCGGAACTGGAACTTCAGAAGATATATAGAATCTCAAGAATGAGGATGGTCAACACCAAACACGGGAGACAAGTGATTGTCGATATAGGTCTGGATTTCAGTGTCTTCATGCCCCGAAGGGTTAGTTTCTTTCTGAACTATAATGGCGAAGTGTTCAAAGAAAAAGCAGAACTTTGTGAAAAAAAGAGTGTAGGGCTGCGATATTTGGGCACCGTATATAATCGTGTTGAATTCATCGATCTAAACTGTACATGAAACCTAGCTTTAAGAAATATGTAACTCTGTGCATAATAAAAAATGCGGTGCACTATGGCGACACCTCACACGCACACCCTCTCACTCTCACACCCACAACCTCCAACACTCTGTGCTGGAGGAGTAGGGATAAGAGTGGGACTGCTGCGGAACCTATCCCCACTCTTACCCCCACCACCTCGAACTACGCTCTCAACGGGGCTCGAGGAGTGGGGATAGGAGTGGGGATAGGAGTGGGGGTCGCCATAGCGCACCGCATACTACTAGCGTTGTTCCAATTTGCTTTTTCTTCTTAAATTTTGAGTTTATCGATTTGTCATTTGGTTGTTCGTTTTTTGTTGAATATTTAGTTTTCGGTGTTAGCATTGTTAATAATTATGACGCTAGCAATTTTTAAACGGTATTACTATTTCGTAAGACTATTCGCCATTTGTGTTTGGAAACGGTCGCACTGGGGCCCAATTTTGACGATTTAACAACTAAACCGTAAAATAGGCTTGTGCTGGAATGGGGAGTAGATTATCTTCTCTTTGTTTAAAGTAATAAACAAAAGAAAACAAAACTTTGTAGTGTTGTACCCCGGATAGGGTAGTAGCACCCTATTAAGGGGGCAGTAATACGACATTAATTAATTAATATAATTAATTAATGTAGTGACGTTAATTAATATAATGTAGTAATGTATTAAACATCATTATACATTTTCGGGCAACAATATAATATTCGTATAATAGTATAATATTATAAAATAGTCGTAATAATATATCGTAGTATATTAAAGTATGGTAGTATACATTCCAGTTCGAACAGCGGTGTCCGAAAAGTGGAGCAACTCCGGTTGCACAATATCGAGGTATGCAGCGGCACGCGACGAGCACGCGTCGTTGCAACGAAGTCCACCAAAAACCTGAGTCAGCCGTTAAGCAATCACGGGCGACTCGGTAATTAGAGCATCGACTCGAGAATTACCGAGTCACATATGCCGAAATAAAAACATGCTCCAAATCCCGTTCGCGAAGAAGCGAGGATTTGGAAAGATAATTGTTTACAGAAATAAAGTAAACCATAAACATTCAAACAATATTAAGCTGACGTGCTTGCTCTCTTACTCGTATATAAGGGATCGAGAGCGGGCACTCATCAGTCTCTTCGGAACTCCTGATTCTTACGGTTGACTATAGGGATACACCTCGAGCGCAGCTCAAACACGATAAGTGGGTCGAGTAATTGTAAACCCCTATCGTGAAAGATTAACGCCGGAGTGTCGTTAATCTGGAAGGTGTATCAAGCGTACAGAGTGCATCAGCGGTTGGTAATTCAAAAGGACAAACGTGAGCATAAATAGAACTTTAATAAAGAAACTGAAGCATCAAGGGATAACATATAAATAGAGCAATATCAAACCAGCAGAATTAATCAAGCATTAATAGAGAAACTAATCAAGCATAAATCGAGGAATTAATCAAGCATAAATCGAGGAATTAATCAAGCAGTAAAGACAAAGCATCGAAAGACGTAATAGAGCGTTAATAGATAAGGTAACAAAGCTTCGAATGAGCTTTAACCAAGGAGTAAATCAACGTCACGTTGGGCGTTGATTCGACTTGTCCTGACAAAAGGAGAACCTTAATCGAAGGTTCCTGGTTAGCATTGTTATACAGTGAATATAATAATGCAACCCTTGTAAAACTCCGAACATATAAATACTTTGTTAAACATATTAAATATCTAAATATCCTGTTTCACAGATATAAATTGTTAAATAAATATTGTTAATTGTATAAATCTATATTTGTACTCCACTTGGGTTCCAACCCTTTACTGAGCACATCCCCAACCTTCCGAGCTAACGGCTCGCGCACAGACCTCAGATTAGCTACCTGAGTTTCTGCGGCATAACATTGGTGGCAGCGGTGGGATGCTCAGAGTGAAATAATCAATTAAAACACGAATTACCAATCGCGCCAACCTCCGCAGAATGCGGTAAAACTAGCTCCACGTGCGAGCGAGAAAAGAGAGTTCCGCGAACCAGGGTCGATAAGTGTTCAGGCGGACCACGGGTGTGATCATCGGAGCACCGTGGATCACGTTATCCGGGCGCGATAACGGAGAGATAGTCAACCGAAGTCTTCAGGGATCGCTGCAGGATCCCGGAGAGCGTCGCCAGATATTGGGACGTAAAAACAGAATCAGTAAAGGAGTGCGTAAAACACGTGTAGCACTGTTAGGGCAAGTAGGACGCTACTGCCAAATAACAGGGGTATATATATACCGCCAAAATAGGAAAAGTGTATACAGCATACACCAGAGTTGTCGTCCACAGCGGGACAACGTAGGACAACTGCTGGGACAGGGCGCAAAGCGCTGCAGGTCGCAGCCAGCCTCACGTGAGACGGGTCCAGACCGACTAAACGGACAGACTGGCTAGTGGACACAGAGCCACCCCGTAGAAGCAACCTAGACCACGGGGATTCCGCGAGGCCGCCGTACGAAGAAAGTACGCGGCAAGGATCCACCGTCAGGGTACGGAGTTGTGAACTGAAAGGCCGAGTGGTGCAGAGGATGCATCGCGACATAATTGACATGCCTCAGGGCTCAAGGTCGGGGTTGGAGACGTGCTCTGAGAAACATGAGTCGTCTGCCTCCCTACAGCGCCATCTTGTTACGTTGCAGCAGGGTGCGGGAGAGAGCGTGAAAGCATACGCTGCCCGGGCCGAAAAAATCACCATGCGGGTGATCGAGCAACTGTGTGAGGGAATCGGCGCACGGGGCGTCGGCTACATAGCCGAAGCCATCTGGAAGTGTGCGCGGATAAATTTTGAGGACGGACTGAAGGCTGGGAAATGCCGGTCGTCCGAGCGCCGGCGTTCCATCGAAATCAAGGAACCTCGGTCCTACGAGTAAAGTATGCAATTATCGCAAAAAATCTGGGCATACCTGGAACGATTGCCAGCAACGTAAGCAAGTCGAGAATCGGAAGAATAAACGTGAAGCGCAGCGAGAGGCGAAAACGAGGACAATCTCCGCGCCGCGGGAGACCATCGGAGTATCGCACCGGGGTACCATCACGGGGGCAGATGAGTCCACAGGGGGGGCCCACCAGGGCACCATGGGGGAAAAAATTCAAACGGACCAATACGCTCCGTTACACGCAGCATCGGTACCCGAGCTTCACGAATCGGACAGCGAGGATCCTGGATCCACCACGACAGAAAGCATGGAATCAGCAATCACTGAAGATGATACCACTCCACACCGGGGAGGGTCCTCGGGCAGGGCATCACCCGTAGCGGAGAGTCTGGGCTACAAACAGCCACATTTAGAAGCTTTCGACTGGGCTGAGGAAGTCGAGGAATACTACTCGAAGCACACTACTCTGGAGCTGCCAGCCTCCAATTTAGATGAGCGTCTGGAAAAACTGGAGCAAATGATGGAAATAATGCGATTTGAAGGGTCGAACCATCGATCTCAAAAAATTGACAACGCGCCAGGGATGGTCAAATCCATGGTAACAAACAAGCGTGAGGGGTTCACCGCTATGGTACATCACCCGGACCCGAATAAAAAACACCATAAGAAATGTCATGTGTGCCGAAGGCCGGGACACCTCGTACGGGAATGCCCACAGGGTTCAATCCCAAACAAAAAAACTGTATCGGCAGGTATTATCTGCAATTACTGCAAACAGCCGGGACATGTGTGGAAGGTGTGTAGGTTCCGACTCCGGAATTCGGAGCAGCGGTAAATCTCCGCCGTAACAACCGGACCACGAAGGGCAACAACCACGGCAGAGCGGGGTTGAGGAAACCGATAGTAGAGGAAGCGAGAGCGTCGAGAACGTAGGACTCCACTCGTGAGTATAAAGGAGGCTGAAATCGATAGAAATTTAAAATCGACGGATAACTCGATTTATGGTAAATTGATCGGTACAATACGATCATCACGTCAAATACAAGTTTGGGTAAAAAGGAAAAAAAAAAACCTTTTCACCCGTGCTGGTTCATCACATGTTTTCGCGTGTTATCCGCTCGATGGATATCGGTCGGGTGGACTGAGTAGTCTGACCGACCCGGTCGAGAGGTTTCATTTCGGAAAAGTGCGAACCGAAGACCCTCGCTTGCTGATCCTGATCAGCGAGGTGGTACCAGTCAGCCAGCTCACCGGGTGAGTCCAACTCCGGACAACGCAGGGAAGACAACGGTCATCAGGAAACAACACGAAATTCCGTGGGGCATGGAGACGCCATGGCCAATAGAACTGTCAAGGCCAAAACTCAACGACAAACAGCGTTAGGGCAAACGCTATCGTAAGGCGACTTTTGTTTCAACACCAAATACCGTACGGGAGAAAGTCCGTAAGCGAACAAATAATAATTCAAGCGAACATACCGCGTTCGAGGAAAAATAGTAAAAAAAAATAAGTAAATAGATAAAATAACCTCGCCCGATCAAGAAGCTCGGTGATAGGATCAAAGGTTGCAAACGTCTGGCAAAATAATGTCATACAATTCAATGATGTTGACATAACGTAAATTATATCAAACCGGGATCGAGAAATAAAATCGTTTGCTTATTAATACCAAATTTTGGTGATAAAAACCGTAGCGTCTGCACATATACAGAATATTGTCGAGCTGCCGGACCAGCTGTTGAATTCCATGGGGGGAAAACCCTAACCGCGATTATCCAGACGCGGCTGGCCAAAAAGCTCCCGAGCGAACGGCAGGGAAACGATTCAGAATGTTGAAGAGATATTTAAAATCCCAAAAGAAGTTTAATTAAAAAAGGGAAAAAATTTGTTCGGCAAACATATACAGCAAAATACGAATCTTTCCGCGAGAAAAAATATAGCATTACGTATTCCGTATACCGAGCTTCAGAACGCATATGGGGAATAGTTATCTACCTCGAACACAAAAACCGGCGCAAGGGTAACTGTCCTTATCAAGGAAATGACGGAATTGAATAACAGTCAATTCACTCGAGGTCTAGATATTTTTACGAATAAAAATGCTTCGGGACATTGCACGTCCCTTGGCACTAAGCGCAGCGGTCAACGTAGGAACGGTGACGCGCACAAATTAGAACGAAAATTTATCGGGAAGAGTTGACCCGAAAATTACTTCTGACGAGGAAATCGGTCACGATCAGAATATCGCCCAATATCTCATTCAAGTGCGGGGAAAAATTATTTGTCATAGAAAAGGATATCACAACTGTGACCTTCCTCGAGTCATATCACGAGTAAAAATTTGCGACAATATTAGCGGGTTGGGTGTGACCAGGCTTAAGCATCTAAACGGACAACCATCGGCTCTGTCGGAAAAGTCGAAACCGTCCGAGCCGGAACGCGAAAATAAAATAGGAAGTAAGCAGCCTGGGCGCGATGTCACACGGCTGTGCATTACACAGCAAAGCCCGAAATTTTACTTCCGAGGATCATTGACAGATCCACAAGGGGTAGCCTCGAACGAAGTGACGTCGAAAGGAAAGTGTTTTCAATGTCCAAAATTAGAGGGAAACGAAAATTACCGTTGGCATCCACTCCACAACACTTCAAGCATTTTGTGTACCCTTAAAATATTGGTGTCGGGGAAGTTCCCTCGGCCAGGGGATAGTACTTGAAGGAAAAGCTCGAATAATAGAAGGGAGCATGCGTTGCGGCGTAAAGAACAGAACAGAGAATGCCCAACTCACGGGTATACGTGTCGATATGTTGAAAATTATAAATTGTCTCAAGCATTCCTCACCAAAATTTCCTAGAGCAAGGTAGAGGAAATTGGCAATCGGTAGCATTTTTAACATTCCTTGCGATTGCATGTTAACAGAACATTGTAGTCCCATTGATCGAAGAAAGCGGGAAAAAAAGACGCATCGTTCAAGTATAATCTCGATGTCAGAAAATTGTTACTGACAATAAATATATAACGAGATAAACGTCACACAAAAGATAGAGTCGAAGAAAAGGTAAAAGTTGTTTGTGGTGATCAGTCATACCGAACCCTAGGACGACATATTTTTTTCCAAAAGAATACTTTCTAAAAAGAATACAAAATCTACGATGTATCCCCATTGGTGATAGAATCATTGGATCGAATAATCGTGCCGCGGGGCACTTAGAAGTAAAACATGTGGAGAGAAGGGGTGGAAAGTAGCAGGAGGAAATTTTTTTTTTGGAAAAAAAACATAATAACAATGAGAAGCAAAGGATCAATAGGGGAAAAGTTGTAAAATCACAAACCAGGTCAACTGTTTGATAGAGAGGGGAAAAATATGGATAGTTGAAATCGACCATCGTTGCGAACTAATCAGTGCTTGGACGCGTTATTATCAAAAAGAAAAAACTCTTCGAATATTGACCGTGAAATAAATATGATTAGGGTCACACGAAAAAAAAGGAAAAGGAAGGGAAAAATTCTTCGACGATAACCTGAGAGGATTCAGGAATAAAAAATTTGGGCGGAAAGTGACAGGAGAAATTTCCGCGTAAATTAGTCAGCATACGATAAGCCGCGAAGTACTCCGATGCATAAAAAGGTGCCGGGCACAGTGCAACCTGCGCGGCAGAAGCAGTAAGCCAGGTCTGCCGGTAGTGCAGCCGTGCGGACGCCCGGGCGTAAACGAAACGCGTTCCGCAGCGGATCTAAATAATATTCTAAGCACCATTCCGACATACTTCGAATACACATGGATGTATTTAAAATACAGCTGTATTTAAAAGTCTTTAAAATCTAAAACAGTATTTAGAATCTGCGATTGCGCAGATTTATTCCAGCAATTAATCGGCATTCCCATCATAAGGTTGGGAAACGGGTGCTTAATTCGATGGAAGGGAAAAAAGCGGACTCGAGTTGTGAACGGTCTATAAACTCAGTGGACTGGTCCATAGGTTGTCGAAAACAAGAAGTTTCAAAATCTTGAGAGAATCCTTGCGAGAAAGTGTAGCAACACGGGTGCAGGGGATAGATTTCCAGTTGCTCAGAACAAGGATATTGGTGAGAAATCTAAGCAAGTTAAATAATTTTTATTTTTTGAATATTCTCAACTAAATGACCCAGCATAATCTATTGCTAAAACAAATCTTGAGTCGTTAACACGACACCAGACAGGGGGCTAGACAAAACGAAAAATAAACCGGATCCCTGAAAGAAATCAACCCGAGGGGAAAAAACATAATGGGAAATTCGATACCGCGTCGTACTAAATGTCCAAATAAATCAGATTTGGGGCAACTGGAACACGAAAGCTTCAAAAGGGTTAAAAATGGCTCAAATGGCTTCTAATCTGGGAGCAACATAAGAAAATCTAGGAGAGTGTAGGAAAGCCGACAGGGACTATTTAAAAAATGGGGAAAAAGCCCCGTGCTAACGCAGAACGGTGAACGGAACTTAACGTAGATACGAAAATAACATTCGGTGCAGGTCAGCATCCGAAATTACAGGTTTGTTACGGCCAATAACGAACATATTTCATGACGTACGAATTCTACGTCATTCGTAACTGTCCTCTCCTACCCCGCTCGGTAGACGGGGAAAATTCAAAAAATGGGCTCTGGGAATTGGGAAAAAGGGGAAAATAATTCCTGAAAACCCTGAAGCATGCAAACACGCGCCGAGTGCAAAAATGGGACAGCCAGGGCAACGGCTGTACCTATCCCGCAGTGACAGGCTAGAGTGTGTCGGCCGCCAAGAAAAGCCGACGTAGCGGAAAAAGAAAGGAGAGCAAATAATGAAATATACATATGCGTACACCTATGCGGCACGAGGCCAGTGACCCGAGGTATACGACGGAAGCGGCGCAAGGACAGTGCGAGTCGCGTGCCCGTCTGTAACCTGACGCTGACACCAGCCGGAGAGAAGACGTAATCATGAGTGGCGACCAGGTGCACTGATCTACGACTTGAGCACCGGGTCAGCACTTCTCCGGAACGGAATGCGACGGAAAGGCGGAACAGCAGGCAACCCGAATAAAGCGCAACGAAGATATCCGGCGCGTCTCGGAAACGCGTCAAGAGCTAACCCGAAGGAGGGGAAGAAACGGGAAAAACCCAGGAAATCACGGCAATCTAACATTTTATTTGTACATGAAAATGCGTACGACGTGTGGTTACAAAGATGGAAAAAATATATATATACTAATTGACCAAAAAACAGAGGTGACCAGCACCACTCGGCGAGCCGCCAGTCCATCTCGCCCCTCGCGGCGCGTCTCCGCCGGGACGCCGGATCTTCTACATCTTCATCCTCGGAGTCGGAAGCTCCCGCGGGGCGGATGGTCGGCCTAGAACCCTCGGGGGGCTGAAGGGCGGGACGGCAAGGCAAGAACACCTCTCCGAACCGTTGGAGGCGAACGCGGACGGCCCGGAGGTTGATCATCGCCGGGGTCAGCACGCGGATTCGCGGGAACGGTGCTGACGGCACCGGATGGATCCTCTCCGGAAGGAAACCTCGCCCAGGGGACCCAACGATCTCCACGTCGGGGCGAGGGGACCTAGCGGGCCCAGCAGACCGACCGTGGAGGGGCACCCCGGCGGGCTCGACAAGCCAGACGTCCGGACAGGTGACGTCTCCTCTGAGAAAAAGGAATAAAAATTAGTAACCCATCAACCTCCTATTTGCGGGAAAATAATTTCTAGAAAAGGGAGAAATTAATTTTTGAAAAGTAAAAGTAAAAGTAGAAGTAAAAGATTTTTTGATACACAACTTTCCGAAGAAAAACAATCTTTTTACTACAAAGTAAACTCCCACATTTGGCCCTTCAATATCAAAAAGGAACGGAAAAGGAAAAAGAAAAAAATGTTGCCTGGGGCAATTACCAAAGGGGGAAAAATCTTTTTCTTTTTATATATAGTGAATATAACTTAACTACTTAAAGGGGTGACATTTTTTCACAATACAAAAAAAAAAATTGGGAAAATTATAGGTAAAAATTAAAGGCTTACCTTCGCGGGTGGGCTCGGGCTACGTCCTGAACTCATTCATGATGTCCGAAGTAGCGTATGTGATGGCCCGAAACAAATAATTAAAAACCCACCAGGGAAACGGCGGTCAATATAGCCTAAAAAGGTGTGAACGCGTCGAGCCACCGGGCATTGACCCCGGCCATCAGCAGAAAGCAATAGCGGGGAGGCCTTCCGCCCCGTGTTCTGCAACAGGGAAGAATATTATACTTCCCCGTTCGGGTGAGTTGGAGTAATTCGGGAAAAACTTTATGGGTAGGTGGTTATACATATTTGCACTTCTGTAATGCTATTACCTCTCTAGTAACATGAAACCCGGGGTACACAGATCCTAAAAATAAAGCTCGCCGGAGACGAGCGAAAAGAAACGAAGTTTCTTTTCTTTTTAGGGGGGAGGAATGTTATACCCCGGATAGGGTAGTAGCACCCTATTAAGGGGGCAGTAATATGACATTAATTAATTAATATAATTAATTAATGTAGTGACGTTAATTAATATAATGTAGTAATGTATTAAACATCATTATACATTTTCGGGCAACAATATAATATTATACCATATTCGTATAATAGTATAATATTATAAAATAGTCGTAATAATATATCGTAGTATATTAAAGTATGGTAGTATACATTCCAGTTCGGACAGCGGTGTCCGAAAAGTGGAGCAACTCCGGTTGCACAATATCGAGGTATGCAGCGGCACGCGACGAGCGCGCGTCGTTGCAACGAAGTCCACCAAAAATCTGAGTCAGCCGTTAAGCAATCACGGGCGACTCGGTAATTAGAGCATCGACTCGAGAATTACCGAGTCACATATGCCGAAATAAAAACATGCTCCAAATCCCGTTCGCGAAGAAGCGAGGATTTGGAAAGATAATTGTTTACAGAAATAAAGTGAACCATAAACATTCAAACAATATTAAGCTGACGTGCTTGCTCTCTTACTCGTATATAAGGGATCGAGAGCGGGCAATCATCAGTCTCTTCGGAACTCCTGATTCTTACGGTTGACTATAGGGATACACCTCGAGCGCAGCTCAAACACGATAAGTGGGTCGGGTAATTGTAAACCCCTATTGTGAAAGATTAACGCCGGAGTGTCGTTAATCTGGAAGGTGTATCAAGCGTACAGAGTGCATCAGCGGTTGGTAATTCAGAAGGACAAACGTGAGCATAAATAGAACTTTAATAAAGAAACTGAAGCATCAAGGGATAACATATAAATAGAGCAATATCAAACCAGCAGAATTAATCAAGCATTAATAGAGAAACTAATCAAGCATAAATCGAGGAATTAATCAAGCAGTAAAGACAAAGCATCGAAAGACGTAATAGAGCGTTAATAGATAAGGTAACAAAGCTTCGAATGAGCTTTAACCAAGGAGTAAATCAACGTCACGTTGGGCGTTGATTCGACTTGTCCTGGCAAAAGGAAAACCTTAATCGAAGGTTCCTGGTGAGCATTGTTATACAGTGAACATAATAATGCAACCCTTGTAAAACTCCGAACATATAAATACTTTGTTAAACATATTAAATATCTAAATATCCTGTTTCACAGATATAAATTGTTAAATAAATATTGTTAATTGTATAAATTTATATTTGTACTCCACTTGGTATCCAACCCTTTACTGAGCACATCCCCAACCTTCCGAGCTAACGGCTCGCGCACAGACCTCAGATTAGCTACCTGAGTTTCTGCGGCATAACAGTAGGTAATATACTTTATAAATTTATAAATTTTAGGAATTGTTCTAATCTGACAAAACGTTCTTAAAGAATAAGTGTAATTCTCTATCTTCAGTTAAATTAGTATTAGTTGTACAAATCGTTAATTTATTTTCCTGTGTTTCGTATTGTGTTTCGTGAGTGAGGTATTTTGGAGATTAGGGCAAAAGTAAACTTTTCAGCGAAAAATTTCTATTGGTGCAATTGTTGATAATTAATAACAATAACAGTAATACGCGTCGTTTATTGTTGTGTGTGTTTGTGTAAGGGAATTCCATGTCTCCCTCTGCCATGCACCATGGCGGTCGTACGCTTTGACACACGCTACGCGCAGAAGCGCTATGTAGCTCGTCGGCGCTCGGTTCCCCCGTTATTCTAGCTGTTATCTCTCTGGGTGACGTGAGTGCGCTTGGCGTGCAAGTATAGGGGAGGACGGCAATAGCGTTGCGTATGAGTCGGAGCGAGAGGGTAATAGTCACGACGGCACACAATGGACAAATGTCACCGGCTATGTATTATAATTTTTCCTATTGTCAGTTTAGAGATTTTTTTTTCTGCTTTTTTTAAATTTAAATGTTGTTAGTGTTTTTTTTTTTTTTTAGTCACACAAGCGGAAATATATGTGTCATGAAAAATAAATGAATGAGAAAAAAAAATAATAATTTGAGGTACTTACAGTGCCAAGGATGTGAGGATATGTCGTTGCGTGAAAGATCTTCTCTTTTTTGTTTATATTTGTTCGACTTCCTTCCTTCAGTGTCAAAAATACCAGTGCGTATATTTTCGTAGGTATTAATCGGTTTTTTTCTGGTTTGGATAAAATTATTTCTTCCTTCCTTCCTTCAATTTTTTGCTGTGGACTTGTATTGGTGTAGTGTTGTTGAATGTTGTTGAAAATTTTCGTTGAGAGTGTTGTTGAGATTTGTTGAACTTTGCGTTGAATATATGTTGAAAACTTCGTTGAAAATTTTGTTGAACGGTGCGGTGAGATACTTTTCAAATTGGTCGAAAATTAAAAATGTCCGTTGCAAAGGTTTGAAATTTAGGTTTGAAGTAGTGTCGAAATTTGTTGAAATGTTTTTGATGGTGTTAAAAAAAAGGTTCATCGAGTTTATTGTCCGGAGTTTCGTCGAAAGAAAAATTTTGTAACTGATTCTAAGATTTGTGAGCGTCGCAAACTTCACCAATTGTCAGTATTCTCGCGATGCACGATTTTTCTGTCTTTTATTTGTTGCACTTTTTTTTATATGTCCGAAAGGTTTGCCCGATTTACGAATTTTATTTAACGATGGAACTGAATTTAATAATTTCTGAGAAGGAAAAAAAATGAGTGAACGTGTTTAAGTAGTTCGAACACTTCTGACACCATGTGATAGTCAGGATTCGTCGAGGTGTTATGAATGTGTGTTGAATGCAGAATATAAGTGAATAATAACCGTGGTACTTTATTGTCGAAACTATTTGGAGAGCGTAACGTCTTACAGGATCGGAGACTGATGATGAACTGAATAAAGGGCCTGTCGAGAGCAGGGCCCTCGCCTATTGCTGCGCGCGACATGATATTCCTACGTGCGATAAGACGGCCGCTGCTCGCGCGTGACGAGTGCAGCGGCTGGACCGCTACCGTGAGAGCGTTAGCGTTCGCACGGAAGGTGCTGACGGTACAGAGATTAGCGCGGATGAGACAAAATGTATTAACTTGAGTTTCCTGTGAGCAGAAATACTCATTCGAAATACGGGACCGTCACATTGTACGCAAATAAAAAATGATACAAATACAGAATTATTACTTTAAATAATGTCTTACAAATTTCGTATTTCTATATTATATATTAATTTTTCCCAGAAAATTAATATACGATTTCCCGGTTCGCCCAGAAATAAAAACTATGAACCGTAGATATTGATACGCGAGACGAAATATTTTGGTTCTCATGTCTTTATCTATGAGTCAAAGTTTCATGATTCTGAGTGAACCTAGGAACCATACATTACGGTATCAACATACGCTTCTACGCTGGTAAATTTGCGGTACCAGCGTAACAAGAAACCATATATTCGCGAGAATATACGGTTTATCGATGATACAATGTGTGGTTCGAGCATAACGGAAACGGTATATTTTTTCTACGAATATGAATATTCGTATATTTCCGAATATGTATCTGTATATTCATGGATAGAAAATACAGTTTTCCGCTACGCTCGAATCGCACATTATACCATCGATGAACCGTATGTTCGTGGACAAAAAATACGGTTCTCCGCTACGCTCGAACCCCACATTGAACCATCAAGGAACCGTATATACGGTTCGAGCGTATCGGAAAACCGTATTTTCTATCCATGAATATAGGGTTCATCTATGGTACAATGTGCGGTTCGAGCGTAGCGGAAATCCGTATTTTGTATCCACGAATATACGGTTCATCTATGGTTCGAGCATAGCGGAAAACCGTATTTTCTATTCACGAATATACGGTTCATCTATAGTTCGAGCATAGCGGAAAACCGTATTTTCTATCCACGAATATACGGTTCATTGATAGTACAATGTGCGGTTCGAGCATATCGGAAAACCGTATTTTCTATCCACGAATATACAGATCATCGATGTGTTATGCCGCGGAAATCCGGTTAGCTACTCCGGGTTACGCGATAATGTTTTTTGGGGATGATCCAGTAAAGGGTTGGAACCCACGTGAATTATTAACACAGTTTTATTGAAATATTATTAAACGATATTTTACAGTTTCAAACAATATAAATTATTAACAATAATTTATTAGTAAGATTCGCTTGCAAATTAATATCGGAGATTATTTAACTAATTATTTAATTAAATAATGATTATTCGTTTAATGGTTATAACGTTCAAGTTATTCATCTGTCACAATTTATATCAAATTACCTTCGGTTATCTTGAATTACCGATCAATGTACATTTTGCACCCTTAAGGTTTCCTTTCACAATTACTATGGAAACGTTTACTCGTATTCAACCGTACTGTCAGACTGCCGAGTACCTGCTCTCGATCCTCTATGTATTCCTCGAGAGCAGGTGTATCAGCTTAATATTTAGCGCAAGTTTATAATCTACTTAATTTCTGTAAACAAATATCTTTCCAAATCCTCGCTTTTTCGTGAGCGGGATGTGGAGCATATCATCCTTTTCGCAATTCTCGCCTCGGTATTCTCGAGTCGGTGCTCCAGTTACCGAGGCGCTCGCGGTTGCCTAACTGCTGCGTCAGCAGTATCGACGCTCGACGCTTGACGTTCGACGCTCGATGTACGCTCGATGCGTAACGCAACCGAATGTGTCTAGCAACCGAAATAATCGGTGCCGAGACTCTTCGAAATAATAATATATATTTCGAATTATCTATAATAATTATTAATACCTGCCCGGGGCACAACATCCCTCCCCCCTAAAAAGAAAAGAAATCTGATTTCTTTTCGCTCGTCTCCGGCGGGCTTTATTTTTACCATTTCCGTGTGCCCCGTGCCTAATGTTATGAGCAAAGCGGGAAAAAAAAAGAAAAAGTTTCGATTTCCACAGGTGTGCGTACGGGTTAGGCGTACTTCCGGGCTCTTGCGGAATACGGAGGCGGAAAGCCGCCGCTATTCGTTTTTGCTGACGGTCGAGGTCGACGCTCAGTAGGTCGACGCGTTTGCACTTTTTGGGATATATTAACCGTCGTTTCCCCAGTGTTTACACTTATTCGTTCATCAACCGCCAGTTATTTTCTTTCAACTTGAATCTACACGATGAGCTCCAGACGCATCCCGAGCCCACCCGGCAAGGTAATTATTTGTTATTTTATTTTTATTTTTTTCCCCTTTTTTACTCTATTTCTATTTAACCCTCGTAATTCATTTCGTGTATTCCCTGTGGTTTTTCCCCTATTTATCTAATCCTAAGAAATATTACTTTACCCGATTAATTATTTTTCCCCTATTTTTTTTTTCTAGAGAGTGCGTGTCACCCTTCCCGGTGACCTGATTTACACACTGGTGGTCCGTCCCAATTCCTCTGGCCGGTCCAGCCCCGATGTGGAGATCATCGGGCCCGAAGTGAACTCGGCCGCGGCTGAGCCTGTGGCGCTGGGGTCCCGGAGGAGGCAACCTGCCTCCCGGAGGGTTTGCTCCGCTCGATCCGTGGAAATTTCAGCAGCCGCAATGGAGTTCAGCGGCGCCCATGGTCGGATGCCCAGGCCCGGGGAGGCCCTTCTCCCCAGGAGTCGTCTCGCCCCCTTGCCTCGGGGGGCTCCTCGTGTGATGCCGCGTCCAGCCGGGGCCTCGGACTCGGAATCCTCGGACGAGGAAGAAGAAGAAAAAGAAGACCCTGGTTCTCGTCGCCGCCGTGCCGCCGCAGGCGTCATGGACTGGCGTTTCGCGGAGTGGAACTGATTCTCCCAGCTCCGTCGTGTACAATATTATTTTTTTTTGTACATTTATTTTGTCGAATAAATGAATGTTTTTTTTTCTCCTCCGAAAAATTTGATTTAAATAAATGTTGGGTTGTTGTACACAAATGGTTTTTTGTTTTCCATGACTCTTCCTCCTTCCCGAATTATGCGCCGACCCGGGTTGCCACCAGGGGAATTATACGCGGCTCCTGTACGGGAGTTTTTTCTGCCCTTCCTCGTAGGGCGCGGTATACCATATAACCGACGATGGCCAGCAGGGCAAGCGTGCCCACTGCATAGGACCCGACGGTATGGTATAGCTGCGTGCGAGTCGACGGGCTAGCTGGCTCCGTCGACTTTAATTCTGTCTTAATTTTTCGTAGCCGTATGCTTAGATTTTGTAACTCGTGAGGGCTGTTTACCGCACGCTCGAGTTTGGTGTCCATTATCCTCGTCATCAGTTGAGGCATTTGTTCCTCCTCGGCTGGTAGCAGGGTAAGGTTGTAGGCCGGCACGTAGCCTGCTCCGGCGACTTGCTGACTCCAGCGTTTCACCGTCTCCAATTTGAAGTCGGCCGCAGTGACGACACACCGTTCGTGGACGGTCAATAACCCTGTGCCGTCGAGACGCTCCTGCCTCGTCGGCTTACCGTGACAGCCGATGCTCACCGTCTCTCCACGCGGTGCTACAAACAGCCACTGCCCGGGTTGCCTCATACCCATTACAAGTGTGTGCGTAAGCTTCAATATTTTCTTCGGGCAACGCTGACCCTGACCTACCGCTCCCTCGGTGTAAAGTCGTACGCCGCAGGGGGCATCCATGTTGATGGTTAGGGTGGGGTACCGCGGTGGACAATAGTACTCGTCCCTATCCCTTTTACAGCTTTCCAGGTCGGCTGTCGTTACTCGGAGATAATGTCTGTTCTCCCGGTCTACCACCACGAGATCCTCGGCGGCTTCCACGTAGTAATAGGTGTCGTTTTTCCACCTTCTCGGGAGAGGATAAGCGTAGTTCACATTGTAGACCGAGGGTCCGACCAGTGGGATTTCCAACATTAGGGTTATTATGCCTCCCTTTCGATACGCCCGTGGCGTTGCCAGTCGTAAGATGGCCGCCGCATTTTCCTGCGTGGCTGGCCGTGGGAACCCATACCCTATGGGTAGGTGCGGTAGGGCTTCCGTAAGATACCCCGTCAGTGCAGCTGGCGTGACTGTTGACGCACTTATGGTTCCGGAGGCCACACTGGCGAAGAGTTCGGCCATATTTTCTACCTCCCGCAGAGAAGTCTCCACGGAGGCTTCTATGAGTGCGAGACTCTCGTCGAAATGCTGTCGTTCGCTTAATACCTGAGTACGATTCCGGAAATATTCGTTCACCGTGCGTACCATGGTGTGCAATTTCTGTAGATTTCTATGCGAGGCTCGTGACGTTCTGTTGAACATTTCCAGCGTCGTTTCTACGACCTGCAGTTGCTCTTTCATGGCCTTCTTCAGGGTCCCCTGGGTGCCCTGGATTGCGGCAATCTCTGCATCTATCCGTTCCCCATCCGCTGCGTCCAGATTGCCGGTGATGGCTTTTACTACCGTGCCTAGGCAGTCAATCAATCCCCGTCGCTTCCGGTTTGGCTCCACGCCGACGAGGTCCTGCACGACTCCTACATTCTCCTCGATTTTTTCCGACAGACGGACAAGATGCTCCAGCATCTCTGCGCAATGGCCATCCGGGCTACCGTACATTTCACATTTTATTCGGACCTCCCCCAGCTGGAAATTAATTTGGTGTTCCATATATGCCAAATTCGATAGGTCCATCCGAATTGCCACGGTAGAGACGTTGGTGTGAAGATGCAGTAGTCCGACCTTCTCAAAATACAACCCGGGTGCATCCCTGAAGGGCTGTATCTCGTACGGGCCATCTGAAGCGACGGCTATGGCCGGTAGACCGGCCTGTAGACCCGCCAGCATCAATCTGTAATTTTCTCGTTTTTATTTTATGCCTAGCATTTTCCCTGAGTGAAGCCTTGTCGAAGCCGATGTCTCCCTATGGGTCTAACTGAAGTTAGACCCGTGGTTAGACCCTCCTTTACCCCCTTCCTTCTATTTTTCCTTTGTTTTTATTCCACCACATAATTTCGTAGACGGTCTACGTGCACCTTGACCACGCGACGCCTCTGGTGAAGGCTGTAGTTGCACGGAGGGTGTTCCCCCACGATGGGGTAGGGTCCTATCCACTTCGGGGTTAATTTTGCTGACCGTCCCCGACGTACCGTCTCGTCGCTCAGCAAAACTCGGTCTCCGACCTTGAACTTCCTTTCCCGGGTCTTCTGATCATAGTAGACCTTGGCCCGTTCCTTGGCGACCTTCAGATTAACGTGAGCGGTAGCCCAGGCCGCACGTAAACGTTCCCGCAGTTCCTGCGCATAATCATCGTACGAGTAGGTGGGCCTGGGCGCCCTTTGGAGGGCCGTAGGTAGCTCTGCGTTCTCCCCGTAGACCAGCTGATGTGGTGTGAATCCGGTTGCCGTATGAGGTGTCGTGTTGTAGGTAAACATGGCGTAAGGCAACCATTCATCCCAGGTTCCCTGATCCTCGTCGATGTAACCCTTAAGGTACTCCGCGAGGGTCCTGTGCGAGCGTTCCAACGCCCCGTTCGACTCAGGGTGGTACGCCGTCGTTTGTATTTTTTCTATGCGCAACAGCTGGCATACGCCATTAAATATGGCGCTAAGAAAATTCGTGCCCTGGTCGGTAAGGATGGTCTCCGGCGCTCCGTACCGACATGAGATTTCTTTGGCAAATGCCTTCGCCACTTCGTTGGCCTGTTGCGTTTCCAGCGGTATGGCCACGCTGTATTTCGTGAGTAAATCCTGAAACGTCAGGATGTACTTATTCCGTCGCTCAGTCTTTGGCAACGGCCCTACGATGTCCATCGCACATTTTTGGAAGGCCCTGGTCGGTGTATCGGTGATTACCAATGGTGCCTTTGCTACTGGCCGTATCTTGTTTCGTTGGCACTTGTCGCATCGTGCCACGTATTTTTCTACATCCTTCCCCATACCGGGCCAGGTGTACCTTAATTTTATACGGGCCAGCATGCGAGCCACCCCCTGGTGCCCTCCCAGGGGTGCGTCATGGTGTTCGTGAAGAATCTTGGCTTTTTCTTCCTCGCTTATAGGTTCGCCGTCTGAGCGAACTCGCTCGTTCTCTTTCCCGCGGCGGCCGTCGGGCTGACTATCCGCGGGACTATTCCCCTGGCTGGCCGCTGCCTCGCTTGTCGCACGGGTTGCGGCTGCTTGGCGCTCCCGCGGACGAGGTTGCGCGCTGCCTTCCTTACCGTCGCTGCTCGGCTCGCTCGACTCCTTCTTTGTTTGTGCGCGTGTGGCTACACATATTCGACTCAACGCGTCGGCATTGGTGTTCTGTTTCCCGGCTTTGTATTGCACGACGAACTCATGCTCGGATAATTTTATTTTCCAGCGCATGAGTCTCGACCCAGGATCCTTAACGCTGAACAACCACGTTAACGGCTTGTGATCGGTTACGCTGTGAACCGAGTACCGTACACGTAAGGGCGAAATTGTGCAATTCCCCATACGATGGCGAGCAGCTCTTTTTCTGTTGTTGTATAATTTTGCTCCGCCTTGTTTACGGTTCGACTAGCATAGCAGATGGGCAGGTCTTCCCCTATCGGCCCTTGGGACAATATGGCCCCTATGGCCCTATCCGATGCGTCCGTGGTGACGATGAAGGGCTTCCCGAAGTCCGGATACTGTAGTACCGGTGCGGTGGTCAGCGCCCTTTTTAGGTCCTCCACAGCCTACTCATGCTTCGCTGTCCATGCGAATTTACTGTCCTTTTTGGTGAGCTCCGTCAAGGGCTTGGCGATTTTTGAAAAATCCTGGATGAACTTACGGTAATATCCGGCGAGTCCTAGGAAGGACTGCACCCCCTTAACATCCTTCGGGGTTGGGAATTCCCGGACGGAGGTCACTAGTGACGGATCAGGACGTACCCCCCCTGGAGATCACGTGCCCGAGGTATCGTGTTTCCAACCGCAAAAATCGGCATTTTGCCGGTTGAAGGGCCAGTTTCGCCTCCCGTAGGCGATGGAATACCTCCCGGAGCCGATTGTTATGTTCTGCCAAGGTTGCTCCGAAGATTACGATATCGTCTAGGTACACGTAGCATTTTAGCCCTTCGAGCCCTGCCAGTACTGTGCTCATTAGTCGTTAGAACGTTGGCGGGGCGTTTTTTAGACCGAAGGGCATTCGAGTATACTCGAAGTGCCCCTGCGGTGTTGAGAATGCTGTCTTCTCTTTGTCCTTTTCCGCCATCGGAATCTGGTGGAAACCGGAGGCAAGATCGAGTGACGTAAAATAGTGAGCTCGTCCCAGCTGGTCCAATATTTCCGCTATATGCGGCAGCGGGTACGAGTCCCCGATGGTGACCTCGTTTAATTTGCGAAAGTCCACCACCACTCGCATTTTTATCTTTCCTGTTGCGTCAGGTTTTTTCGCCACTACGAGTAACGGAGCGTTCCACTGACTCCGACTTGGCTGTATGATGCCCTCCTCGAGCATGCCCTTTGTCTGTTCTCGTACCTCTTTCTTATGTGCTTCCGGTAGGCGATAAGGGTGTACCTTGATAGGCTGCACACCCTCCGGAATCGGGATGCTGTGCTCTACCATATTGGTACAGGGCAGCCGATCTCCTTCAAGATGGAATATGTCCGCGTACTCCTCGCAGACTTCCATTAACGAATTCTTTTCCTCTTTGTTGAGGTGAGTAACCTCGATCGCCTGACGTAACTTCTCAAGTCGCGTGCCGCCCGTTCCCATTGCTGCGTTTACTTCGCACGTTGCAACGGCGAGCTCGCCGTGCAGCTCATCCGCTGACGCTAGCGGCTCGAGTTTCACCGTCGGCCGTTCGACGTACACATACTCCGGTGTTGTGTTTACAAAACTCACCGCACAGCTGTTACCTTGGGGCGAGGTCACACAGGCTCCGAGTATCACTCCCTCGGTGACGCCACGTTTCTCGATGAGCCCTTCATTGGTACTTAATGTTGACACGTAGGCGATATTTTCGCTGCGTGGCGGCAAAGCGATCCGTAGGCCTCCATCCACCAACGGCATGCAGTGCCCCTTAATTTTTATGACCTTCCCCGGAAGGATGTCCACCCCTTTCTCCTTGATAAAATCCATCCCTAGGATTCCATGGGTCTGCACATGAAGATTCTGCGGTATCACACGGAACCAATGCTTCACGGACGCGAAGGGTGTCTCTAGTTCCACGAGGGCGGCGTAGAGCGCGTTCAGGGCTCCTCCTCCCAGCCCCCTTAACGACACCCCCGACCTTGCCGCCGGAGTGTCGGCGGATAGCACATTTTCGTGAATTAAACTCACCGTCGCCCCGGTGTCCGCCTTAAGGATCAATATTCCCTGTCGGCTGGATGGGGACTTAATATGGAAGTCGCTAGCCGAAGCGTGGGGCCCTGGAGACCCTATCGCGTACACTTCGGCTTCCTTATGGGGGTTGACCTGCCCTATTTGTCCCTTCCGACGGAATGAGGCCACCGTCAGTAGCTTGGTGGTTGGCGTCTCGGGCTCCGATGCTGTTTCCGTGGACACTGCTGTGTAAACATTGGCCTCCCTTAAGGGTCTTTCTGTGGCCATGTTGACCCGAAATGTCCCCACAGTTCCTTCTTGCCCCGGATGCATGGCGACTTCCTCCCTTCGATGCTCGTTTTGCCGTTTATTTCCGTTGTTGCTATTATTTTTGGTTCGCTGGTCGGCCTGCTTTCGTGCCCGGCAATCTTTCCAAAGAAGCCCAGTCTTTTTACAGTAATTGCACGTGATACTTGCCACGTGCACGTCTCTCGGTGCGGGTGCTGGGAGACTTTGCCGACCGGATCGGCAATGTTTTGCCAAGTGTCCGGTCTTTCCGCAGGTGTAGCAGGGTCGAGTGGCTCCCCCTGTCGACCCCTGCGATTGTCGGGAGTTTCCTCCGCCGCTGCTGGGCCGTGCCATGCCCGGCCGTCCTGATGTCATCTTTTCGACCTCGATAGCCCCCATTACGGCCTCATGTAGACCCTGGTGATTCCGGGACCGAACGATCGTCTGTATTTCCTTTTTTAACCCGGTTTCAAAATTCATTTGGGCACTTCTTCGGATGGCTCCTCCGATGGCACGAGCTTCCCGCGCATCGGTACCTTCGCACAATTTCTCGATAACCTCCACCGTAAGGGTCTCGACCCTTGTGGCGTAAGTTGACACATTTTCCTTCGCGTCCTGGCGCAAGGTACAAAATTGATATTGTAACGAAGCGAGTGACTCGCGCTTTCCGTACAACGCTTCCAACTCCACGCGCAAATCATTAAGGGTGACAATCGTTTTGTGACGCATCTCCCGCGTCGCTCGGTCTTCCAGCTTGCTGCTGCGTATGAGCGTGAGGAGGGTGGAGCGTTGCCTGGGTCTTACCATGCCCCATACCGCCTCACAGGATAGCATAAACCCGTCAAGTTTTGCCGGGTCGTTGCCGTCAAATGTTTTTATGTTCCGAAGGGCCGATGCCATGTCCAGGTATTCGACCTCCTCCTCTACCGGCGCCGTTATCCGTGCTCGTCGTTGAGATGGAGGCGGTTGTGGCGGAGGGCTTGTCCGCCTGCGTGTCGCCCTAGGCTGACCCTCTAAGACGTAATCCCTTAAGGTCTCCTCCATCGCAATAAGCCGTTCACCCACAGAGTCATCTGCTGGGGGACGCGCGGACTGGTCCAGCACCCGCTGTAGCTGGTCCCCTATGCCCTATAGTTGCTGCTCGAGCCGGGTTAACCGCCGGGTTGCAGCATCCTCTTCTAGGGGCTGTTCCCCCTCCGTGGGCTGTTCTTCTTGACCTTGGACGGAGTCGTTGTCCTCCTCGTTCACCGCCCCGAGTTCCCTGAATAGGGCTCTCCGTGATGCCCGCACCGCCGGTCTAAACGGCGGAATATCCACGCCGTTCCGGTCCGTAGACCCGGGTGCCCTATTCCCGCCGGTCGGGTTAGGCTTCCCGTGCTGCGTGCCTTGCATCTGCGACCGCAGACGCGCGATTTCCCCATCCACCATTGCCGGGGTGACCTGATCATTGCGTTCGAACATCCGGACGTTTACATCCTCCCATCCGGTCCCCCTCTGGATGTTCACCCCGAACATCGGGTTTGGTGATTCCTGTTGCCCTGGTTGGCCATCCCCCCGTGGGCTTTCGCCCAGGGCCTGCCGTGTTCGATTTGTAATTTCCGAGAGGGCATTCTGGACCCCCTCCACGACCTGAAGGGCCTCTTCCCCGTACCGGGGGTGGCACCCTGCCGTCCCGGTCGCTCTGCGCTGTGGATGCTCATTTTTCTTCCTTTACTCTTTGCTTCGATATTTTATTCGATAATTCTATCGCTTGGTAGCGTCCTACCGGCTTCGACAAAGCTCCGTTTTTTTCCCAAAAAATTTTAACGAGTAGTGTGGAGTCACTTACAGTGCGTGCCACATTACGGGATGCCTTTTAGTCCGTGACGTATAACCCTTGGGGTTCCAGGCTCCCTTCTGACCTTGATTCAACGTCCCACTTGCTGGCGACGCCCTTCGGGTATCCTGCAGCGATCCTCGAAGGCTCCGGTTGATACCTTCCGTTACCTCTCCTGGGTACGGGATGTCCACGTCGATCCTTTGATCGCCCTATGGTCCGCCTGAGCTCTAGTCGACCCTTGGCTCGCGGAATTTACACACGTTACCGCACTCTGCGGAGCTTCACGATTTTGGTAATTTTTAGCGGTTTAAAATTCACTCTGGATATCCCACCGCTGCCACCAATGTTATGCCGCGGAAATCCGGTTAGCTACTCCGGGTTACGCGATAATGTTTTTTGGGGATGATCCAGTAAAGGGTTGGAACCCACGTGAATTATTAACACAGTTTTATTGAAATATTATTAAACGATATTTTACAGTTTCAAACAATATAAATTATTAACAATAATTTATTAGCAAGATTCGCTTGCAAATTAATATCAGAGATTATTTAACTAATTATTTAATTAAATAATGATTATTCGTTTAATGGTTATAGCGTTCAAGTTATTCAATCTGTCACAATTTATATCAAATTACCTTCGGTTATCTTGAATTACCGATCAATGTTGAGACCTCCCCTCCCTCCTGATAACGAAGAGCACGCGCCAGCACAAGCACGCAAGCCAGCACGACGATCACAAGAGGGACCGGTGGCGCCATCCGCCGGGATCGAGCACCAACCCGGTCGATACGAAGGCGACGCATGCGCACTCGGCGGACGGGCCGGAGAAGGCCGAGCCTAACAGCGACATGCGGCGGCCACCAACGGTAACCACGATCAGGCACAACCGGCAGCAAAAACGAGGGAAAAACAACGCCGTCGATTGGCCAGAAATGACGACACCCGAAGGACAAAAAGCACCCTATTTGCGAAAAGGTAAAAGGGCGAAAACGTCACGGGATCCTCGCGTAAGGATGGAGGGTGAAGGGAGAAGACCATCATGAACCAATAGCAAAATTGGATGCAAAAAAGACTAAAGCGCAGGCGCACGGCCGCCAAAAACATACAAATTACGCAGGGAGGAAGGCGTAAATTTACATACAAAAACCCCGGAAATCGCCAATCGATTATCAGTCAACGATAACAACAATCACCGGAAGCAACACCAAGAGGACCACCAGCAGTAAACGGGCAAGTGAAAAAAGTTAAAAAGTAAAAAAAAAGAACTTGTAAAATATTGCCTGTGCTCGAAATTGACTTGTAAATATTTCAAATGTGCTCGATAAGACTTGTAAAATATTCGATGTGCCTGCTAAATACTTATAAAATATTCGCTCTGCTAAAAACTGTTGTGCCCCGGGCAGGTACTAATAATTATTATAGATGATTCGAAATATATATTATTATTTCGAAGAGTCTCGGCACCGATTATTTCGGTTGCGAGACACATGCGGTTGCGTTACGCATCGAGCGTACATCGAGCATCGAACGTCAAGCGTCGAGCGTCGATACTGCTGACGCAGCAGTTAGGCAACCGCGAGCGCCTCGGTAACTGGAGCACCGACTCGAGAATACCGAGGCGAGGAATTGCGAAAAGGAAAATATGCTCCAAATCCCGCTCACGAAAAAGCGAGGATTTGGAAAGATATTTGTTTACAGAAATTAAGTAGATTATAAACTTGCGCTAAATATTAAGCTGATACACCTGCTCTCGAGGAATATATATAGAGGACCGAGAGCAGGTACTCGGCAGTCTGACAGTACGGTTGAATACGAACGTTTCCATAGTAATTGTGAAAGGAAACCTTAAGGGTGCAAAGCGTACATCGAACGGTAATTCGAAATAACCGAAGGTAATTTGAGATAAATTGTGACAGATTGAAAAACTTGAACACTTTAACCATAAAAAGAATAATCATTATTTAATTAAATAATTAATTAAATAATCTCTTGTTAATAAGTTATTGATAATAATTTATCTTTATTGAAACTGTAAAATATCGTTTAATAATATCTCAATAAAACTGTGTTAATAATTCACGTGGGTCCTAACCCTTTACTGGATCATCCCCAAAAAACATTATCGCGTAACCCGGAGTAGCTACCCGGATTTCCGCGGCATAACAAAACTTATAAAATATTCGCTCTGTTAAATACTTATAAAATATCCGCTCTGCTTGCCAAATACTTATAAAATTTTCACGCTGCCTGCTAAAACTTATAAAAATTATGGGATGTGCGGGCGGAAACTTATACTGTGCCTAATAAACACTGGTAAAATACATACTGTGCTCACCTAGACTTGTACCCTATTCGCCGTGCCTGCTAAGTCCCTGTAAAATACTCGCCGTTCCGGCCAAGAAACATAAAAAGAACTTGGTGTGCGGGAAATACCGTAAAAACGTTTTAAGTGCGCAAAGATACGACGAAAAACGGAACCGAGGGTGCGGCAGGGATCGGCCCGGGAACTCGGCGAGCCGCAATAACGAAATTCAAACCGCGGGATAAAAGACCGGAGCGCGCCGGTAATTTACCATAAGTGACGAGAAGTTTCGGGACGACGAAGGAGCGCGACAAACTCGGAAACACGGACGGAAACTATACGGCGCACGTCCCGAGACAACACCTACGAAGTGGCGACGAAAAAGAAGCACTAGAAAACACACAATTCGACTAAGAAAGTCCGAAGCGACCGAGCTGTCACCAACGCACCGAGCGCCGTGACGTCACAGCAAGCCAAGCGGCGAACGGCGGCCATCTTCCCACAGCTCAGGCTAAGGCCCGGACTCACACGAGAGGCGTACCCACACGCGGCGACAGGGACTGGACTGGGCCAATTAGAGCCGTCCGTACGATATACGAAAAGGGAACCGAGTGAGCGCTAGGGGAAAGAAAACTGTAACAAGGAAATAAACGCCAATTTAACCCATTCTCTCGTGCCTGACACACCAGCCATAATTCCTAGACACTCGAGTCCAAGAAATCCCTGCCGTTTGAGTGCCGATCCCATACAGGACGCGCACGAATACGGGAATTAATGTAGGAAGCCTCGCTCCCGTTACAATGTACACTTTGCACCCTTAAGGTTTCCTTTCACAATTACTATGGAAACGTTTACTCGTATTCAACCGTACTGTCAGACTGCCGAGTACCTGCTCTCGATCCTCTATATATATTCCTCGAGAGTAGGTGTATCAGCTTAATATTTAGCGCAAGTTTATAATCTACTTAATTTCTGTAAACAAATATCTTTCCAAATCCTCGCTTTTTCGTGAGCGGGATTTGGAGCATATCATCCTTTTCGCAATTCTCGCCTCGGTATTCTCGAGTCGGTGCTCCAGTTACCGAGGCGCTCGCGGTTGCCTAACTGCTGCGTCAGCAGTATCGACGCTCGACGCTTGACGTTCGACGCTCGATGTACGCTCGATGCGTAACGCAACCGAATGTGTCTCGCAACCGAAATAATCGGTGCCGAGACTCTTCGAAATAATAATATATATTTCGAATTATCTATAATAATTATTAATACCTGCCCGGGGCACAACAGATGATACAATGTGCGGTTCGAGCATAACGGAAAACCGTATTTTCTATCCACGAATATACGGTTCATCGATGGTACAATTTGCGGTTCGAGCACAGCGGAAAACCGTATTTTCTATCCACGAATATACAGTTCATCGATGGTACAATCTACTATACTTGCTAGCAAGTCACGGTACATTCTCCAATGAATACTCGGATCATGTTCAGATCAATATACAGTCCGGAGGCTTACCAGTAACCGTATATTTCAGGCCTATATAAGTGAAATAAACGGTTAATGTGCTGTAACAAATTACACGGTATATTGCACCGTATTATCAACCGTACTATAGACTGCCAGGGAAAATAAATAAATAAATAAATAAATAAATAATAATAATTATTATTATTATTATTAACCGGTGCGGTGGTCTAGTGGTTAGCGTGCTCGCCTCTAAGACCTAAGCATCGGGAGGTCGACGGTTCGATTCCCGGCTTTATATGTTTCGACGAGAAGGGAAAAAAACATGGACGAGACGAAGCTCCAGATATATACATCGGTCACTCGCACACGGTAACTCCAAGTGTGAGTGTCGGATGTATATAGCTGTACTCCATTGTTTTCATTCTCTGTGAGACGCGACGAAAGTCCGACGTCGGGAATCGAACCTGAGACCGAATCGGCGTAGCGGACGTAGCGTACCCATCGCCCGGGACGCCGAGTCTGTGTGTATCAGACTCGACGCTCCGCAATAGCTATCCCTGGCCAGAGTGTAAGCTATCGTGCTCGGGCTTCATGGCACCGGGGTATGGTGCGTCACAACGATGCTTCTAGGATTCCAGGCGACTATCCTAGAATACTTTCAGCCTTGCCTCCTTAACCTGGGGCTCTGAGGAGGCCGACCATGTTTCCCTAGCTTGACTACAGATAGGGATGCTGGGGGACGGGAGACTAGGTAATGATACCCTAGCTACCGGCAATCCCAACAAGGGGGCGCTGGGAACACGGAGGAATGGCCATGATACCCTGGGCTACCCCAAAGAAGGCCTGCTGGGGGACGGGGGACTGACCAGGATACCCTGTGCTACCGGTAACCCCAAGAAGGGATGCTGGGGGACGGGGGACTGACCATGATACCCTGTGTAACCAGTAATCCCTACGAAGAAAGGTGTCAAGTCAAGAAAGACCCGAACAACGCCTGTCGGTTGTGTTCCGCGTCTGAGGAACACAACGTGGACAATTAAGGCATCGCGAGTGCCCCACAAGACCCGAGTACAATGGTCCAGCCGGACTGAGTGCTCGTATCGCTCCACGAAACCAAACCAACCAAAAAAATTATTATTATTATTATTATTATTATTAATTTTATTATTATTATTATTATTATTATTATTATTATTATTATTATTATTATTATTATTATTATTTTATTATATATAATAATTCGCTACAATCTACATTCGATTTTCTTCGAATTTTTTGTGTTTTCGAGTTTGCCCGAGCTCATAAACGACGAATATAGCAATTAAACGGTTGCGGATTAGATATCTTCGTCAAAATTTGAGATCAAAGAGAGTTCGAGACCGACATGACATCCAAGTTTTTTGGTGTCACCCAGTAGTTTTTGGTATTTTTTGGTTCTCCCGAGCTCACAATCGACGAATATGACAATTAAACCGTTGCGGATTGGATATTGCCGCCAAAATTTGAGATCAAAGAGAGTTCGAAACCGACATGACATCCAAGTTTTTTGGTGTCACCCGGTGGTTTTTGCTATTTTTTGGTCTGCTCGAACTCACAATCGACAAACATGACAATTTCCGTTCGAAAAGGACAACATTCAAATTCGTTGGTATTATCGGGCAGTTCTGGATAATTATATCATAAATTATAAATATAGATATATAAATAATTATATTATAATATTATATATTATATATATTGTGACGGCCCGCGTAGAAAAAAATAGTCTCACCGAGACACTCGGCGAAAGTCTCGGTGAGAATACCGATAACAATCTTGCCGATAATCTCGGCAATTGTCTCACCGAGAGTCTCGAAAAAATCAAGCATGCAATCGGGACCGGTACTCTTTGTAATACATCAAAGTGTATCGTGCGGATTGTTTTCGAGATTTTTCTAAAAGCGCAAAACAATCCCACGTACAATCTCACCGAGCTGCTTTGCGAATTTTTTGATAAAATACTCAATCAATCTCGCGTACAATCTACCCGAGCTTCTTTGCGTTATTTTTAGTAAAAAGTTAGAATCTAAAATACAATCTATCCGAGCTTCTTTACGAGATTTTCTATTCCTACGTCAGACTATCTCGCGTATGATATACCCAAGCTTCTTTGCGAGATTTTGTGTATAATATCAAAAAATCTCTAGCATAATCTATCCGAGCTTATTTGCGAGATTTTTTTATAACTACGGCAGATAATCTCGCGTATAATCTACCCGACATTTTTTGTAAAATGTCAAAGAATCCCAAATACAATCTATCCGAGCTTTTTTGGCGAATTTTTTTATGAAATTGTCGAACAATCTCTTGTACAATCTATCCGAGCTTCTTCCCGAGAATTTGGGTAAAATGTTAGTGAATCTCAAGGACAATCTGTCCGAGCTTCTTTGCGATGTTTTTGTAAAATGTCAAAGAATCTCAAGATCAATCTATCTGAACTTCTTAGCGGTTTTTTATATCGCCGTCAGATAATCTCGGGTACAATCTATGCGAGCTTCTTTGCGAGATTTTTTATAACTACGTCAGACAATCTCGCGTACAAGTTACGCGAGCTTCTTTGCGAGATTTTTTGTAAAATGTCAGCAAATCTCAAGTACAATCTATCCGAGCTTTTGGCGAGATTTTGTATTCCTACGTCAGACAATCTCGCGTATAATATACCCGAGCATCTTTGCGAGATTTCTTTATAACTACATCAGACAATCTCGGGTATAATCTACCCGAGCTTCTTTGGGTGATTTTTTGTAAAATGTCAGAATCTCCAGTACCATCTATCTGAGGTTGTTGGCGAGATTTTTTATTACTACGTCAGAAAATCTCAGGCACAATCTACGTGAGCTTGTTTGCGTGGTATTTTGTAAAATGGGAGATAATCTCACGTACAATCTATCGGAGCTCATTGGCGAGATTTTTTATAACTACGTCACACAATCTCGCGTAAAATCTACCTGACCTTCTGTGTGAGATTTTGTCGTAAAATGTCAGAGAATCTCAAGTGCAATCTTTCCGAGTTTCTTGGTGACATTTTTCATAACTACGTCAGACAATCTCGCGTACAATCTACCCGAACTTCTCTGCGAGATTTTTTGTAAAATATCAAAGAATCTTAAGCACAATCTATTTGAGCTTCTTGACGAGATTTTTTTATAACTACGTCAGATAATCTTGGGTACAATCTACTCCGAGCTTCTTTTTGACATACATAATGTACATACATTTGACATACATAATGTAACTACATCTGACAGTCGATTTAAATCACGCTAAAACGAGCTTTTAGCGTGATTTTAAAAAAATGTCGAACAATTGCGAGTACAATTTGTCCGAGCTTCTTTGCATAATTTTTTAATAAAATTGTCAGATAATCTCACGTAAGTGTCTGAGCTTTTTAGGGAGATTTTTCATACCTGTCGGAGAATCTCGCATATAATCTATCCACGCTTCTTGGCGAGTTTTTATAAAACTGTCAGACAATCTCGAATGTGACCGAGCTTTTTGCGTGATTGAAAAAAAATGTCGAACAATGTCGAGTGCAATTTGTCCGAGCTTTATCATATGATTTTAAAAATAATGTCAATGTCACGTACAATGTGTCCGAACTTTTTTGCGTGATTTTCTGTAAAATTGTCTAACAATCTCGCATACTGTTCCAACTTTCTTTGTGAGATTTCTTTAATCCATGCTACCTTGAATTATAGTGTGCTCTTATTAATGGTCGCTATTGGGTGCGATTTCCATTACATTGAAGTCATATCTTACCTTTTCTTTCTTCTCCATCGTCTTCGAATTCGTCTTCTGTATTAAGCAAGAGCAGGACGTACATTAATTCTGTCAGAAAAAGGGGAATTTGCAGGTACATAGCTTGTAACTCCCCTACATAACAACATCTCCCGTGTGGCCCCGGTGACGTCACACCGCGAGAGCCCGGGAGACGCGGGCAGTCTCGCGCGATGCCGAGCAGCCGTCGGACAAACCCGCGGAGAGCCAAGTGGCGCCATCCGACGGGATCGAGCGGCGGCTCGATCGATGCCGAAGCGACGCGCACGCGCAAGCCGACGGATTCGGAAGCACAGCGGCGCTGCCGAACGGGCCTGCGGAGAAACCAAGCTCAAGGTCGGAGAAAGGCAGAAGCGAGGGAAAATCGGCCTCGCTGATTGGCCAAAAGTGACGACACGAGGAGTTGCACACGGCACCGACCGAGCACACGATTTGCGCAGAGGATAAGACCGGATAATCGTCACTAGCTTACCGACTCATGATTGGAGGGCAAAGAAGGGACAAGGCCCTTAGCCAATCAGAAATTTAATAATCAGGCGACCGCACGCAGACGCGAGTCCGCCAGAAATCTGCCAAACCGACGGAGTGGGAGTCCGAAATCGGGGTATAAAAGACGGCAATTTCGGCAGTCGATTATCAGTCAACGATCTACTTTACCATCGGCCAGCTCTCCAGGACTAAAGTGAAAAGTGCAAAGTGAAAAGTAAAAGTGGATTAAAAGTGAATAAAGTGCAACAGTGCCAAAACGGACTTATAAATTTTGTGCCGTTCGGACTTATAAAACTCGTGCCGCTCGGACTTATAAACTTTGTGCAACGGTGAACTTATAGAAATTGTGCCTTTCGGACTTATAAAATTCGTGCCGTTCGGACTTATAAAAAAGTGTGCCGTTCGGACTTATAAAATTTGTGCCGGATTGAACTTATAAAATTCGTGCCAAATTTGGACGTATAAAAATTTGTGACAATTTGACTTATAAAATTTCGGGCCAAGTGAACTTGTAGAGTGTGCACCGAAAACAGACTTATAAACATTTGGTGCCGAATCGGACTTACCAAATTCGTACCAGAATCGGACTGATAAACATTTTGTGCCGCAGCGGCTTTATCAATTGTGGTGCCTGAGTGAACTTAAATAAGTCGGGCCAATAAAAGTGACAGTCGGAGTGAACTGGTAAAGTGACCAAAAGTGACCCGTCAGACACGGCAAGGCTGGATCAGACGGATATCCCAACTTCCAGGACTGGAAAAAGGTACATCCAGGGGTTCGTTCACTCCCCCTGAAGGCTCCGAGACCGACAAAACAAGGTAAAAAAGTTTTGTCTCCAATTCACGCCAATTGCAAAGTGCGAGGCGAGCGAGCTGTCACAGGCGATCGCCGTGCCGTGACGTCATCGCGAGACAGCCGAGCACAGCGGCCAGCGGCACGTCGCGTCGACCGAGAAGCCAACCGCGCATGCGTGGTGCGGTTCACGCGGAATAATTATCTTTCGATTAAAAATATCGCCTTGAAGCCATAAAAGAATGCAATAATTAGAGACAATAAGAGAAGGAGAAACAAGTGCTTGAACGAGATTGAAATTCATTGTTCATTTTTTCGCGTTCCGAAAGAACAATCTCTGTAATTGCTCCGAATATAGATATAAACAGAGAATATTCCGAGTTAAGATAGAACCGAAAAAGGGTTAATAAAGATTTCAGCCTGTAATTGGAACAATAAAGCGAATTATTTAACATCAAAGCTGTCTCTGACACGCCAGCCCATAATTCCTTCACGCTCGAGTCCCCGAATCCGTCCGTTTGAGTGCCCTTCTCGCGGAAGGAGGCGCATAAATACGGAAAATATTGTACGAGGAATCTGCTCCTGTTACAAGCTATAAGTAATTATAATACTTTACATAAATGAATATTACTTATTGTCATTTATTATTGGCTAATGCCTGAACAATATAGAATCGAATATAGAACAGTTAACGAAACTTGTTAACAAAAAAAAAAAAAATGTCTGAATCGATTCAGCAATTCATCCAGCAACATTCAGTCGCTGGATGAATTGCCGGAGTCTTCTTTTTCATCCTCGTTTTCCTTATCGTTTTCTTCCCCATTACCATCGTCACCTCTCTGAGGTCGTCGAGGGTTTCGCAGACTACCGCACTTCAAGTTGACGGCGCGTATCATTTGTGGCCAATCCAGCGGAAAAAGCGCTTTATGGTTGACGAAATCTACAACGGAAATTACACAGTTAAATATCACAAATAACAGTCAAAGATATTACGTCTGGGCACCAAGTACTTAAAAAAATTATAATTTTGTACGAGGTAATCAGAGCCGCAACTTTTTATATTATATTTACATTGAATTGCTTCCAGAAATTTTTTTGGAACAGCCTGTCTCGCCGCCACATTCTTATTTTTTCCAGGATTCGTCCGGAAGCCTCGAGCGGTCATGGTTTTTAACTTTTCTTCCCCAACCAGAATGATCAAAAGTCGCCTGACCATTTCCTTAGGTGCTGCTCTGAACCGCAGTATGTTTAATTTCAATTCCTTCGAGTCAACATAGAGGCCAGATCACGCCATAATTTCGGTCTGCAGAGTAAATATATGAATATTGAAACCTCGATTCATAATCATAATATTAATACCAATAATGGCATTGCATGGGGAGCGATTCTGTTCGAAAACAATCCTAAGTGGCCTTATGTCCGGTGGCCGAAGTTACTACTGACCAAATTCTGGCTGTAACGAGAGTACATTGAATACCGTAGAACATTTTAACAGATTGTTCGATGCCATCGTTCGGAGTGGAAAATTCGGCTACCTGCTGTACTCTTTTCTTTTTTTTCTTCCTCATAGAGGAAGCTATTTTTGTACAAAAAAAAAATTAAGATTTTAATGCCAGAATACGTAAAATAGTCTAAAACGTCGAGAAATGTGACTTTTAGATGGCTTGTGTGTGTGTGTATATAGGTATGTGTGCATGCGCTTGACATTATGTGTAGGCGATTCTGAGTCTTTACAATTAATATAACTCGCGAATGGTTTGAGTCAATTAGTTGAAATTCGGTAGACCCATCAGTCCACCGAAACACCGAAACCGGACCACCGAAAAACAATACACTAATGGGAAGTGTCCACTTTATCAAGTGGACACTTCCCATTAGCGTATTGTTTTTCAGGATACTTCCTCGAATATTTTAACGGATTCGATGATAACAAACAAAAAAACTTCCTCTATGAGGAAGCAAAATCCAGCAAGATTGATTATCTTACTAGATGTCTTGCTTTACATCTTCGACGCCTCTAAGTCATCGCGCAAGATCTCCGGCCGATTTGATAGGCCCGAAAAACCAGGCATCAATGATGGGTAGTGTTCTAACCCTCATAAAATCCATCTTAGTTTCTTCGAGTGATTTTTGGTCAAAATATTCGAAAAATACCACCTACAAACTATCCGAGCTTCCTTGCGAGATTTTTTTTGGTGAAATTGATGAAAAATCGCGCGCACAATCTATCTCAGCTTCTTTGCCAGATTTTTTATAAAATGGTCGACCAAACCTGTGTAAAATCTATCCAAGCTTCTTTGCCAGATAAAAAAAAAATGAAAACATCGTACACAACATCCTACAGCCCATCATTGGTGTATTGTTTTTCAGGATACCTTGCTTGAATTTCATAACGGGTTCGAAGGTATGAAGTAAGACATCCAGCAAAATTGAATATCTCAGTAGACATCTTGCTTTATATCTTCGAAACCTCTAAGTCATCGAGCAAAATCTCCTGCGAGTTAGAAAGACGTTGGAGTTTCTTCACGTCATTTTTAAATAAAATATTCTAATAATGCCGGCTATAATCTATCCGAGCACACTTGCGAGATTTTGTTTATGCAATTGGCGAACAAACGCGTAAACAATCTGTCAGGGCTTTTTTGCAAAATTTTTCATAAAATTGGCTAACGATCACGTGTAAAATCTATCCGATTTTCTTTGCGAGATTGTGTCATAAAGTTGTCATATACTGCCTGTCATTGATGCCTGTTTTCCTGGATACCCCACCCGAATGTTTTAACGGGTTAGAAGATATCAGGCAAGACATCCAGCAACATTGGATATCTTACTACATGTCTTGCTTTATATCTTCGAACCGTCTAAGTCATCGAGCAAAATCTCTGCGTGAAGATCATAAAAGCCAGGCGTCAATGATGAGTAGTATTCAATTACGCATAAAATTAAATTGAGTTCCTTCGCGTGAAATTTAAATAAAATATTCGAAAAATACCGCGTCAATATATCCAAACTTCCTTATGAGATTTTTTTCATTAAATTTACGAATAATCTCGCGTACAATCTATCTGAGCTTCGTTGCTAGACTTTTTTCATAGTTGGGGAACAATCTCGCGTACAATACGACCGAGCATCTTTGCGAGATTTTTTAATTCAATTTTCGTGCACTGCCATTGGTAAATTACACAATCCTTGTTCTATGATTTTTCAGGCTACCTTGCTCGAACATCTTAACGCGTTCGTAGCACAGACATATGTGTCATGTATTTTCGGTATCGCGTACGCAAAACGAAAGCATTGCTATATTTGTCTACGTAATGTTGCCTACGTAATGTTTGAGCAACTATACAAGCCTCTACAATTGATATAAATCGCGAATAATTTCAGCCATTTAGTTACAATTTGGTACACCGATAAAGTAGTGACTTCACTTCGGTCAGTATAAATTTCATTAAAAATTATGCGCCATTTCAGATTTCAGAAGATTTTAAATTCTTAAAAATAAATCCTATAACTTTAGTAAATTCAGAGCAGTAATTTTCAAAGCGCATTCAAATATAATATGTCATGTATACTAGATGTATCTCCCTTGCTATAAGAGACCGAGTGTACTCTAGACAGGCAATAAATCATCTATCCATTTAAGATTAATCATATCGAATACACCTTATTTAAATTTTCCAGAAGTGCCTAAGAAATAATTCTCAGCCTTTCGGTATGTTAATGCAGTTTAGTTTCTGCTTGCCGATGAAATATCGTAAGGTTCCGAATGTTTGGGTCTATTAGATAAAAGCACAGAAGATATACGAACATGCAAGCATTGCAATTTCGTCAATCGAGGCATCATGCATCGAGAAGTCCATGTCATCGGTCGGAACGGGAGAGTCGGCAACTTCTCGGACCCTTTTATTCTTTTGGTTGCTCACAACGGTAGCTGTTTTTGGAAAAAACGAATCAAGATTTTGGTGCGAGCGCGCGCGCGCGTGTGTGTGTATGCGCGTATGTGAAAGCATGCGTGTGTGTAAGTGCGTGTGTGTAAGTGATTCGTAGCCTTCATAATTGATATAAGTAGAGAATAATTTGAGCCATCGGGATGAAAATCAGTAAACCGATAAAGTGGCCTTCCCTTTGTTCAGTATAAATTTCATAGAAATTTTTGTTCTATTTAAGATTGTAAAAGATTATAGATTCTTGAAAATATAGCGTAGGATGTCTAAATCGAGTCAACTTAGAGGTGTTCTCTTCAAAGCACATACAAATGTAATATGTAATTTATGCAAGATTTTCCCCCTTTGGTATGAGAGACCATAGTGTACTCCAGACAGGCAATAACTTGTGTACGTATGTAAGATTATTCATGTCGAATACACTTTACTTCAACTTTTCGCAAGTGCCTAAAATAACTCTACGTTTTTCGGTATATTAATGCGGTCTAATATTTGCTTTTTGATTAACTATCGTAACTTTCTAAATATCTCATTCTAATAGAGAAAAGCACAAAATATATACTAACTTGCAGGCGTTCCTCCTGCACTCCTGACTAGTTCCGTCATGCGTCGATTGTTCGTTGCCATCGTTCGGAGCAAGAGAGTCGGCTACCTGTTATACCCTTTTCTTCTTTTTCTTGCTCACGGAGGAAGCTATTTTTGTACAAAAAAAAATAAGATTTTAATGCCAGAATACGTAAAATAGTCTAAAACGTTGAGAAATGTGACTTTCAGATAGCTCGTGTGTGTGTGTGCGCATGCGCTTGCGATTATGTGTGGGCGATTCTGAGCCTTTATAATTAATATAACTCGCGAACGATTTGAGTCAATTAGTTGAAATTCGGTAGACCGATAACGTGGACACTTCCCATTAGTGTATTGTTTTTCAGGATACCTTCCTCGAATATTTTAACGTGTTCGAAGATAACAAACAACAAATCCAGCAAGATTGATTATGTTACTAGATGTCTTGCTTTACATCTTCGACGCCTCTAAGTCATCGCGCAAGATCTCCGGTAAATTAGATAGGTCCGAAAAACCAGGCATCAATGATGAGTAGTGTTCTATGCCGCATAAAATCTATCTGAGTTTCTTAGAGTTATTTTTTGTCAAAATATTCCAAAAATACCACCTACAAACTATCCGAGCTTCCTTGCGAGATTTTTTTTTTTTTTTTTTTTATTGATGAACAATCGCGCGCACAATCTATCTCAGCTTCTTTGCCAGATTTTTTATAAAATTGTCGACCAAACCTATGTAAAATCTATCCAAGCTTCTTTGCCAGTTTAAAAAAATGAAAACATCGTACACAACATCCTAGAGCCCATCATTGGTGTATTGCTTTTCAGGATACCTTGCTCGAATTTCATAACGGGTTCGAATATATGAAGTAAGAGATCCAGCAAAATTGAATATCTCAGTAGACGTCTTGCTTTATATCTTCGAAACCTCTAAGTCATCAAGCAAAATCTCCTGCAAGTTAGAAAGACGTGGAGTTTCTTCACGTAATTTTTAAATAAAATATTCTAACAATTCCGGCTGCAATCTATCCGAGTACACTTGCGAGATTTTGTTTATGCAATTGTCGAACAAACGCGTGAACAATCTGTCAGAGCTTCTTTGCAAAATTTTTTATAAAATTGTCTAACGGTCACGTGTAAAATCTATCCGATCTGCTTTGCGAGATTGTGTTATAAAATTGTCATATACTGCCTGTCATTGATGCCTCGTTTTCCTGAATAACCTTGCTCGAATGTTTTAACGGGTTAAAAGATATCAGGCAAGACATCCAGCAACATTGGATATCTTACTAGATGACGTGATTTATATCTTCGAACCCTCTAAACTATCGAACAAGCTCTTCGCCAAGTTAGAAAGACTTAGAAAAGCCAGGTATCAATGATGGGTAGTATTCAATACCGCATAAAATCCATCTGAGTTTCTTCGAGTAATTTTTTAATAAAATATTTGAAAAATACCGCATGTAATCTGTCTGAGCTTCCTTGCGAGATTTTTTTTCTAACAGCCAGACCATTTCGCGAACAATCTAACCGAGGTTATTTGCGAGTTTTTAAAAGAAATATTGTTTAACAATCTTATGTACAATCTAAATGAGCATCTTTGCGATAAACTGAAAAAATTGGGCAACTTGCCTTAATGACAATTACGAACCTTTTACTCTGCTTCCAACAGGTTAACAGGCTCAATAAGAAACGCTTCGGCCTCATCATCTATTTTGGAATAATAGCAAACTGACTTCAGTTCCGTAATGTCGACAGCCACCTTCTGGCATTCCAGGTCCACAAGAATATGAACAGTAGACAACTCTGTACTGTCTATACATGTTGAAAATCGGTTTTCCAGGATGCACGGATTTAATATGGCGTAATTTTGGGCCTCGCAGTAACACATTCCGGGACAGTGACAGTTCGTAACTCGGACGAAACAGCTGATTCTTCCGATCCGATTCGATTCACCTGTAATAGTGTAGAGGGCGAACGTCGAATTGGTCCGCTTCGTACGCCTATATTCCGTGGACGTAAACATCGTTTTTTTTTTTAAGAAGTCTTTGGTACTGGAAGTATCGGTTGCCGAGTATGTCGGATCTTCGAAGGGTGTAGTCGATATCTTCAGGAACATGGCAAAGCTCTTTAAGTTTTCCGACGATGTATACAGATTCCGTTACGCGATGCCTCTTTATTCTTCCCCGTTTGTAATCCAAGCCCTCGCAAAATAGATATGCCGGTCGACCTGGAATTAGTACTTCGCTCCGCAGAGTACTGAGTATCAGAAACTTCGAGATAGCTGAGTATATCTGCAGCTGTGCAGAATTACTCCCATGCACAAGACTCTTTAATCGCCCATTCAAGTCTTCAAACGGAAAACAAGATGTTGTCCAGAGCGGTCCAAATTGTCGGACATTTTCGGCCAAGTGCAGAACTTGATGCACGTTATTGCTCATGTATCTCCGATCGTACAAGTTTTCAAACATAGATACGAATTCATTTAACGCACGTGAAGCAATGTCCAGTTGCTCTTGACTTATCGATGATTTGCAAAGCAAAGAGATTCCTAGCACCAGCAGTAGATAATGTTGGAAGTATGTCTCGTCCATGACATCGTTTACGCATGGTATTGAGTAGTAGAAGAACCATGACTTGAACTCATGTGCTTTCCAGTAACGTATATGTTTTTTTATAGATCGAGGCAGTCTTTGGACAAAGGAAGGTGGACTCAAAAATTGGAGCCTTTCATCAACAAGATCAACGGCGCCCGCGATCGATGCTGGGTGATCCGAAAAAGTAGGGGAAAACCAGAAATTCACCAGAGCTTTCACGACACCTTCAAATACACAATGCATCACATCAACTGCAATCGCCCTCATGTATTGATGCACCATTGAAGATAAAATTGTGGGTCCCTTAACTCCACACACGGCTATGTCATGCTCCCATGTTTCGCGGGCTTATTGTCTGGTTTCTTCATCAGTTCGTAAAATCACTTGCTCGTAAGGATAAACTCGAACTCGGTCTGCCAGCACTTCGCCTTCTTGCTTACACTTTTGGCAACCAAATCTTCCATTGAATTGCTTCATATTGAAAAAGAGTGCTTTTGCTGGCAAATCGCATGTTACGCAAATGACGATCCCCTTAATTATACGAGGGATATCAGCATTTGAAACTTGCACTTCAATCCCTTGACGCAACTCTTCCAGACTGGAATGTAGTGGTTCCAAGAACACATTCGGGAAAGGCTTTTGTTCTCCAAACCACAATCCTGCGAATAGAACATTATCTTTTCTTGTTCTTTCATTCAGCGGTAGTTCGATGAGAATGAGATAGACCGGCCAAATACTAAATTTTGACGACTTAAAGATGGATACACCATGTGTGTACCACGTGAACGAGATATTGTCACCATTTTCCAAGAAACCTCCAGGCTGCGTCAATTCCCTATACACTTCACCATCATAAATATCCTCGTAGCTATCTGGATCGTACCGTTCGCGTCTGACGCGATGCTGTAATTTATCGGCAAAGCCAGGACGTTTGAACAACGCTTGAATCTGCTCTATTACTGGTCCCTCTATGAAATAGCTATTATTTGTTTCCGTAAGGCACTTAGGACAGACTGCATGCTGATGTTCGACTCTACTTTTACACTCCGTACAATAAAAGTGTCGAATCAGTGGCGTTTGCATGCCGGCAAAGCATTTGTTAAATGTGTATAGTGTTGTTTTGCATTTGTTTTCAGGAGGGCAATGCAACGAGATCAATTGCAGGATATCAGCCAATAGTGCTCCGGTTACGTTATGGCGTAGTGATAAATCCAATATCGCTACCAGGCTTTCTGCTACGGTTATGTGAGCGCCATCGTACAAAGGTTCGTCGAGAACGTTCTGAAGCGGTTCGAAGTCAGGATTCTCGATATTGTTATCGGCGTCGTCTTCATCGCTTTCTATATCTTCTTCGTCTTCGGAAACAGCGTCGGATTCGCAATCGTAGATCGGGTCATCATCATAATCACTCTCAATCACACTGCTTTCTTCTGTTTGCATATGCACATCAGAATTATTCGATTGATCCAAGCTCGATGCATTGTCGCTATTGTCCAGATAATCTCGATCGAGAACTTCGCCTTCACTTCGGACATCACACGCATCCGTGTGGTACTGATCTAAAATCACGTTTTCCGGATCAGAATCTGTCTCATCTTGTTCAGAGCTATTCAGATTCTCCCGGCATTGGCGTTTTGCGAGATTCTGATTACTGACGGACTGTTGATGAATTGGCTTATATGGTGGTGGCATTATGATGCATTAGAATCTGCAACATAATGTGATATGTGCATTGTAACCTACTAGCTAGGGATGGTCAACCAGGACAAAGAACTGTCGCAAAGACTAAATCGAACTAACGGATTCGGGCCGTGATACCAAAAATTACTGTGAAATAACTAAAAGAAAAGATTCATTTTTATCTTACTTGAATCCACAAAGTTTAATAGTAACTCCAATAAACGTTCCAGTACTGTCGAGTCTTCAATGTAGGTAACTAATCTTTTATTTTTTACGAAAGATTCTCGGTTTGAAAAAGCCGGTGAAATATTATTATTCGGGTTTTTTTATTTCTCAAAAAGTATCCGCTAGTCACCGACAGTGGTGGATGCGCCGTTGGCCCACGGCTCTGGTGGTCCCCCAAGTCAAGCTGATTAGTTCGCGCTCAGTACTTGATGGGTGACCGCTTAGCCGTGCGCTAGCTGGCACATCGACCGTTGAGCGGGCGACGCTTTCTTCTGAGACTTTGGTGTTTCTGCACTCTTTACTCAAGAGCAAAAATACCGGTGGCTCAGTCGTATATGGCCATCTGTACCGGCAAGGGTTTTCCGTAGTTTCCCCGTATCAACGGCAAATGCGGGACAGTGCAGCTAAGTCAGCTGCGGACGCTCTGGCAGTTAGGTAGCTTAGCTGAGTGCGGGTAAAGAGTGATAGGGGGAATTGGGCTGGGGTTCCGTAATAACCCGACAGGGTATATGGTGGAATATAGAACAAATATGAAAAAAGCATCCGCTAGTCTGCCCGTTCATTAGTCAGTGCGTCCACGAAAGTGCATGTGAAGGATCTTTTTTCACATGCATCCATGCATCTCTTTGTAGTCGGGTTCTCAACGAAGCGTGCTTCCACGCTATCGGGGTAGAAACGCCGTCACCGCTGTATTCTAGAGCCAGGCATCATTGATAGGTATTATTGTTCAATTCCGTACAAAATGCATCGGCATTTCTACGCGCAATTTTTTAAATAAAATTCGAACAATTCCGGCTACAATCTCTACGAGCTTTCTCGCGATATTTTTTTCGTAAAATTGGCGAATAATCTCTTGAACAATCTATCCGAGCTTCTTTGCGAGATTAAAAAATAAAAACAACGTACAGTGTCCATCAATGGTGAATTGTTTTTTAGGATGCCTTACTCGAATTTCTTGACAAGTTCAAAGATAACAAGCAAGACATTCAGCAAAATTAGATATCTTTTAACATGTCTTGGTTTAGGACTTCGATCCCTCTAATCCATCGAACCAGATTTCCGGTAAATTAGAAAGAGCAGAAGAGCCAGGCATGAATGACAGGTAGTATTCAATCCCGAATAAACTCCTTTTGAGTATCGTCGCTTCATTTTTAAATAAAATATTCAAACAATCCCGCCTACAATCTATCCGAACTTCTTTGCGAGATAAAAAAAAATTGTGGAACAAACGCGGGTGAATTCTATCAGAGTTTCTTTGCGAGATTTTAAAATAAATTCATCGTACAGTGTCCATCATTGATGTATTGTTTTTTAGAATGCCTTGCTCGAATTTCTCGACAAGTTCAAAGATAACAAGCAAGACATCCAACAAAATTAGATATCTTTCAAAATGTCTTGGTTTAGAACTTCGATCCCTCTAAATCATCGAACAAGATTGCCGGCAAATTAGAAAGACCAGGAAAGCCAGGCATGAATGATGGGTAGTATTCAAACCCGAATAAAATCCTTTTGAGTAACATCGCTTCATTTTTAAATAAAATATTCAATCAACCCCGCCTACAATCTATCCGAGCTTCTTCGCGAGATTAAAAAAAATAAAATTGTCGAACAAACGCGTGTGAATTCTATCAGAGTTTCTTTGCGAGATTTTAAAATAAATTCATCGTACAGTATCCATCATTGATGTATTGTTTTTTAGAATGCCTTGCTCGAATTTCTCGACAAGTTCAAAGATAACAAGCAAGACATCCAACAAAATTAGATATCTTTCAAAATGTCTTGGTTTCGAACTTCGATCCCTCTAAATCATCGAACAAGATTTCCGGCAAATTAGAATGACCAGAAAAGCCAGACATGAATGATGGGTAGTACTCAATCCCGAATAAAATCCTTTTGAGTATCTTCGCTTCTTTTTTAAATAAAATATTCAAACAATCCCGCCTACAATCCATCCGAGCTTCTTTGGGAGATTATTTCACAAAATCGGCGAACAATCTCGCATACAATCTATCCGAGCTTCTTTGCGAGATTAAAAAAAATAAAATTGTGGAACAAACGCGTGTGAATTCTATCAGAGTTTCTTTGCGAGATTTTAAAATAAATTCATCGTACAGTGTCCATCATTGACGTATTGTTTTTTAGAATGCCTTGCTCGAATTTCTCGACAAGTTCAAAGATAACAAGCAAGACATCCAACAAAATTAGATATCTTTCAAAATGTCTTGGTTTAGAAATTCGATCCCTCTAAATCATCGAACAAGATTTCCGGCAAATTAGAAAGACCAGGAAAGCCAGGCATGAATGATGGGAAGTATTAAATCCCGAATAAAATCCTTTTGAGTACCTTCCCTTCATTTATAAATAAAATATTCAAACAATCTCGCATACAATCTATCCGAGCTTCTTTGCGAGATTAAAAAAAATAAAATTGTCGAACAAACGCGTGTGAATTCTATCAGACTTTCTTTGCGAGATTTTAAAATAAATTCATCGTACAGTGTACATCATTGATGTATTGTTTTTTAGGATGCCTTGCTCGAATTTCTCGACAATTTCAAAGATAACAAGCAAGACATCCAACAAAATTAGATATCTTTCAAAATGTCTTGGTTTCGAACTTTGATCCCTCTAAATCATCGAACAAAATTTCCGGCAAATTAGAAAGACCAGAAAAGCCAGACATGAATGATGGGTAGTATTCAATCCCGAATAAAATCCTTTTGATTATCTTCGCTTCATTTTTAAATAAAATATTCAAACAATCCCGCCTACAGTCCATCCGAGCTTCTTTGGGAGATTATTTCACAAAATCGGCGAACAATCTCGCATACAATCTATCCGAGCTTCTTTGCGAGATTAAAAAAAATAAAATTGTGGAACAAACGCGTGTGAATTCTATCAGAGTTTCTTTGCGAGATTTTAAAATAAATTCATCGTACAGTGTCCATCATTGACGTATTGTTTTTTAGAATGCCTTGCTCGAATTTCTCGACAAGTTCAAAGATAACAAGCAAGACATCCAACAAAATTAGATATCTTTCAAAATGTCTTGGTTTCGAACTTCGATCCCTCTAAATCATCGAACAAGATTTCCGGCAAATTAGAATGACCAGAAAAGCCAGACATGAATGATGGGTAGTATTCAATCCCGAATAAAATCCTTTTGAGTATTTTCGCTTCATTTTTAAATAAAATATTCAAACAATCCCGCCTACAATCTATCCGAGCTTCTTCGCGAGATTTAAAAAAATAAAATTGTGGAACAAACGCGTGTGAATTCTATCAGAGTTTCTTTGCGAGATTTTAAAATAAATTAATCGTACAGTGTCCATCATTGATGTATTGTTTTCTAGGATGCCCTGCTCGAATTTCTCGACAAGTTCAAAGATAACAAGCAAGACATCCAACAAAATTAGATATCTTTCAAAATGTCTTGGTTTAGAAATTCGATCCCTCTAAATCATCGAACAAGATTTCCGGCAAATTAGAAAGACCAGGAAAGCCAGGCATGAATGATGGGTAGTATTAAATCCCGAATAAAATCCTTTTGAGTATCTTCCCTTCATTTTTAAATAAAATATTCAAACAATTTCGCATACAATCTATCCGAGCTTCTTTGCGAGATTTAAAAAAATAAAATTGTCGAACAAACGCGTGTGAATTCTATCAGAGTTTCTTTGCGAGATTTTAAAATAAATTCATGATACAGTGTCCATCATTGATGTATTGTTTTTTAGGATGCCTTGCTCGAATTTCTCGACAAGTTCAAAGATAACAAGCAAGACATCCAACAAAATTAGATATCTTTCAAAATGTCTTGGTTTCGAACTTTGATCCCTCTAAATCATCGAACAAAATTTCCGGCAAATTAGAAAGACCAGAAAAGCCAGACATGAATGATGGGTAGTATTCAATCCCGAATAAAATCCTGTTGAGTATCTTCGCTTCATTTTTAAATAAAATATTCAAACAATCCCGCCTACAATTCATCCGAGCTTCTTTGGGAGATTATTTCACAAAATCGGCGAACAATCTCGCATACAATCTATCCGAGCTTCTTTGCGAGATTAAAAAAAATAAAATTGTGGAACAAACGCGTGTGAATTCTATCAGAGTTTTTTGCGAGATTTTTAAATAAATTCATCGTACAGTGTCCATCATTGATGTATTGTTTTTTAGAATGCCTTGCTCGAATTTCTCGACAAGTTCAAAGATAACAAGCAAGACATCCAACAAAATTAGATATCTTTCAAAATGTCTTGGTTTCGAACTTCGATCCCTCTAAATCATCGAACAAGATTTCCGGCAAATTAGAATGACCAGAAAAGCCAGACATGAATGATGGGTAGTATTCAATCCCGAATAAAATCCTTTTGAGTATCTTCGCTTCATTTTTAAATAAAATATTCAAACAATCCCGCCTACAATCCATCCGAGCTTCTTTGGGAGATTATTTCACAAAATCGGCCAACAATCTCGCATACAATCTATCCGAGCTTCTTTATGAGATTTAAAAAAATAAAATTGTGGAACAAACGCGTGTGAATTCTATCAGAGTTTCTTTGCGAGATTTTAAAATAAATTCATCGTACAGTGTCCATCATTGACGTATTGTTTTTTAGAATGCCTTGCTCGAATTTCTCGACAAGTTCAAAGATAACAAGCAAGACATCCAACAAAATTAGATATCTTTCAAAATGTCTTGGTTTCGAACTTCGATCCCTCTAAATCATCGAACAAGATTTCCGGCAAAATAGAATGACCAGAAAAGCCAGACATGAATGATGGGTAGTATTCAATCCCGAATAAAATCCTTTTGAGTATCTTCGCTTCATTTTTAAATAAAATATTCAAACAATCCCGCCTACAATCTATCCGAGCTTCTTCGCGAGATTTAAAAAAATAAAATTGTGGAAAAAACGCGTGTGAATTTTATCAGAGTTTCTTTGCGAGATTTTAAAATAAATTAATCGTACAGTGTCCATCATTGATGTATTGTTTTCTAGGATGCCCTGCTCGAATTTCTCGACAAGTTCAAAGATAACAAGCAAGACATCCAACAAAATTAGATATCTTTCAAAATGTCTTGGTTTAGAAATTCGATCCCTCTAAATCATCGAACAAGATTTCCGGCAAATTAGAAAGACCAGGAAAGCCAGGCATGAATGATGGGTAGTATTAAATCCCGAATAAAATCCTTTTGAGTACCTTCCCTTCATTTTTAAATAAAATATTCAAACAATCTCGCATACAATCTATCCGAGCTTCTTTGCGAGATTAAAAAAAAATAAAATTGTCGAACAAACGCGTGTGAATTCTATCAGAGTTTCTTTGCGAGATTTTAAAATAAATTCATCGTACAGTGTCCATCATTGATGTATTGTTTTTTAGAATGCCTTGCTCGAATTGCTCGACAAGTTCAAAGATAACAAGCAAGACATCCAACAAAATTAGATATCTTTCAAAATGTCTTGGTTTAGAAATTCGATCCCTCTAAATCATCGAACAAGATTTCCGGCAAATTAGAAAGACCAGGAAAGCCAGGCATGAATGATGGGTAGTATTAAATCCCGAATAAAATCCTTTTGAGTATCTTCCCTTCATTTGTAAATAAAATATTCAAACAATCTCGCCTACAATCCATCCGAGCTTCTTTGGGAGATTATTTCACAAAATCGGCGAACAATCTCGCATACAATCTATCCGAGCTTCTTTGCGAGATTTAAAAAAAATAAAATTGTGGAACAAACGCGTGTGAATTCTATCAGAGTTTCTTTGCGACATTTTAAAATAAATTCATCGTACAGTGTCCATCATTGACGTATTGTTTTTTAGAATGCCTTGCTCGAATTTCCCGACAAGTTCAAAGATAACAAGCAAGACATCCAACAAAATTAGATATCTTTCAAAATGTCTTGGTTTAGAACTTCGATCCCTCTAAATCATCGAACAAGATTTCCGGCAAATTAGAAAGACCAGAAAAGCCAGGCATGAATGATGGGTAGTATTCAATCCTGAATAAAATCCTTTTGAGTATCTTCCCTTCATTTTTAAATAAAATATTCAAACAATCCCGCCTACAATCTATCCGAGTTTCTTTGGGAGATTTTTTCCATAAAAATCAGCGAACAATCTCGCATACAATATATCCGAGCTTCTTTGCGAGATTAAAAAAAATAAAGTTGTTGAACAAACGCGTGTGAATTCTATCAGAGTTTCTTAACGAGATTTTAAAATAAATTCATCGTACAGTGACCATCATTGATGTATTGTTTTTTAGGATGCCTTGCTCGAATTTCTCGACAAGTTCAAAGATAACAAGCAAGACATCCAACAAAATTAGATATCTTTCAAAATGTCTTGGTTCAGAACTTCGATCCCTCTAAATCATCGAACAAGATTTCCGGCAAATTAGAAAGACCAGGAAAGCCAGGCATGAATGATGGGTAGTATTCAATCCCGAATAAAATCCTTTTGAGTATCGTCGCTTCATTTTTAAATAAAATACTCAAACAATCCCGCCTACAAACCATCCGAGCTTCTTTGGGAGATTATTTCACAAAATCGGCGAACAATCTCGCATACAATCTATCCGAGCTTCTTTGCGAGATTAAAAAAAATAAAATTGTGGAACAAACGCGTATGAATTCTATCAGAGTTTCTTTGCGAGATTTTAAAATAAATTCATCGTACAGTGTCCATCATTGATGTATTGTTTTTTAGGATGCCTAGCTCGAATTTCTCGACAAGCTCAAAGATAACAAGCAAGACATCCAACAAAATTAGATATCTTTCAAAATGTCTTGGTTTCGAACTTCGATCTCTCTAAATCATCGAACAAGATTTCCGGCAAATTAGAAAGACCAGAAAAGCCAGGCATGAATGATGGGTAGTATTCAATCCCGAATAAAATCCTTTTGAGTATCTGCGCTTCATTTGTAAATAAAATATTCAAACAATCCCGCCTACAGTCCATCCGAGCTTCTTTGGGAGATTATTTCACAAAATCGGCGAACAATCTCGCATACAATCTATCCGAGCTTCTTTGCGAGATTAAAAAAAATAAAATTGTGGAACAAACGCGTGTGAATTCTATCAGAGTTTCTTTGAGAGATTTTAAAATAAATTCATCGTACAGTGTCCATCATTGATGTATTGTTTTTTAGGATGCCTAGCTCGAATTTCTCGACAAGCTCAAAGATAACAAGCAAGACATCCAACAAAATTAGATATCTTTCAAAATGTCTTGGTTTCGAACTTCGATCTCTCTAAATCATCGAACAAGATTTCCGGCAAATTAGAAAGACCAGAAAAGCCAGGCATGAATGATGGGTAGTATTCAATCCCGAATAAAATCCTTTTGAGTATCTGCGCTTCATTTGTAAATAAAATATTCAAACAATCCCGCCTACAATCTATCCGAGTTTCTTTGGGAGATTTTTTCCATAAAAATCAGCGAACAATCTCGCATACAATATATCCGAGCTTCTTTGCGAGATTAAAAAAAATAAAGTTGAACAAACGCGTGTGAATTCTATCAGAGTTTCTTTGCGAGATTTTAAAATAAATTCATCGTACAGTGTCCATCATTGATGTATTATTTTTTAGGATGCCTCGCTCGAATTTCTCGACAAGTTCAAAGATAACAAGCAAGACATCCAACAAAATTAGATATCTTTCAAAATGTCTTGGTTTAGAACTTCGATCCCTCTAAATCATCGAACAAGATTTCCGGCAACTTAGAAAGACAAGAAAAGCCAGGCATGAATGATGGGTAGTATTCAATCCCGAATAAAATCCTTTTGAGTATCTTCGCTTCATTTTTAAATAAAATATTCAAACAATCTCGCATACAATCTATCCGAGCTTCTTTGCAAGATTAAAAAAATAAAATTGTCGAACAAATGCGTGTGAATTCTATCAGAGTTTCTTTGCGAGATTTTAAAATAAATTCATCGTACAGTGTCCATCATTGATGTATTGTTTTTTAGAATGCCTTGCTCGAACTTCCACAGTAAATTTCCACAGTAAATGATAAGTGGTGCTCAATCCCGCAAACAATCCATCTGAGTTTCATCGCATGATTTTTAAATAAAATATTCACCAAATATAACCGCTTATAAACTATGCGAGCTTTCTTGCGAGAATTTTAATTCAATTGACGAGCAATCTCGCCTACAATCTATGCCAACTTCTTAGCTATTTTTGTTTTCTAACAGTCAGACAACCTCGCGTACAATCAATCCAAGCTTCTTTTCGAAATTTTTTAAAAATTATCAAACAGTCGTGTGTAAAATCTTTCAGATTTTCTTTGCTTTGCTTAAATTAGAAAAATAAAAACGTCGCACACTGTCCTTTATTGGTATATGACTTTTCAGAATACCTTGCTCGAATATCTCAACAGTTCGTAGCACGGACAGATGTCTCATATGTGTTATTGGTATTGCATACGAAAAATGAGAAAGTTGCTGTGTTTGTAATTGTCTATTATACAAGTCTATTATACAATTATACGAGTCACCCAAATATACAATGCACCAGTCATCTTATGAGCACTTGTGTCATGTGTGCTTTCGATCTCGCATAGAATTTTTTTTTTTTAAATCTCGCAAAGAAGCTCGGATAGATTGTATGCGAGATTGTTTGAATATTTTATTTAAAAATGAAGGGAAGGTACTCAAAAGGATTTTATTCGGGATTTAATACTACCCATCATTCATGCCTGGCTTTCCTGGTCTTTCTAATTTGCCGGAAATCTTGTTCGATGATTTAGAGGGATCGAATTTCTAAACCAAGACATTTTGAAAGATATCTAATTTTGTTGGATGTCTTGCTTGTTATCTTTGAACTTGTCGAGAAATTCGAGCAGGGCATCCTAGAAAACAATACATCAATGATGGACACTGTACGATTAATTTATTTTAAATTCTCGCAAAGAAACTCTGATAGAATTCACACGCGTTTGTTCCACAATTTTATTTTTTTAAATCTCGCGAAGAAGCTCGGATAGATTGTAGGCGGGATTGTTTGAATATTTTATTTAAAAATGAAGCGAAGATACTCAAAAGGATTTTATTCGGGATTGAATACTACCCATCATTCATGTCTGGCTTTTCTGGTCATTCTAATTTGCCGGAAATCTTGTTCGATGATTTAGAGGGATCGAAGTTCGAAACCAAGACATTTTGAAAGATATCTAATTTTGTTGGATGTCTTGCTTGTTATCTTTGAACTTGTCGAGAAATTCGAGCAAGGCATTCTAAAAAACAATACGTCAATGATGGACACTGTACGATGAATTTATTTTAAAATCTCTCAAAGAAACTCTGATAGAATTCACACGCGTTTGTTCCACAATTTTATTTTTTTTAATCTCGCAAAGAAGCTCGGATAGATTGTATGCGAGATTGTTCGCCGATTTTGTGAAATAATCTCCCAAAGAAGCTCGGATGGACTGTAGGCGGGATTGTTTGAATATTTTATTTAAAAATGAAGCGAAGATAATCAAAAGGATTTTATTCGGGATTGAATACTACCCATCATTCATGTCTGGCTTTTCTGGTCTGTCTAATTTGCCGGAAATTCTGTTCGATGATTTAGAGGGATCAAAGTTCGAAACCAAGACATTTTGAAAGATATCTAATTTTGTTGGATGTCTTGCTTGTTATCTTTGAACTTGTCGAGAAATTCGAGCAGGGCATCCTAGAAAACAATACATCAATGATGGACACTGTACGATTAATTTATTTTAAAACCTCGCAAAGAAACTCTGATAGAATTCACACGCGTTTGTTCCACAATTTTATTTTTTTAAATCTCGCGAAGAAGCTCGGATAGATTGTGGGCGGAATTGTTTGAATATTTTATTTAAAAATGAAGCGAAGATACTCAAAAGGATTTTATTCGGTATTGAATACTACCCATCATTCATGTCTGGCTTTTCTGGTCATTCTAATTTGCCGGAAATCTTGTTCGATGATTTAGAGGGATCGAAGTTCGAAACCAAGACATTTTGAAAGATATCTAATTTTGTTGGATGTCTTGCTTGTTATCTTTGAACTTGTCGAGAAATTCGAGCAAGGCATTCTAAAAAACAATACGTCAATGATGGACACTGTACGATGAATTTATTTTAAAATCTCGCAAAGAAACTCTGATAGAATTCACACGCGTTTGTTCCACAATTTTATTTTTTTTTTAATCTCGCAAAGAAGCTCGGATAGATTGTATGCGAGATTGTTCGCCGATTTTGTGAAATAATCTCCCAAAGAAGCTCGGATGGATTGTAGGCGAGATTGTTTGAATATTTTATTTAAAAATGAAGGGAAGATACTCAAAAGGATTTTATTCGGGATTTAATACTACCCATCATTCATGCCTGGCTTTCCTGGTCTTTCTAATTTGCCGGAAATCTTGTTCGATGATTTAGAGGGATCGAATTTCTAAACCAAGACATTTTGAAAGATATCTAATTTTGTTGGATGGCTTGCTTGTTATCTTCGAACTTGTCGAGAAATTCGAGCAAGGCATTCTAATAAACAATACATCAATGATGGACACTGTACGATGAATTTATTTTAAAATCTCGCAAAGAAACTCTGATAGAATTCACACGCGTTTGTTCGACAATTTTATTTTTTTTAATCTCGCAAAGAAGCTCGGATAGATTGTATGCGAGATTGTTTGAATATTTTATTTAAAAAAGAAGGGAAGATACTCAAAAGGATTTTATTCGGGATTTAATACTACCCATCATTCATGCTTGGCTTTCCTGGTCTTTCTATTTTGCCGGAAATCTAGTTCGATGATTTAGAGGGATCGAATTTCTAAACCAAGACATTTTGAAAGATATCTAATTTCGTTGGATGTCTTGCTTGTTATCTTTGAACTTGTCGAGAAATTCGAGCAAGGCATTCTAAAAAACAATACATCAATGATGGACACTGTACGATGAATTTATTTTAAAATCTCGCAAAGAAACTCTGATAGAATTCACACGCGTTTGTTCGACAATTTTATTTTTTTTAATCTCGCAAAGAAGCTCGGATAGATTGTATGCGAGATTGTTTGAATATTTTATTTAAAAATGAAGGGAAGGTACTCAAAAGGATTTTATTCGGGATTTAATACTACCCATCATTCATGCCTGGCTTTCCTGGTCTTTCTAATTTGCCGGAAATCTTGTTCGATGATTTAGAGGGGTCGAATTTCTAAACCAAGACATTTTGAAAGATATCTAATTTTGTTGGATGTCTTGCTTGTTATCTTTGAACTTGTCGAGAAATTCGAGCAGGGCATCCTAGAAAACAATACATCAATGATGGACACTGTACGATTAATTTATTTTAATTTCTCGCAAAGAAACTCTGATAGAATTCACACGCGTTTGTTCCACAATTTTATTTTTTTAAATCTCGCGAAGAAGCTCGGATAGATTGTAGGCGGGATTGTTTGAATATTTTATTTAAAAATGAAGCGAAGATACTCAAAAGGATTTTATTCGGGATTGAATACTACCCATCATTCATGTCTGGCTTTTCTGGTCATTCTAATTTGCCGGAAATCTTGTTCGATGATTTAGAGGGATCGAAGTTCGAAACCAAGACATTTTGAAAGATATCTAATTTTGTTGGATGTCTTGCTTGTTATCTTTGAACTTGTTGAGAAATTCGAGCAAGGCATTCTAAAAAACAATACATCAATTATGGACACTGTACGATGAATTTATTTTAAAATCTCGCAAAGAAACTCTGATAGAATTCACACGCGTTTGTTCCACAATTTTATTTTTTTTAATCTCGCAAAGAAGCTCGGATAGATTGTATGCGAGATTGTTCGCCGATTTTGTGAAATAATCTCCCAAAGAAGCTCGGATGGATTGTAGGCGAGATTGTTTGAATATTTTATTTAAAAATGAAGGGAAGATACTCAAAAGGATTTTATTCGGGATTTAATACTACCCATCATTCATGCCTGGCTTTCCTGGTCTTTCTAATTTGCCGGAAATCTTGTTCGATGATTTAGAGGGATCGAATTTCTAAACCAAGACATTTTGAAAGATATCTAATTTTGTTGGATGGCTTGCTTGTTATCTTCGAACTTGTCGAGAAATTCGAGCAAGGCATTCTAATAAACAATACATCAATGATGGACACTGTACGATGAATTTATTTTAAAATCTCGCAAAGAAACTCTGATAGAATTCACACGCGTTTGTTCGACAATTTTATTTTTTTTAATCTCGCAAAGAAGCTCGGATAGATTGTATGCGAGATTGTTTGAATATTTTATTTAAAAATGAAGGGAAGGTACTCAAAAGGATTTTATTCGGGATTTAATACTACCCATCATTCATGCCTGGCTTTCCTGGTCTTTCTAATTTGCCGGAAATCTTGTTCGATGATTTAGAGGGGTCGAATTTCTAAACCAAGACATTTTGAAAGATATCTAATTTTGTTGGATGTCTTGCTTGTTATCTTTGAACTTGTCGAGAAATTCGAGCAGGGCATCCTAGAAAACAATACATCAATGATGGACACTGTACGATTAATTTATTTTAATTTCTCGCAAAGAAACTCTGATAGAATTCACACGCGTTTGTTCCACAATTTTATTTTTTTAAATCTCGCGAAGAAGCTCGGATAGATTGTAGGCGGGATTGTTTGAATATTTTATTTAAAAATGAAGCGAAGATACTCAAAAGGATTTTATTCGGGATTGAATACTACCCATCATTCATGTCTGGCTTTTCTGGTCATTCTAATTTGCCGGAAATCTTGTTCGATGATTTAGAGGGATCGAAGTTCGAAACCAAGACATTTTGAAAGATATCTAATTTTGTTGGATGTCTTGCTTGTTATCTTTGAACTTGTTGAGAAATTCGAGCAAGGCATTCTAAAAAACAATACATCAATTATGGACACTGTACGATGAATTTATTTAAAAATCTCGCAAAGAAACTCTGATAGAATTCACACGCGTTTGTTCCACAATTTTATTTTTTTTAATCTCGCAAAGAAGCTCGGATAGATTGTATGCGAGATTGTTCGCCGATTTTGTGAAATAATCTCCCAAAGAAGCTCGGATGGATTGTAGGCGGGATTGTTTGAATATTTTATTTAAAAATGAAGCGAAGATACTCAACAGGATTTTATTCGGGATTGAATACTACCCATGATTCATGTCTGGCTTTTCTTGTCTTTCTAATTTGCCGGAAATTTTGTTCGATGGTTTAGAGGGATCAAAGTTCGAAACCAAGACATTTTGAAAGATATCTAATTTTGTTGGATGTCTTGCTTGTTATCTTTGAACTTGTCGAGAAATTCGAGCAGGGCATCCTAGAAAACAATACATCAATGATGGACACTGTACGATTAATTTATTTTAAAACCTCGCAAAGAAACTCTGATAGAATTCACACGCGTTTGTTCCACAATTTTATTTTTTTAAATCTCGCGAAGAAGCTCGGATAGATTGTAGGCGGGATTGTTTGAATATTTTATTTAAAATTGAAGCGAAGATACTCAAAAGGATTTTATTCGGTATTGAATACTACCCATCATTCATGTCTGGCTTTTCTGGTCATTCTAATTTGCCGGAAATCTTGTTCGATGATTTAGAGGGATCGAAGTTCGAAACCAAGACATTTTGAAAGATATCTAATTTTGTTGGATGTCTTGCTTGTTATCTTTGAACTTGTCGAGAAATTCGAGCAAGGCATTCTAAAAAACAATACGTCAATGATGGACACTGTACGATGAATTTATTTTAAAATCTCGCAAAGAAACTCTGATAGAATTCACACGCGTTTGTTCCACAATTTTATTTTTTTTTTAATCTCGCAAAGAAGCTCGGATAGATTGTATGCGAGATTGTTCGCCGATTTTGTGAAATAATCTCCCAAAGAAGCTCGGATGGATTGTAGGCGAGATTGTTTGAATATTTTATTTAAAAATGAAGGGAAGATACTCAAAAGGATTTTATTCGGGATTTAATACTACCCATCATTCATGCCTGGCTTTCCTGGTCTTTCTAATTTGCCGGAAATCTTGTTCGATGATTTAGAGGGATCGAATTTCTAAACCAAGACATTTTGAAAGATATCTAATTTTGTTGGATGTCTTGCTTGTTATCTTTGAACTTGTCGTGAAATTCGAGCAAGGCATTCTAAAAAACAATACATCAATGATGGACACTGTACGATGAATTTATTTTAAAATCTCGCAAAGAAACTCTGATAGATTTCACACGCGTTTGTTCGACAATTTTATTTTTTTTAATCTCGCAAAGAAGCTCGGATAGATTGTATGCGAGATTGTTTGAATATTTTATTTAAAAATGAAGGGAAGGTACTCAAAAGGATTTTATTCGGGATTGAATACTACCCATGATTCATGTCTGGCTTTTCTTGTCTTTCTAATTTGCCGGAAATTTTGTTCGATGATTTAGAGGGATCAAAGTTCGAAACCAAGACATTTTGAAAGATATCTAATTTTGTTGGATGTCTTGCTTGTTATCTTTGAACTTGTCGAGAAATTCGAGCAGGGCATCCTAAAAAACAATACATCAATGATGGACACTGTACGATTAATTTATTTTAAAACCTCGCAAAGAAACTCTGATAGAATTCACACGCGTTTGTTCCACAATTTTATTTTTTTAAATCTCGCGAAGAAGCTCGGATAGATTGTAGGCGGGATTGTTTGAATATTTTATTTAAAAATGAAGCGAAGATACTCAAAAGGATTTTATTCGGTATTGAATACTACCCATCATTCATGTCTGGCTTTTCTGGTCATTCTAATTTGCCGGAAATCTTGTTCGATGATTTAGAGGGATCGAAGTTCGAAACCAAGACATTTTGAAAGATATCTAATTTTGTTGGATGTCTTGCTTGTTATCTTTGAACTTGTCGAGAAATTCGAGCAAGGCATTCTAAAAAACAATACGTCAATGATGGACACTGTACGATGAATTTATTTTAAAATCTCGCAAAGAAACTCTGATAGAATTCACACGCGTTTGTTCCACAATTTTATTTTTTTTTAATCTCGCAAAGAAGCTCGGATAGATTGTATGCGAGATTGTTCGCCGATTTTGTGAAATAATCTCCCAAAGAAGCTCGGATGGATTGTAGGCGAGATTGTTTGAATATTTTATTTAAAAATGAAGGGAAGATACTCAAAAGGATTTTATTCGGGATTTAATACTACCCATCATTCATGCCTGGCTTTCCTGGTCTTTCTAATTTGCCGGAAATCTTGTTCGATGATTTAGAGGGATCGAATTTCTAAACCAAGACATTTTGAAAGATATCTAATTTTGTTGGATGTCTTGCTTGTTATCTTTGAACTTGTCGTGAAATTCGAGCAAGGCATTCTAAAAAACAATACATCAATGATGGACACTGTACGATGAATTTATTTTAAAATCTCGCAAAGAAACTCTGATAGAATTCACACGCGTTTGTTCGACAATTTTATTTTTTTTAATCTCGCAAAGAAGCTCGGATAGATTGTATGCGAGATTGTTTGAATATTTTATTTAAAAATGAAGGGAAGGTACTCAAAAGGATTTTATTCGGGATTTAATACTACCCATCATTCATGCCTGGCTTTCCTGGTCTTTCTAATTTGCCGGAAATCTTGTTCGATGATTTAGAGGGATCGAATTTCTAAACCAAGACATTTTGAAAGATATCTAATTTTGTTGGATGTCTTGCTTGTTATCTTTGAACTTGTCGAGAAATTCGAGCAGGGCATCCTAGAAAACAATACATCAATGATGGACACTGTACGATTAATTTATTTTAAAATCTCGCAAAGAAACTCTGGTAAAATTCACACGCGTTTTTTCCACAATTTTATTTTTTTTAATCTCGCGAAGAAGCTCGGATAGATTGTCGGCGGGATTGTTTGAATATTTTATTTAAAAATGAAGCGAAGATACTCAAAAGGATTTTATTCGGGATTGAATACTACCCATCATTCATGTCTGGCTTTTCTGGTCATTCTAATTTGCCGGAAATCTTGTTCGATGATTTAGAGGGATCGAAGTTCGAAACCAAGACATTTTGAAAGATATCTAATTTTGTTGGATGTCTTGCTTGTTATCTTTGAACTTGTCGAGAAATTCGAGCAAGGCATTCTAAAAAACAATACGTCAATGATGGACACTGTACGATGAATTTATTTTAAAATCTCGCAAAGAAACTCTGATAGAATTCACACGCGTTTGTTCCACAATTTAATTTTTTTAAATCTCGTAAAGAAGCTCGGATAGATTGTATGCGAGATTGTTGGCCGATTTTGTGAAATAATCTCCCAAAGAAGCTCGGATGGATTGTAGGCGGGATTGTTTGAATATTTTATTTAAAAATGAAGCGAAGATACTCAAAAGGATTTTATTCGGGATTGAATACTACCCATCATTCATGTCTGGCTTTTCTGATCATTCTAATTTGCCGGAAATCTTGTTCGATGATTTAGAGGGATCGAAGTTTGAAACCAAGACATTTTGAAAGATATCTAATTTTGTTGGATGTCTTGCTTGTTATCTTTGAACTCGTCGAGAAATTCGAGCGAGGCATCCTAAAAAACAATACATCAATGATGGACACTGTACGATGAATTTATTTTAAAATCTCGCAAAGAAACTCTGATAGAATTCACACGCGTTTGTTCGACAATTTTATTTTTTTTAATCTCGCAAAGAAGATCGGATAGATTGTATGCGAGACTGTTCGCCGATTTTATGAAATAATCTCCCAAAGAAGCTCGGATGGTTTGTAGGCGGGATTGTTCGAGTATTTTATTCAAAAATGAAGCGAAGATACTCAAAAGGATTTTATTCGGGATTGAATACTACCCATCATTCATGCCTGGCTTTTCTGGTCTTTCTAATTTGCCGGAAATCTTGTTCGATGATTTAGAGGGATCGAAGTTCTAAACCAAGACATTTTGAAAGATATCTAATTTTGTTGGATGTCTTGCTTGTTATCTTTGAACTCGTCGAGAAATTCGAGCGAGGCATCCTAAAAAACAATACATCAATGATGGACACTGTACGATGAATTTATTTTAAAATCTCGCAAAGAAACTCTGATAGAATTCACACGCGTTTGTTCGACAATTTTATTTTTTTTAATCTCGCAAAGAAGCTCGGATAGATTGTATGCGAGATTGTTCGCCGATTTTATGAAATAATCTCCCAAAGAAGCTCGGATGGTCTGCAGGCGGGATTGTTTGAGTATTTTATTTAAAAATGAAGCGAAGATACTCAAAAGGATTTTATTCGGGATTGAATACTACCCATCATTCATGCCTGGCATTTCTGGTCTTTCTAATTTGCCGGAAATCTTGTTAGATGATTTAGAGGGATCGAAGTTCTAAACCAAGACATTTTGAAAGATATCTAATTTTGTTGGATGTCTTGCTTGTTATCTTTGAACTTGTCGAGAAATTCGAGCGAGGCATCCTAAAAAACAATACATCAATGATGGACACTGTACGATGAATTTATTTTAAAATCTCGCAAAGAAACTCTGATAGAATTCATACGCGTTTGTTCCACAATTTTATTTTTTTAATCTCGCGAAGAAGCTCGGATAGATTGTATGCGAGATTGTTCGCCGATTTTGTGAAATAATCTCCCAAAGAAGCTCGGATGGATTGTAGGCGGGATTGTTTGAATATTTTATTTAAAAATGAAGCGAAGATACTCAACAGGATTTTATTCGGGATTGAATACTACCCTTCATTCATGTCTGGCTTTTCTGGTCTTTCTAATTTGCCGGAAATTTTGTTCGATGATTTAGAGGGATCAAAGTTCGAAACCAAGACATTTTGAAAGATATCTAATTTTGTTGGATGTTTTGCTTGTTATCTTTGAACTTGTCGAGAAATTCGAGCAAGGCATCCTAAAAAACAATACATCAATGATGGACACTGTACCATGAATTTATTTTAAAATCTCGCAAAGAAACTCTGATAGAAATCACACGCGTTTGTTCGACAATTTTATTTTTTTTTAATCTCGCAAAGAAGCTCGGATAGATTGTATGCGAGATTGTTTGAATATTTTATTTAAAAATGAAGGGAAGATACTCAAAAGGATTTTATTCGGGATTTAATACTACCCATCATTCATGCTTGGCTTTCCTGGTCTTTCTATTTTGCCGGAAATCTTGTTCGATGATTTAGAGGGATCGAAGTTCGAAACCAAGACATTTTGAAAGATATCTAATTTTGTTGGATGTCTTGCTTGTTATCTTTGAACTTGTCGAGAAATTCGAGCAAGGCATTCTAAAAAACAATACGTCAATGATGGACACTGTACGATGAATTTATTTTAAAATCTCGCAAAGAAACTCTGATAGAATTCACACGCGTTTGTTCCACAATTTTATTTTTTTTTAATCTCGCAAAGAAGCTCGGATAGATTGTATGCGAGATTGTTCGCCGATTTTGTGAAATAATCTCCCAAAGAAGCTCGGATGGATTGTAGGCGAGATTGTTTGAATATTTTATTTAAAAATGAAGGGAAGATACTCAAAAGGATTTTATTCGGGATTTAATACTACCCATCATTCATGCCTGGCTTTCCTGGTCTTTCTAATTTGCCGGAAATCTTGTTCGATGATTTAGAGGGATCGAATTTCTAAACCAAGACATTTTGAAAGATATCTAATTTTGTTGGATGTCTTGCTTGTTATCTTTGAACTTGTCGAGAAATTCGAGCAGGGCATCCTAGAAAACAATACATCAATGATGGACACTGTACGATTAATTTATTTTAAAATCTCGCAAAGAAACTCTGGTAAAATTCACACGCGTTTTTTCCATAATTTTATTTTTTTTAATCTCGCGAAGAAGCTCGGATAGATTGTCGGCGGGATTGTTTGAATATTTTATTTAAAAATGAAGCGAAGATACTCAAAAGGATTTTATTCGGGATTGAATACTACCCATCATTCATGTCTGGCTTTTCTGGTCATTCTAATTTGCCGGAAATCTTGTTCGATGATTTAGAGGGATCGAAGTTCGAAACCAAGACATTTTGAAAGATATCTAATTTTGTTGGATGTCTTGCTTGTTATCTTTGAACTCGTCGAGAAATTCGAGCGAGGCATCCTAAAAAACAATACATCAATGATGGACACTGTACGATGAATTTATTTTAAAATCTCGCAAAGAAACTCTGATAGAATTCACACGCGTTTGTTCGACAATTTTATTTTTTTTAATCTCGCAAAGAAGATCGGATAGATTGTATGCGAGACTGTTCGCCGATTTTATGAAATAATCTCCCAAAGAAACTCGGATGGTTTGTAGGCGGGATTGTTCGAGTATTTTATTCAAAAATGAAGCGAAGATACTCAAAAGGATTTTATTCGGGATTGAATACTACCCATCATTCATGCCTGGCTTTTCTGGTCTTTCTAATTTGCCGGAAATCTTGTTCGATGATTTAGAGGGATCGAAGTTCTAAACCAAGACATTTTGAAAGATATCTAATTTTGTTGGATGTCTTGCTTGTTATCTTTGAACTCGTCGAGAAATTCGAGCGAGGCATCCTAAAAAACAATACATCAATGATGGACACTGTACGATGAATTTATTTTAAAATCTCGCAAAGAAACTCTGATAGAATTCACACGCGTTTGTTCGACAATTTTATTTTTTTTAATCTCGCAAAGAAGCTCGGATAGATTGTATGCGAGATTGTTCGCCGATTTTATGAAATAATCTCCCAAAGAAGCTCGGATGGTCTGCAGGCGGGATTGTTTGAGTATTTTATTTAAAAATGAAGCGAAGATACTCAAAAGGATTTTATTCGGGATTGAATACTACCCATCATTCATGCCTGGCATTTCTGGTCTTTCTAATTTGCCGGAAATCTTGTTAGATGATTTAGAGGGATCGAAGTTCTAAACCAAGACATTTTGAAAGATATCTAATTTTGTTGGATGTCTTGCTTGTTATCTTTGAACTTGTCGAGAAATTCGAGCGAGGCATCCTAAAAAACAATACATCAATGATGGACACTGTACGATGAATTTATTTTAAAATCTCGCAAAGAAACTCTGATAGAATTCATACGCGTTTGTTCCACAATTTTATTTTTTTAATCTCGCGAAGAAGCTCGGATAGATTGTATGCGAGATTGTTCGCCGATTTTGTGAAATAATCTCCCAAAGAAGCTCGGATGGATTGTAGGCGGGATTGTTTGAATATTTTATTTAAAAATGAAGCGAAGATACTCAACAGGATTTTATTCGGGATTGAATAGTACCCTTCATTCATGTCTGGCTTTTCTGGTCTTTCTAATTTGCCGGAAATTTTGTTCGATGATTTAGAGGGATCAAAGTTCGAAACCAAGACATTTTGAAAGATATCTAATTTTGTTGGATGTTTTGCTTGTTATCTTTGAACTTGTCGAGAAATTCGAGCAAGGCATCCTAAAAAACAATACATCAATGATGGACACTGTACCATGAATTTATTTTAAAATCTCGCAAAGAAACTCTGATAGAAATCACACGCGTTTGTTCGACAATTTTATTTTTTTTTAATCTCGCAAAGAAGCTCGGATAGATTGTATGCGAGATTGTTTGAATATTTTATTTAAAAATGAAGGGAAGATACTCAAAAGGATTTTATTCGGGATTTAATACTACCCATCATTCATGCTTGGCTTTCCTGGTCTTTCTATTTTGCCGGAAATCTTGTTCGATGATTTAGAGGGATCGAAGTTCGAAACCAAGACATTTTGAAAGATATCTAATTTTGTTGGATGTCTTGCTTGTTATCTTTGAACTTGTCGAGAAATTCGAGCAAGGCATTCTAAAAAACAATACGTCAATGATGGACACTGTACGATGAATTTATTTTAAAATCTCGCAAAGAAACTCTGATAGAATTCACACGCGTTTGTTCCACAATTTTATTTTTTTTTAATCTCGCAAAGAAGCTCGGATAGATTGTATGCGAGATTGTTCGCCGATTTTGTGAAATAATCTCCCAAAGAAGCTCGGATGGATTGTAGGCGAGATTGTTTGAATATTTTATTTAAAAATGAAGGGAAGATACTCAAAAGGATTTTATTCGGGATTTAATACTACCCATCATTCATGCCTGGCTTTCCTGGTCTTTCTAATTTGCCGGAAATCTTGTTCGATGATTTAGAGGGATCGAATTTCTAAACCAAGACATTTTGAAAGATATCTAATTTTGTTGGATGTCTTGCTTGTTATCTTTGAACTTGTCGAGAAATTCGAGCAAGGCATTCTAAAAAACAATACATCAATGATGGACACTGTACGATGAATTTATTTTAAAATCTCGCAAAGAAACTCTGATAGAATTCACACGCGTTTGTTCGACAATTTTATTTTTTTTAATCTCGCAAAGAAGCTCGGATAGATTGTATGCGAGATTGTTTGAATATTTTATTTAAAAATGAAGGGAAGGTACTCAAAAGGATTTTATTCGGGATTTAATACTACCCATCATTCATGCCTGGCTTTCCTGGTCTTTCTAATTTGCAGGAAATCTTGTTCGATGATTTAGAGGGATCGAATTTCTAAACCAAGACATTTTGAAAGATATCTAATTTTGTTGGATGTCTTGCTTGTTATCTTTGAACTTGTCGAGAAATTCGAGCAGGGCATCCTAGAAAACAATACATCAATGATGGACACTGTACGATTAATTTATTTTAAAACCTCGCAAAGAAACTCTGATAGAATTCACACGCGTTTGTTCCACAATTTTATTTTTTTAAATCTCGCGAAGAAGCTCGGATAGATTGTAGGCGGGATTGTTTGAATATTTTATTTAAAAATGAAGCGAAGATACTCAAAAGGATTTTATTCGGTATTGAATACTACCCATCATTCATGTCTGGCTTTTCTGGTCATTCTAATTTGCCGGAAATCTTGTTCGATGATTTAGAGGGATCGAAGTTCGAAACCAAGACATTTTGAAAGATATCTAATTTTGTTGGATGTCTTGCTTGTTATCTTTGAACTTGTCGAGAAATTCGAGCAAGGCATTCTAAAAAACAATACGTCAATGATGGACACTGTACGATGAATTTATTTTAAAATCTCGCAAAGAAACTCTGATAGAATTCACACGCGTTTGTTCCACAATTTTATTTTTTTTTAATCTCGCAAAGAAGCTCGGATAGATTGTATGCGAGATTGTTCGCCGATTTTGTGAAATAATCTCCCAAAGAAGCTCGGATGGATTGTAGGCGAGATTGTTTGAATATTTTATTTAAAAATGAAGGGAAGATACTCAAAAGGATTTTATTCGGGATTTAATACTACCCATCATTCATGCCTGGCTTTCCTGGTCTTTCTAATTTGCCGGAAATCTTGTTCGATGATTTAGAGGGATCGAATTTCTAAACCAAGACATTTTGAAAGATATCTAATTTTGTTGGATGTCTTGCTTGTTATCTTTGAACTTGTCGTGAAATTCGAGCAAGGCATTCTAAAAAACAATACATCAATGATGGACACTGTACGATGAATTTATTTTAAAATCTCGCAAAGAAACTCTGATAGAATTCACACGCGTTTGTTCGACAATTTTATTTTTTTTAATCTCGCAAAGAAGCTCGGATAGATTGTATGCGAGATTGTTTGAATATTTTATTTAAAAATGAAGGGAAGGTACTCAAAAGGATTTTATTCGGGATTTAATACTACCCATCATTCATGCCTGGCTTTCCTGGTCTTTCTAATTTGCCGGAAATCTTGTTCGATGATTTAGAGGGATCGAATTTCTAAACCAAGACATTTTGAAAGATATCTAATTTTGTTGGATGTCTTGCTTGTTATCTTTGAACTTGTCGAGAAATTCGAGCGAGGCATCCTAAAAAACAATACATCAATGATGGACACTGTACGATGAATTTATTTTAAAATCTCGCAAAGAAACTCTGATAGAATTCATACGCGTTTGTTCCACAATTTTATTTTTTTAATCTCGCGAAGAAGCTCGGATAGATTGTATGCGAGATTGTTCGCCGATTTTGTGAAATAATCTCCCAAAGAAGCTCGGATGGATTGTAGGCGGGATTGTTTGAATATTTTATTTAAAAATGAAGCGAAGATACTCAACAGGATTTTATTCGGGATTGAATACTACCCTTCATTCATGTCTGGCTTTTCTGGTCTTTCTAATTTGCCGGAAATTTTGTTCGATGATTTAGAGGGATCAAAGTTCGAAACCAAGACATTTTGAAAGATATCTAATTTTGTTGGATGTTTTGCTTGTTATCTTTGAACTTGTCGAGAAATTCGAGCAAGGCATCCTAAAAAACAATACATCAATGATGGACACTGTACCATGAATTTATTTTAAAATCTCGCAAAGAAACTCTGATAGAAATCACACGCGTTTGTTCGACAATTTTATTTTTTTTTAATCTCGCAAAGAAGCTCGGATAGATTGTATGCGAGATTGTTTGAATATTTTATTTAAAAATGAAGGGAAGATACTCAAAAGGATTTTATTCGGGATTTAATACTACCCATCATTCATGCTTGGCTTTCCTGGTCTTTCTATTTTGCCGGAAATCTTGTTCGATGATTTAGAGGGATCGAAGTTCGAAACCAAGACATTTTGAAAGATATCTAATTTTGTTGGATGTCTTGCTTGTTATCTTTGAACTTGTCGAGAAATTCGAGCAAGGCATTCTAAAAAACAATACGTCAATGATGGACACTGTACGATGAATTTATTTTAAAATCTCGCAAAGAAACTCTGATAGAATTCACACGCGTTTGTTCCACAATTTTATTTTTTTTTAATCTCGCAAAGAAGCTCGGATAGATTGTATGCGAGATTGTTCGCCGATTTTGTGAAATAATCTCCCAAAGAAGCTCGGATGGATTGTAGGCGAGATTGTTTGAATATTTTATTTAAAAATGAAGGGAAGATACTCAAAAGGATTTTATTCGGGATTTAATACTACCCATCATTCATGCCTGGCTTTCCTGGTCTTTCTAATTTGCCGGAAATCTTGTTCGATGATTTAGAGGGATCGAATTTCTAAACCAAGACATTTTGAAAGATATCTAATTTTGTTGGATGTCTTGCTTGTTATCTTTGAACTTGTCGAGAAATTCGAGCAAGGCATTCTAAAAAACAATACATCAATGATGGACACTGTACGATGAATTTATTTTAAAATCTCGCAAAGAAACTCTGATAGAATTCACACGCGTTTGTTCGACAATTTTATTTTTTTTAATCTCGCAAAGAAGCTCGGATAGATTGTATGCGAGATTGTTTGAATATTTTATTTAAAAATGAAGGGAAGGTACTCAAAAGGATTTTATTCGGGATTTAATACTACCCATCATTCATGCCTGGCTTTCCTGGTCTTTCTAATTTGCAGGAAATCTTGTTCGATGATTTAGAGGGATCGAATTTCTAAACCAAGACATTTTGAAAGATATCTAATTTTGTTGGATGTCTTGCTTGTTATCTTTGAACTTGTCGAGAAATTCGAGCAGGGCATCCTAGAAAACAATACATCAATGATGGACACTGTACGATTAATTTATTTTAAAACCTCGCAAAGAAACTCTGATAGAATTCACACGCGTTTGTTCCACAATTTTATTTTTTTAAATCTCGCGAAGAAGCTCGGATAGATTGTAGGCGGGATTGTTTGAATATTTTATTTAAAAATGAAGCGAAGATACTCAAAAGGATTTTATTCGGTATTGAATACTACCCATCATTCATGTCTGGCTTTTCTGGTCATTCTAATTTGCCGGAAATCTTGTTCGATGATTTAGAGGGATCGAAGTTCGAAACCAAGACATTTTGAAAGATATCTAATTTTGTTGGATGTCTTGCTTGTTATCTTTGAACTTGTCGAGAAATTCGAGCAAGGCATTCTAAAAAACAATACGTCAATGATGGACACTGTACGATGAATTTATTTTAAAATCTCGCAAAGAAACTCTGATAGAATTCACACGCGTTTGTTCCACAATTTTATTTTTTTTTAATCTCGCAAAGAAGCTCGGATAGATTGTATGCGAGATTGTTCGCCGATTTTGTGAAATAATCTCCCAAAGAAGCTCGGATGGATTGTAGGCGAGATTGTTTGAATATTTTATTTAAAAATGAAGGGAAGATACTCAAAAGGATTTTATTCGGGATTTAATACTACCCATCATTCATGCCTGGCTTTCCTGGTCTTTCTAATTTGCCGGAAATCTTGTTCGATGATTTAGAGGGATCGAATTTCTAAACCAAGACATTTTGAAAGATATCTAATTTTGTTGGATGTCTTGCTTGTTATCTTTGAACTTGTCGTGAAATTCGAGCAAGGCATTCTAAAAAACAATACATCAATGATGGACACTGTACGATGAATTTATTTTAAAATCTCGCAAAGAAACTCTGATAGAATTCACACGCGTTTGTTCGACAATTTTATTTTTTTAAATCTCGCGAAGAAGCTCGGATAGATTGTAGGCGGGATTGTTTGAATATTTTATTTAAAAATGAAGCGAAGATACTCAAAAGGATTTTATTCGGTATTGAATACTACCCATCATTCATGTCTGGCTTTTCTGGTCATTCTAATTTGCCGGAAATCTTGTTCGATGATTTAGAGGGATCGAAGTTCGAAACCAAGACATTTTGAAAGATATCTAATTTTGTTGGATGTCTTGCTTGTTATCTTTGAACTTGTCGAGAAATTCGAGCAAGGCATTCTAAAAAACAATACGTCAATGATGGACACTGTACGATGAATTTATTTTAAAATCTCGCAAAGAAACTCTGATAGAATTCACACGCGTTTGTTCCACAATTTTATTTTTTTTTAATCTCGCAAAGAAGCTCGGATAGATTGTATGCGAGATTGTTCGCCGATTTTGTGAAATAATCTCCCAAAGAAGCTCGGATGGATTGTAGGCGAGATTGTTTGAATATTTTATTTAAAAATGAAGGGAAGATACTCAAAAGGATTTTATTCGGGATTTAATACTACCCATCATTCATGCCTGGCTTTCCTGGTCTTTCTAATTTGCCGGAAATCTTGTTCGATGATTTAGAGGGATCGAATTTCTAAACCAAGACATTTTGAAAGATATCTAATTTTGTTGGATGTCTTGCTTGTTATCTTTGAACTTGTCGTGAAATTCGAGCAAGGCATTCTAAAAAACAATACATCAATGATGGACACTGTACGATGAATTTATTTTAAAATCTCGCAAAGAAACTCTGATAGAATTCACACGCGTTTGTTCGACAATTTTATTTTTTTTAATCTCGCAAAGAAGCTCGGATAGATTGTATGCGAGATTGTTTGAATATTTTATTTAAAAATGAAGGGAAGGTACTCAAAAGGATTTTATTCGGGATTTAATACTACCCATCATTCATGCCTGGCTTTCCTGGTCTTTCTAATTTGCCGGAAATCTTGTTCGATGATTTAGAGGGATCGAATTTCTAAACCAAGACATTTTGAAAGATATCTAATTTTGTTGGATGTCTTGCTTGTTATCTTTGAACTTGTCGAGAAATTCGAGCAGGGCATCCTAGAAAACAATACATCAATGATGGACACTGTACGATTAATTTATTTTAAAATCTCGCAAAGAAACTCTGGTAAAATTCACACGTGTTTTTTCCACAATTTTATTTTTTTTAATCTCGCGAAGAAGCTCGGATAGATTGTCGGCGGGATTGTTTGAATATTTTATTTAAAAATGAAGCGAAGATACTCAAAAGGATTTTATTCGGGATTGAATACTACCCATCATTCATGTCTGGCTTTTCTGGTCATTCTAATTTGCCGGAAATCTTGTTCGATGATTTAGAGGGATCGAAGTTCGAAACCAAGACATTTTGAAAGATATCTAATTTTGTTGGATGTCTTGCTTGTTATCTTTGAACTTGTCGAGAAATTCGAGCAAGGCATTCTAAAAAACAATACGTCAATGATGGACACTGTACGATGAATTTATTTTAAAATCTCGCAAAGAAACTCTGATAGAATTCACACGCGTTTGTTCCACAATTTTATTTTTTTAAATCTCGTAAAGAAGCTGGGATAGATTGTATGCGAGATTGTTGGCCGATTTTGTGAAATAATCTCCCAAAGAAGCTCGGATGGATTGTAGGCGGGATTGTTTGAATATTTTATTTAAAAATGAAGCGAAGATACTCAAAAGGATTTTATTCGGGATTGAATACTACCCATCATTCATGTCTGGCTTTTCTGATCATTCTAATTTGCCGGAAATCTTGTTCGACGATTTAGAGGGATCGAAGTTCGAAACCAAGACATTTTGAAAGATATCTAATTTTGTTGGATGTCTTGCTTGTTATCTTTGAACTCGTCGAGAAATTCGAGCGAGGCATCCTAAAAAACAATACATCAATGATGGACACTGTACGATGAATTTATTTTAAAATCTCGCAAAGAAACTCTGATAGAATTCACACGCGTTTGTTCGACAATTTTATTTTTTTTAATCTCGCAAAGAAGATCGGATAGATTGTATGCGAGACTGTTCGCCGATTTTATGAAATAATCTCCCAAAGAAGCTCGGATGGTTTGTAGGCGGGATTGTTCGAGTATTTTATTCAAAAATGAAGCGAAGATACTCAAAAGGATTTTATTCGGGATTGAATACTACCCATCATTCATGCCTGGCTTTTCTGGTCTTTCTAATTTGCCGGAAATCTTGTTCGATGATTTAGAGGGATCGAATTTCTAAACCAAGACATTTTGAAAGATATCTAATTTTGTTGGATGTCTTGCTTGTTATCTTTGAACTTGTCGAGAAATTCGAGCAAGGCATTCTAAAAAACAATACATCAATGATGGACACTGTACGATGAATTTATTTTAAAATCTCGCAAAGAAACTCTGATAGAATTCACACGCGTTTGTTCGACAATTTTATTTTTTTTAATCTCGCAAAGAAGCTCGGATAGATTGTATGCGAGATTGTTTGAATATTTTATTTAAAAATGAAGGGAAGGTACTCAAAAGGATTTTATTCGGGATTTAATACTACCCATCATTCATGCCTGGATTTCCTGGTCTTTCTAATTTGCCGGAAATCTTGTTCGATGATTTAGAGGGATCGAATTTCTAAACCAAGACATTTTGAAAGATATCTAATTTTGTTGGATGTCTTGCTTGTTATCTTTGAACTTGTCGAGAAATTCGAGCAGGGCATCCTAGAAAACAATACATCAATGATGGACACTGTACGATTAATTTATTTTAAAATCTCGCAAAGAAACTCTGATAGAATTCACACGCGTTTGTTCGACAATTTTATTTTTTTTAATCTCGCAAAGAAGCTCGGATAGATTGTATGCGAGATTGTTCGCCGATTTTATGAAATAATCTCCCAAAGAAGCTCGGATGGTCTGCAGGCGGGATTGTTTGAGTATTTTATTTAAAAATGAAGCGAAGATACTGAAAAGGATTTTATTCGGGATTGAATACTACCCATCATTCATGCCTGGCATTTCTGGTCTTTCTAATTTGCCGGAAATCTTGTTCGATGATTTAGAGGGATCGAAGTTCTGAACCAAGACATTTTGAAAGATATCTAATTTTGTTGGATGTCTTGCTTGTTATCTTTGAACTCGTCGAGAAATTCGAGCGAGGCATCCTAAAAAACAATACATCAATGATGGACACTGTACGATGAATTTATTTTAAAATCTCGCAAAGAAACTCTGATAGAATTCACACGCGTTTGTTCGACAATTTTATTTTTTTTAATCTCGCAAAGAAGCTCGGATAGATTGTATGCGAGATTGTTCGCCGATTTTATGAAATAATCTCCCAAAGAAGCTCGGATGGTCTGTAGGCGGGATTGTTTGAGTATTTTATTTAAAAATGAAGCGAAGATACTTGTTCGGAATCGACTCCGAGGCCTTTTGGTCATTTGAAATAAACGGCGAGCGCCGGTATATACCGACGCGCTCGACACCGAGCCTTGCCCGCACTCACTCTCACCTTCCAGGACTTATATATATATATAGATATATACACGGAATATCGGGCGATACCTATGCCGCGAAACGTCGCTAGCCAGCTGAGCGACAAACATCAACATCAACGGCCTTGGCCGTGAAATTCGGGAAGAATCCCCGCTTCCTCTCCGAGACAGACGCTCCGAGGTATCGAGTCCTCGAGAGGACAGTAGTCGCGAAGCCCGCGTGCCGCTCGCACGGAATTGTTTTCGCGTTACGAGAATCTGTTTCTATTTTTAATCCTTTTCTTGTGCCTGACTTTGTGGTTCAATAAAGATATATGAAATTCGTTGTTCAGCGAGTCTAACGTGAATCATCCCTCTCCCGCTCTCCGGAAAACGTTAAAAGTTAATAACTCCAGCACAAGCGCGTCGGTGCCTAAAAGTGCGAACAATTTGGTCCTTCGAGCCGGATCGAGCGGAGGGATACCCTATAACGTTGTTCCGATCAGATTCGCGAGCACGTCGGACTGCCGCTCCGCGGATCTTCAAACACGCGCGCGAGAGCAGCCGCGCTAGCATCGGGCGAGAGGACCCTCGCGCTCCTTCGCTGCGGCTTCGATCGCGCGTCGCTCCGAAGCCCTTGGCGGCGATCGTTCGGGTAGTGCGCGCTCTCTCGCTCTCGTTCGCGATCTTCCGCGACAGTCGCGAGTCCTTGAAAAGTGAAAACAAAGTCGCGACTCGGTGCTTTCATCGGTGAATTCGGAGTTCGGGACTCTCGTTCGTTCCGTGCGTTCGCTTCCCGATAACATGGAAGCGTTGCTGATCGAGCAGCGCGCTACTATACGGCTTATCGTGAATGCCGTCGCGAATTACGAAAAGCTGGCGATGGCCAAACGGACCCTCGCGGTCGCGGAAGGACGTCTAAAGCTTTTGCTCGATCGTTGGGCGCTCTGTCAGCAGCTGAACGTTAAAATAAAGCTCGCGGCTGCCGGCAAGAAAACCGAGGACAGCTATTTCACAGACGATGAGTTCGAGTCCGCCGAGGAAGCCTTCGAAGCGGCGCACGACTTTCTACAAGAAAAGATCGCGGGGTTTCGACCTCAAGCTTCTCCCGCGGCAAGTTCGACGCTCCTCGGCCACTCGTCGGCAACGGAAGGGATGGCCCCATCTGCGCTAATAAAGCTCCCGCCGATAGATCTGCCGAAGTTCTCCGGCTGCTATACGGAGTGGACGAATTATAAAAGCATGTTCGAGACGCTCATCATTCAACATGAGGCTCTGAACAATGTACAACGCTTGCATTACCTCAAATCGACGCTGTCGGGTGAGGCTTCGAGGCTTCTGCAGCACTTAGCCGTTACCGAGGCCAACTTTCAAGCCGCGTGGGATCTGCTAACGGAAATCTACGGGGATCAGCGCGCTATTATCGACGCTCATTTCAAGAGTTTTATCTCGTTGCCCGCTATGGCTGTCGAAAGCGCAAAAGACCTGAAAAATCTCCGTGACAAGACGAGGGATTCGTTACAGGCACTTGAGCTTCTTGGATGCCCGACCGCACAATGGGATCATCTCGTCGTTTACCTCACCGTACAGAGACAGGATTCAAGCTCCGCGAGGGAATGGGAGATGCAACTCGGCGCTACGAGTGAGTACCCGAAGCTGAAGGCCCTCACGGAATTTTTGTCGGCGCGCATTCGCGCTCTCGAAAAGATCTCTGGAAGCTCCAAGCCGACGAATCGGTCTAACGCGAAAAACAAGCCCGCTCAGACCGAAGCTCGCTCCTACTCCACGATGGCGGAAGGGACATCGCCCGCGTGCCTGATGTGCGAAGGGAGCCATCCGCTATATAAATGCGAGCAGTTCAAGTCCCAAACGCTCGCACGGCGAAAAGAGCTCGCGAAGGAGAAGAAGTGTTGCTACAACTGCTTACGGCCGGGTCACCTACCTCGCGCTTGTCCAAGCAAATATACGTGCTCACGATGCAAGAAGAAGCATCACACCCTTCTACACTCGGATACGAATGCCGACACAGCGAACTCATCAACGAGTGCTGCTCCGTCCGACGTCGAGGCCGTTTCGGGACCGGCTACGAACCCGAGCACAGCCTCGGTCCATCACGCGCAACGAGCCCCAGCTAGCGGAAAATTCACATTTTTGGCCACCGCTATGGTCAATCTCCGAACGGCGACGGGGCGTCGAATGCGGGTACGCGCCCTGCTCGACCAAGGCTCGCAGATCACCATGATAAAGGAGTCGATCGTGCAGGCGCTCCGTCCGAAACGGTTCCCGGCGAATACCGTCGTCCACGGAGTCGCCGAGGTCGAGATCGGAACAGCGAGGCATCGCGTTAACCTATGCGTGGAGTCGTGCGCCCAGGAGGGAGACTCAGTCACGATCTCCGCCCTCGTTCTGCCAACGCTCGCGCGCTACGCGCCGCTTCGCCATGCGCCGATGAAATCGTGGGGCCATCTGAGCGGAATCACCTTCGCGGATCCCGAGCCCTGCAGCCAGGAGCCCATCGCGCTCATCATCGGCGCCGACTATTATGGCGGCCTGCTCCGTCCTGGCCTTCGCCAAGGACCGATGGGCGCCCCTACTGCTCAAGCCACGCTGTTCGGGTGGATTCTGTCAGGGCCTGACTCTTCCACGGACGACCCGCCCGACACGGTTGCCGTGCATACCTGCTCGGCATCGGAAGATCTTCACGCCGCGCTCGCTCGATTCTGGGAGATTGAAGAGCTCCCTCGGGTCACGAGGCTATCCGACGAGGAAGAGAAATGCGAAAAGCATTTCGTCGCCACGCACCGTCGAGCTGAGGATGGGCGCTACATCGTACGACTTCCGTTCAAAGACGGACCCCCTATCAGCATCGGTGAATCCTTCTCCCGTGCCCAGTCCATGCTGAGCACCGTCGAGCGTCGACTTCAGCGGGACACAGCGTTGCGCGGGGAGTACAACTCATTTCTGTCCGAGTACGAGGCGCTAGGCCACATGCGAGCAGCCCCGGCGTCAACCGGCAACGGTACAGGTGAAACGAGGTCTCAATGCGTGTATCTACCGCACCACCCGGTCGTGCGCGAGTCAAGCTCAACCACCCGCGTTCGAGTCGTTTTTAATGCGTCGAGCTCTACGTCGAACTCGACTTCTCTAAACGACCACCTTCTAGTCGGTCCTAAATTACAGATGGATATTACGACGATAATTACGCGTTGGCGAGCCCCTCGTTTCGCCTATACCGCTGACATCGCGAAAATGTTCCGTCAGATTCTCGTAGATCCCCGCGACGTAGATTATCAGCGCATCTTATGGCGGAGGGAAGCGGATAAGATCGCGACTCCGTTTCAATTGCTGACCGTGACTTACGGCACCGCAAGTGCACCGTTCCTCGCGAATCGCGTATTGCTACAGCTCGCGCTAGATGAGGGTCGCGAATTCCCTAGAGCTGAATCTATCCTGCGTCAAAATTTTTATGTAGATGATGTTCTATTCGGCGCCGATAGTCTCAAAGCAGCACTCGAAACGCGAGACGAACTAAATCGACTCTTATCGCGCGGTGGCTTACGCCTCCGTAAATGGGCCGCGAACACCGAGGAGTTGCTACCCGACGTTCCGCGAGGAGAGCATGAACTCGCCTCGGACGTACCGCTCGAAGAGATCGACTCTATACACGTTCTCGGCATCGCTTGGAACCCGAACCGCGACGCGTTCCAGTTCCGTTTCGCCCCGGCGCAATCTCCGCGACTTACGAAGCGAGCGATTCTATCAATCATCGCGCGTCTCTTCGACCCTCTCGGTTGGGCCTCGCCTATAGTAATAGCCGCTAAAATAATTTTGCAAGAGCTCTGGATTCGTAAGATCGAGTGGGACGCGGAGTTACCGAAAGACCTCGCTGAGCGGTGGCAAATTTATTACGGTGGACTCGAAAATATTCAAAAGATTTCGATCCCACGCTGGACCGGTCAATCGGCCGAACATCCAGCGTTCGAGCTTCATGGTTTCGCCGACGCTTCCACTCGAGCTTACGCCGCCGTAATCTACCTGCGTAGTTTACGGGACTCGAGCGATTCAATCGTAACGCTATTAATCGCGAAAACCAAAGTCGCTCCGGTCCGTCCGGTGAGCGTACCTCGCCTCGAACTTTGCGCCGCGGCCCTGTTAGCGCGAACGTTAAGCAAGACCGTCGAGGATCTCAGTCTGTCGGAGACCCCTGTTTATTGCTGGAGCGACTCCGCGGTCACCTTCCACTGGTTAAATAAACACCCCTCCGTTTGGCAAACGTTTGTCGCGAACCGCGTCGCGGAAATAAATAGTCTTGTACCCCGAGCAGTATGGCGTCACGTACCTACAAAAGATAACCCCGCCGACTGCACTTCGCGAGGACTGCTTCCCTCAGAAGCTATCGAGCATCCGCTATGGTGGCAAGGGCCTCCCTGGCTAAAAAAGCACTCCGCTTTCTGGCCGTCAGCTCGAGCCGAACTCCCTCCACACGCGCCTCTTGAAGAAAAAAAGACAGCCCACGTTCACGCGGCTCTAGAAACAGAGGATGCGCGCGAGAAGCTGCTGCGCGACACCTCGTCTTGGCCGCGCCTGATACGCGTTACCGCGTACTGCCGTCGATTCTCTTCAAACGCGCGAAGCTCGGCACAACAGGACGAGCGGGCCTCAAAAAAAGTTTGCCTCGGGCCTGTGATGCTCACGGCTCGCGAAGTACAAGAAGCCAGAGAATTTTGGATTAAATCCGTACAGGAAGAATGCTTTCAACCCGAGCTCTCAGCCCTTCGGCAAGGGCAACCTCTAGCAAGCGGCAGTAGTCTCCGATGGCTGAACCCATTCGTAGACGAGATTTCGTCCAAGAGTAGACCGTTTGCACACACGGGTGTCGATTACGCCGGGCCGCTTAACGTACGATTGTCAAAAGGACGAGGACACAAAACGCAAAAATCCTACGTCGCTCTTTTCGTTTGTTTTGCCACTCGCGCGGTACACATCGAGCTCGTCAGCGACTACGCCACGTCTGGTTTCCTCGCTGCCTTTAAACGATTCGTAGCCCGTCGCGGGCTCCCGGCGGCGATGTACAGCGACAACGGCACGAATTTTGTAGGAGCAGATAAAGAGTTGCGGTATGCACTGCGAATGGTCACTCGAGACGAGAACTTACGAGCTCAGATGAGCACCGACGGCGTCGAATGGCATTTCAACCCTCCCGCGGCCCCTCATTTTGGAGGTTTATGGGAAGCCGGAGTCAAAAGCGTCAAAAATCACCTTCATCGCGTCGTCGGCGCTCACACGCTCACGTTCGAAGAGCTCGCGACATTATTGGCCCAGATTGAAGCGTGCCTTAACTCTAGACCCATCGCCGCGCTGTCCAACGATTCAGACGACTTATCGTGCCTCACGCCGGGACATTTTTTAATCGGCGGCCCGCTTATCGCGATCCCGTAGCCATCACTATTAGAGCTCAACGAAAATCGCTTGACACGCTGGCAACTCGTGCAGCAGAAAACGGAAACCTTCTGGCGTCGTTGGGCCGCCGAATATCTGCATTCGGTGCAACAGCGCCACAAGTGGGCTACGAGTCAATTGAATTTGCAGATCGGCGACCTCGTGCTTCTCCGTAGTCACCTGAGTCCACCATCGAAGTGGAAGCTAGGGCGTGTGCTCGCGTGTCACCCTGGCCCCGACCATCGCGTGCGAGTCGTCACGGTCAAAACCGCGGATTCCGTTTTCAAGCGACCAATCACGCAGCTGTGCTTGCTTCCAGTCCGCGCCGAAACTACTGCGTAAGCACAAACCTCGCTTGCGAATCGCTCGACGGTAGGCGGGAAACAGAGAGCCCCAAGTCTGTAAATCTCGATGTTCCACGGTGGGCGGCTCTGCTCCCGCGCGATCAAACACTGTTAATCTAATAATGTTACTCTAATCATAAGCTTCCCGGGAGAGTGCGGGCGAGGAAGAGCCGCTCTTCTCTGATAGTTTTCTTTTTTTTTGCTCGCGTTGGAGCAAGGTGGGCGGAATGTTCGGAATCGACTCCGAGGCCTTTTGGTCATTTGAAATAAACGGCGAGCGCCGGTATATACCGACGCGCTCGACACCGAGCCTTGCCCGCACTCACTCTCACCTTCCAGGACTTATATATATATATATAGATATATACACGGAATATCGGGCGATACCTATGCCGCGAAACGTCGCTAGCCAGCTGAGCGACAAACATCAACATCAACGGCCTTGGCCGTGAAATTCGGGAAGAATCCCCGCTTCCTCTCCGAGACAGACGCTCCGAGGTATCGAGTCCTCGAGAGGACAGTAGTCGCGAAGCCCGCGTGCCGCTCGCACGGAATTGTTTTCGCGTTACGAGAATCTGTTTCTATTTTTAATCCTTTTCTTGTGCCTGACTTTGTGGTTCAATAAAGATATATGAAATTCGTTGTTCAGCGAGTCTAACGTGAATCATCCCTCTCCCGCTCTCCGGAAAACGTTAAAAGTTAATAACTCCAGCTCAAGCGCGTCGGTGCCTAAAAGTGCGAACAATACTCAAAAGGATTTTATTCGGGATTGAATACTACCCATCATTCATGCCTGGCATTTCTGGTCTTTCTAATTTGCCGGAAATCTTGTTCGATGATTTAGAGGGATCGAAGTTCTAAACCAAGACATTTTGAAAGATATCTAATTTTGTTGGATGTCTTGCTTGTTATCTTTGAACTTGTCGAGAAATTCGAGCGAGGCATCCTAAAAAACAATACATCAATGATGGACACTGTACGATGAATTTATTTTAAAATCTCGCAAAGAAACTCTGATAGAATTCATACGCGTTTGTTCCACAATTTTATTTTTTTAATCTCGCGAAGAAGCTCGGATAGATTGTATGCGAGATTGTTCGCCGATTTTATGAAATAACCTCTCAAAGAAGCTCGGATGGTTTGTAGGCGGGATTGTTTGAGTATTTTATTTAAAAATGAAGCGACGATACTCAAAAGGATTTTATTCGGGATTGAATACTACCCATCATTCATGCCTGGCTTTCCTGGTCTTTCTAATTTGCCGGAAATCTTGTTCGATGATTTAGAGGGATCGAAGTTCTGAACCAAGACATTTTGAAAGATATCTAATTTTGTTGGATGTCTTGCTTGTTATCTTTGAACTTGTCGAGAAATTCGAGCAAGGCATCCTAAAAAACAATACATCAATGATGGTCACTATACGATGAATTTATTTTAAAATCTCGCAAAGAAACTCTGATAGAATTCACACGCGTTTGTTCCACAATTTTATTTTTTTAAATCTCGCAAAGAAGCTCGGATATATTGTATGCGAGATTGTTCGCTGACTTTTATGGAAAAAATCTCCCAAAGAAGCTCGGATAGATTGTAGGCGGGATTGTTTGAATATTTTATTTAAAAATGATGCGATATGATGAATCTTACGTATTTGCATAGAATGAAGAGTTTTTGGTCTTATAATACGAGCTGGAACTCGTACAGTTTTCTGGGCTTTCTAACTTGTCGGATATCTTGCTCGATGACTTAAAGGGTTCGAAGATATAAAGTAAGATATCTAGTAAGATATCAAATGTTGTTGGATCCCTTGATATCTTCGAGCTCATATCCTGATATATTCGAATTCATTAAAACATTCATACGAGGTATCCAGAAAAACGAGGCATCAATGACGGGCAGTGCATGACAATTTTATTTATCGAACTCGCACAGAAGCTCGGATAGATTTTACATGAGATTGTTCGACAATTTTATTTAAAAATATCGCAAAGAAGTTTCATTAGATCGGACGCAAGATTGTCTGATTGCTCGAAGAAAAATCTCGCATCAAAGCTCGGATAGATTGTATGCCAGGTTGTTCGAATATTTTTTATTTATTTAAAAATCTGTGATGATAAAAAAAAATTTCCTACACGATACCGAAAGCACACATGACACATGTGACCATAAGATTACTGGTGACTTGCATAATGTGGGTAACTTTTATAATTGCCCGTACATTCTGTAGGCCATACAGCAACTTTTTTATTTTTCGTACCCGATACCTAAATTATATATGACACATTCGACCGTACTACGAACCCGTTATGATATTCGAGGAAGGTATCCTGAAAAATCATACACCAATGCTGGGCAGTATTCGACCATTTTTTTTTACCTCGTAATGAAGCTTGGCTGTATTGTACGCGAGATTGTTCCCCAACTTTATGAAAAAAGGTCTCTCAAAGAAGCTCGGCTAAATTGTACACGAGATTGTCCGACTGTTAGAAAAATAAGATCCCGTAAAGAAACTGGGATAGATTGTACGCGAGATGTTCGTCGATTTTATGAAAAAAATGTTGCAAAGAAGCTCAGATCGAAAATAGGCGGGATTGTTTGAATATTTTATTAAAAAATCACGCGAAGAAACTCAGAAAAAAATTTTCCCAGGGGGAACGTTTACATTTTATATTTACGACAGTGACGAAAAATCATGCAACTATAATTATAATTTAACCAATTGAATACATACTATCAGAAACTATTTATATAGACGTTCCCTCTAGGAACTATTGGTACGGTAGAAAATACTATCCTTTTTCTCAGTACAGATTGCGACTCTGAACTTATATTGATTGATAAATTTAAACTGCATTTAAAAAAATGACTTGTTTTTATACAGATGATTCCAAGTGGCTTCAATCCTTGGACGTCGATTGTGATGGGATTTTGTTGCCCAAAAGGCCTAAACATAAAACTTCGAAGTCGATCCAGTCAAAAGCAGTCCAGGTTGCAAAAGAAATCGAAAAGAAATTACTAGAGAAGGAGCACAGTGCGTATGGTATCACTGATATTCTAAATCCATCAGTCGCTGTTTTGAACCCTCAAGGTTAGTATACGTTTTATGTCTATATTTTTCGACCTACTGCAGCAACAAAAAAAAAATCTATCTAAATTGATTAATTAACCACTAGATGGCATCGAATTTGTCGAGAATGCCTGAAACTATCTTATTATAGCAGGAGATAATGAATCGCTCGCTTTGCCTGCTCGTGACCGTTTCGTAAAATAGTTTTGCATTTATCCCCACGTCGTTTTGAAAAATAATTTTTGTTATTTGTTTTTGTAATAATAGATCTATCAAAATATTTATTCTTACATAACATACACGAGAACATGTATGTTGTGCATACAATATACAACCTTAACATGTTACGAAATGTACGCAGTCTCACCGATAGTCTCACAAGTGTCTCACACACATACACACTCAATATGCTCACGGTGATGTACGCAGTCACAATCACAGAGAATCTCGACAGACCCTAGCACAGATTCTCGCACGCTCTCGCACAGACGCTCGAACAAATACGTGCCGACACTAATATAGATATTTATTTCACTCGGTGGAAAAATACCGGTTTTTGCGTACGCTTGGCGTGCGAAAAACCCCATTTTCACACCTTGTGAAATAAAATTTTGTTGGGTACATGCGTGAAAAACGTTTTCTGAACGCCTGTGATTGCAACACTCGCCTTCGGCTCGTGCTGCAAACTCAAACTCGTCAGAAAAAGATTTTTCATCACTCGGAAATCGGAAAAAAAATATCGTATGCCACAGGGGAGGAATTGCATTTTCAGCTCGTGTGAATTTCTGCCCTCGTTTCGCTCGGGCATCAAACTTCACGCCCGGTGAAAAAACGCACTTTCCTCACTTGTGGCATAATATCCTATTTCGCACTCGTATCGAAATGTACTATTATACGGCCGTTCATAACAATAGTTATTAAGACCCTCATACTGATACTTGTACAGTCACAAGGACACTCCCACAGTTTCATATGCACTCACAGACATTCACCGAAACTCAAGTACATATTCATACACCTTCTCAAACAATGTGAGTGCCCGTATAAGAGTTTTCAGAGCGTATGGCAGTTTTTAAAAGTTATTATTACGTACATTAGATTATCTTTTTTTCGTTGAAACTTGTTACGAATCCGATGATGCTGAAACTGAGCTTCAACAGAAACGTGACACTTTATAGAGATATCGACACAAACACTTTGTGGGCTTATTCAAAAATAATATGAAATCACTTTGCATAATACGATTTTTATTTACTACAACGCTATACGTCGTTTCCGCATCTTTCAGCATGCATAATGCTTATTTCATAACTATCGCGGTTCAAACAATTATCTAGAGAATTTAACATAGCATGATTTGCGTATGGGAAAAAGAGCAGTCACGTAAACTTAATATTGTATAAAGTTGACTTAATCTACTTTATGTTCCAAATATTTGTATATCTGAACTGAATTGTATGTAAACAAATATCGTTCCAAATTCTCTGTTTTCGAGTAAATTTTGGAGACGCTCCGATTGCGTATTATCCGACTCGGCAATCACCGAGCCAATGCTCTAATCGTCTAATTAGAGCATTAGCTCGGTGATTGTCTAAATGCTGATTAGACTGTACGGTGGATTTCGTTACTACTTCGTCGCATGCGGTTGCATACTTCGATTATTGTGTCATGACGTTGCCCTAATAATCGAGATATCGAGGTACCAATAACTGCGATAACGTATGTTTGTATTGCTTGTGGTGACGATCTTCTGTTTTTTTCTTTCGCGTCAATATTCCAGGTTATCTCTTCAAATCTTCATATTCTGTATACTTTCTTGGGTTCTATAAATTGATTCTGTAAATTTCTATACATTGTTATATAAATCTAAAATTCTAAAAGCCATCTACAATTTACATGCACGACGTTTCAAACTAATTTACGTTCTCCGGTACTAAAAATCTTGATTTTTTTTTTTTCAAAAACAGCTTTCAATATGAGAAAGCAAAAAAACAAAATGGTCCGAGAGATCGTCGTCTCTCCTGTTCCTACCGATGACATAGACCGCTCGACACATGATGGATCGAGTGAGGAGATGGCAACAGCTTCCCCTGTGAACAAACAAAAGAACAAAAGGGTCCGAAAGATTGCCAACTCTCCCGTTCCGACCGATGACATGGACCTCTTGACTCATGATGGCTCGATTGACGAGATGTCAACGCCTGCAAGTTTGTATATCTTTTGTGCTTTTATCTAATAGATACAAACATTCGGAACGTTACGATATTTCATCGGGATGCACAAACTAAACCGCATTACCATACCGAAAAGCTTACAGTTATTTTTTTAGACACTTCTAACAAATTTGAGTAAGGTGTATTCCACATGATTAATCTTAAATGGATAGATGATTTATTACCTGGCTAGAGTACACCGAGATTTCTTATAGCAAGTGCGATTTATCTAGTATACAAGACGTATCATATTTGTATGCGCTTTGAAAATGACAGCTCTAAATTTACGGAAGTTGAACGACTAGGCTATATTTTCAAGAATTTAAAATCTCCTAAAATCTCAAAACGGACATAATTTTTTATGAAATTTGTACTGTACAAGTGAAGTCACTACTTTATCGGTGTATCAAATTGCAACTGATTGGCTGAAACTATTCGCAAGTGAATAATACTCGCAAGGTTTATTATTATAATGTTCGTTACCTTTTATTACAAGATTTGTCACCCCTTTTATTGCAATGTTTGTCGCCTTTTGACATAATGATTATCCGCTTGTTGGTAGTCCACCCTGTACACTTCTCTTCCCATGGAAGAGGTCCGAACTTAGGTAAACCTATAGGGTTACTCGCTACGGTACTTTCAGCACTTGTTCGAGCAACTTACTACAGTATTATGCGCGCTTGCTCGTAATTGTAACCGTAATCGCTAGTAGTATGATTTACTACCGTATTACGATCCCTTGCCCGCAACTGCATTCGTTATTGACTGCACAATCAGGATTTCCGAAAAAGAAAATCAGTGCCTGCTCTTTCTTCCATGTATATGAGCAAAAAGAGCAGGCTCGTCAGCTTAATATTGTATATAGTTAACTTAATCTTGTGTATTGTAACTGTTTGGCTATCGGCGAGCGCCCGACGACGAGCTAAACCCGATATTATTGGCATAAAGTGAGATAGCACGAGGTGTAAGTGGCGCCATCTGTCAGGATCGAGCGGCGGTTCGATCGATATCGAACCGAGCGCAAGCGTAGACGAGAGATCGGAAGCACCGCGGCGCTGCCGAGCGGGCTTGCGGCGAAAGCACGCTCAAGGTCGGAGAAAGGCGAAAGCGAGGGAAAATCGGCCTCGCTGATTGGACAGAAATGGCGACACTCCCGCTGCACACGGCACCAACCAAGCACGCCATTAGCTCAGCGGGTAACACCGAATGATCGCCACAGCAATACCGACCCGGGATTGGAGGGCAGAGAAGGAACAAGGCCCTTAGCCAATCAGAAAATTAATAATCGGGCGACCGCACGCAGACGCGAGTCCGCCAGAAATCTGCCAAACCGACGGAGTGGGAGTCCAAAATCGGTGTATAAAGGACGGCGATTTCGGCAGTCGAGCAGTTAGTGAATGATCTACCTTACCAGCGGACAACTCTCCAGGACTAAAGTGAAAAAGTGAACAGTGAAAAGTAAAAGTGAGTTAAAAGTGAATAAAGTGAAACAGTGCCAAAAAGGACTTATAAATTTTGTGCTACTGTGGACTCATAAAATTTTGTGCCGAATTGGACTTATAAAATTCGTGCCAAAATCGAACTTATAAAAATCTTGTGCTAAGTTGGACTTGTAAAATTTGTGCCGTTCGGACTTATAAAAATCTGTGCCGATTTGGACTTGTAAAATTTGTGCCGTTCGGACTTATAAAAATTTGTGACAATTTGGACTTGTGAAACTCGTGCCAAGGGAACATATAATCAGTGTGCCAGGTCGGACTTAGACATTTGTGCCGAGTGGGAACTTAGGACATTTCGAGTGAGCCAGACTGACTAAGACTCCCAAGTGACGTGAGACAATAAAAGTGACATTCGGAGAGAACCGGTAAAGTGACCAAAGTGACCGTCAGAAAAACCATAAGTGTCACGGAATAATATTCCAACTCCAAGGACCGGAAAAAGTCACATCCAGGGTTTAATTCACTTCCCCTGAAGGCTCATATACCATCAAAATAAGGTAAAAGCGTCAAATCATTGAGTAAACACCAATTGCAAATCGCGAGGTGAGCGAGCTTTCACCGTCGATCGCCGTGTGACGTCACAACGAGACAGCCGAGCACAGTGGCCAGCTGGACTTCGCGACGACCGAGAAGCTGCCCGCGCATGCGTAGTGCGGTTCACACGCGAATAAACCCTTTCGACTAAATATTCCGACTTCAAGAAATTAAATTATTCTAGATAAAGAGAGATAAGATCCAGGCATCAGAATAATCGTTTTTCACGAATGCTGTTATCAATTGACATAATATTTTGAACGATAATAAATCAAACAAGTTGATTCAAGGAATAGAAAGACGTGTAATCAGATGCGAGCTTGTCATTGTATAAATAAAAATTATTATCGTTTCATATAAAAAACGTCTCTGACACACCAGCCCATAATTCCTGAACGCTCGAGTCCACGAATCCTTCCGTTTGAGTGCCCTTTCCGCATAAGGAGGCGCATAAATACGGAAATTATTGTACGAGGAATCTGCTCCTGTTACAGTATGTTCCAGATATTTGTAACTCTGGACTGAATTGTATGCAAACAAACATCGTTCCCAATTCTGTTTTCGAACAGAATTTGGAAACGCTCCGATTGCGTAATATCCGACTCGGCAATCACCGAACCAATGCTCAAATTACCGAGTCGTTAGCGATTGCCTAAATGCTGATTCGACTGTACGGTAGATTTCGTTACTATTTCGTCGCATACCGTTGCGTACTTCGATTTTTGTGCCATGACGTTGCCCCAATAATGGAGATATCGAGGTACCTATAATTGCGAAAACGTACTCTAGGACCTCGACTCCATTCACAACGGGGAACCGGTTCCGCCTGAATACCCTTTGAAAATTACAGTTCTAAATTTACTAAAGTTACACGTTAGGCTTTATTTTCAAGAATTTAAAATCTGCTAAAATCTGAAATGGGACATAATTATTATTGAAATTTATACTGACCGAAGTGGAGTCACTACTTTATCGGTCTACGAATTTGCAAGTAAATGACCGAAACTATTCGCGAGTAATATCAATTGTAGAGGCTTGTATAATTGCCCAAACATTACGTAGGCCATTACAAATATAGCAACGTTTTCGTTTTTCGTACGCGATACCGAAAATACGTCTGGCACATCTGTCCATGCTACAAACCCGTTAAGATGTTGGAGCAAGGTATCCTGAAAAATCATATAACAATGATTGTGTCATTTACCAATGGCAGTGCACGATAATTGTATTAAAAAATTTCGCAAAGAAGCTCGGCTGTATTGTACGCGAGATTGTTTCCCTACTTTATGAAAAAAGGTCTCGCAAAGAAGCTCGGATTGATTGTACACGAGATTGTTTAAACAGTTAGAAAAAATAAATCGCTAAGAAGCTCGGATAGATTTTACGCGAGATTATTCGTCAATTAAATGAAAAAATCTCGCAAGGAATCTCGGATATATTTAAACGGTATTTCGCGAAAATTTTATTAAAAAATCACGCGAAGAAACAGATGAATTTTATACGTGACTGAATACTACTCATCATTGACGCCTGGCTTTTATGATCTCCACGGAGATTTTGCTCGATGACTTAGAGTGTTCGAAGATGTAAAGCAAGACATCAAGTAAGATACTCAATCTTGCTGGATTTCTTGCTTGTTATCTTCGAACCCGCCAAAACATTCGAGGAAGGTATCCACAAAAACAATACACCAATGGGAAGTGACCACTTTATCGGTCTACCAAATTTCAACTAATTGACTCAAACCATTCGCGAGTTACATTAATTTTCTCGAAGTCACATTTCTCGACTATTTTACGTACTGTGACATTAAAATCTTAATATTTTTTGTACAAAAACAGCTTCCTTTGTGAGCAAGAAAAAAAAGAAAAGGGGACAAGAAGTAGCCGACTCTCTCGCTCCGAACGATGGCATCGAACAGTCGACGCATGACGGACTTAGTCAGGAGATGGCAACGCCAGCAAGTTAGTACATAATTTGCGCTTTTAAGAAGCAAAGATTAGACCGCATTAACGTGCCAAAAGACTTAGAGTTATTTTTAGGCCCTTCCGGAAAGTTGAAGTAAAGTGTATTCGACATGAATAATCTTAGATAGGTAGATGAGTTATTGTCTGTCTGGAGTACACCGACGTCTCTTATACCAAAGGGAGTACATCCTGTATTCATTACATATTATATTTGTATGTGCTTTTAAGAGAACACCGCTAAATATACTCGATTTAGACATCCTGGGCTATATTATCAAGAATTTATAATCTCTTACAATGTTTAATTGGACAACAATTTCTATCTAATATATACTGACCAAAGGGAAATGCACTTTAACGATGTACTGAATTTAATCTAGATAGCTCAAATTATTCGCTAGTTATATCAATTGGAAAGGCTACGAATCAATTATACACACGAACTCACGCTTACAGACACGCGCATTCACACACATACGCTTGCACCAAAATCTTGATTTGTGTCTCCAAAAATAGCTTCCCCTGTGAACAAACAAAAGAACAAAAGGGTCCGAAAGATCGCCAACTCTCCCGTTCCGACCGATGACATGGACCTCTTGTCTCATGATGGCTCGATTGACGAGATGTCAACGGATGCAAGTTTGTATATCTTTTGTGCTTTTATCTAATAGACCCAAACATTAGGACCGTTACGATATTTCATCGGAAAGCACAAACTAAACCGCATTAACATACCGAAAGAGTGAGAGTTTTTTTTAGACACTTTTGAAAAGTTTAAATAAGGTGTATTCGACATGATTAATCTTAAATGGACAGATGATTTATTGCCTGTCTAGAGTACACCGAGGTATCTTATAGTAAGGGAGACATCTAGTATACATGACATATTATATTTGAATGGTCTTTGAAAATTACAGCTCTAAATTTACCAAAGTTAAACGATTAGGCTTTATTTTCATTAATTTAAAATCTCCTACAATCTGAAATGGGACATAATTATTAATGAAATTTATACTGATCGAAGTGGAGTCATTACTTTATCGGTACCAAATTGCAAGTACATAGCTGAAACTATTCGCGAGTTATATCAATTGTACAGGCTTGTATAATTGTTCAAGCTTTACGTAGGCCATAACAAATACAGCAACATTTTCGTTTTTCGTATGCGATACCGAAAATACGTCTGGCACATCTGGCTGTGCTACGAACCCGTTAAGATGTTGCAGCAAGGTACCCTGAAAAATCATATAACAATGATTGTGTCATTTACCAATGGCAGTGCACCAATGGGAAGTAACCACTTTAAAAAAAATTCACTAACGAAGCTCGGATAGATTGTACGCGAGACTGTTCGTCAATTCAATGAAAAAAATCTCGCAACGAAGCTCGGAAAGAAAATAAGCGGTACTTTTTCGAAAATTTTATTATAAAATCCCGCGAAGAAAGTCAGACGTATTTTATGCAGGATTGAATACCCATCATTGATGTCTGGCTTTTCTGGTCTCTAACTTTCTGGAGATCATAGGGGCGACCGGGGACAAAAGTAACACGGGTCAATTGTAACAAGCAGCTTATAAGGTGAACATCACCTTATGAGGTGATGTTTATAATGCTGCTCACTTCATATCCGATGCGTCCGATAATGCGCAGCGTTGAGCAGCCGCTTGTTATAATTGACCCGTGTTACTTTTGTCCCCGGTCTCCCCCACTCGATGACTTAGAGAGTTCGAAGATATAAAGCAAGACATCTAGTAAGATGTTATCTTCGAACCGGTGAAAAAATTCGAGCAAGCTATTCTGAAAGACAATACACCAATAATGGTCAGTGTGTGACTTTTTATTTTTTTATTTTGCAAAGAAACTATTTCAGATCGTGGTATAGGCGTTATACAAGAGGGCATTCACAAATGAAATGTTCTTCCAACTTTCGTGTAAAAATTTATCCTGTAATAAAGTCAAATATAGCATTAATGAGGACAATTCGAAATTAGTGTGCGTAGAGGTGTGGCATAGCTAAGTGGGCAGTTGACCTCTAATCGGAAGGTCCCCGTTCCGGATCCCGATCCTGTACGCCCCGCATTTTTTCGGATTGTCTAAATTATTTCGTTATATTAACTAATGCAGATCGAGCTTTTCCACGCACTTATCGAACGTACAATTATATTGGTTAGGCAACCGCAGTTGGGCAATCACTTTTCTAATTGGGGGAGTTTGATGGTCTGACACCTCGCTAGTGTTCATTTACTTTGTCGTAGTATTACTAATGCGCTAGGTCTGAATTCCTTGCTCTTAACAAAATGTCTATATTCGTTTACGAGGGAAACACTTTTTACAGTTACTCTTGAAGGTATTGCACCACTCCTCGAAAAGTTAATGAAAAAGGTGGGTGGCGCTTCGTCATCGACTAAATTATCGAAATCTTCAAAGAAGAGAAAGGTGGCGGATGTCGGTTCATCTGATTCCAAATCCGATACAAGACAAGTGCCGGAAAATTCTCCAAGTTAGTATGCACTTTTAACGTATCTATCCTCAGCTCTGCCGATTAATTTTTGTTATTTTTATCTATTACCATTTTGCGAGGATTGTTAATATTCAGTATTATGAGCGTTTTTAAATTTGTATAAATACGTTCTCAAGAAGTAAACAGGAATAATTGCATTTTTCTTAGTTACAGTTGACAGTCTCGGGGCGATGCTTTCGAAAATACTCAAAAAATTGGAATCAAAAAATCTTCCTGAACGTACACGAGATCCATCGCCGAGAAGACGCCGTGTACAGTCCCCTACAGTCCCATGTGTCCAGTCCCCTACTCCTGGCTGTTCTCGAATGTCGAGCGGTCGTGCTTTTTTTTCACACGGTGTAGAGGTATCCTTTCCTTACAAATTTTACTTTGGCCGATTTTTCACTCTGTAACTCCTTTGTCCATTATAGCAACACGCTAAAGGTCAGTAAAGAAAATTGTGGTGCTACGAGTGTGATCTCTGAAACAATCTATGGGTCTTCGGCCCCTAAGAAGGCCGGTATATTGTGCCATTATGAGCCCAATTGCGGCTGTGGGCTGACTTAAGTCGACACTAGAAACACGCACATTAGTTAAAGAACGTAGGGAAACCACATTAAATCCTAGCCCTAAACAGATTGACCACCGGTCGACTTCTAGTGGTCCAATGTTTTACGTGAAGAACGTGGCAAGTTTTCCCATGGTATATAGTCACGTACTCAGCATACTGCTGTTCGCGAAAAAGATTTTTACTTTGCGAGTAATCGGAATCCGAAGAGCCCGGTTACTGGTAATATTGGGACAATACGCTAGTCACTTGACCATCGATGCTGGTGAATAAATTGCATTTAACAATGCGACCTAACAGATAGTCTAAGCATGGGTTAAATTTGTGCATGACTGCCTTAATGAATTATTAAAAAACTTGAAGTACTCATAAAGTCCTCACGACCTAAGCGTCGATATTATGGGAGTCTGCCGCTTTTTTATTATACTAGATCATATTCTTGCTTTGCTATATCTCGATCGTTTCCACTGATCTAGCTCTACTTTCTTTGAATTCGTGAATATGTTTGCACAATTGAGATTGCGGTGAAAGTTGTTTTACATAATATATAGTGCTTGTGACTCGCACGCTTGCAATCACCGCCACTTAAAGACACTGACGGACTTTTACGGGCACTCACAGACATGCCCTCTTATAGAATGCTCAACATTCTATTCCATGAGCTAAAATTCAGCCATTAAAAAATGCAACCCACGGAAAGAAAAAAATTCCATTCCATTAGCTAAAACTCAGCCATTGAAGATTTCAGCCCACGGGACGAAAAAATGTCCATTCTATGGAATTACAGTACTGACATTTCATTACAGAGTCTACGAAAAGGGCCCCTCCGATTTATTTACATTAAATAATTTGCTTCCTCATAGAGGACGCTGCTTTAGTTTTTTTAATAGACATTTTAGTGTCAAAGTCTAAAACTTTAAAGGCTATCGACTTTTAATTTGACACAGGAATGGACTAACATTATATAACATTTTGCATTACATTTGCCGATAATTGATCTAACCGTTTGAATTTGATGAGATTTTGACATTCTGTAATTTTTCGGAAAATTTGTTATTTTCGTCCTACGCAAGTTTGTGCGTCAAATGTCGCTCGAGTTGAAAAATACATAAGACACGGGGCTTGAAATTACTTTCATTACAGAATTACGCATGGCTTCCTCATTTATTACATTTTCGCGCGTAGCTTCCTGCATGAGGAAGTCAAAATCAAATTACTTTTCATCACTCGGTGCGGAAGTCGCCACTTTTCCGCCCGCTTCGCGTGCGTAAAACCGCCATTTTCGCACCTTGCGATGACAAATTTCGTACATCCCTCGTGGGAAACACTTTTTTTAACTCGTGTGATTACAGCAGTCGCCTTCGGCTCGTGCTGCAAACTCACACTCGTTAGAAAAACGTTTTTCGCCCTCGTGAACTAATGTACTATTGTACCTCTTTACTGGGTGTATCTGTATATCGCAGACGCAGGGTTTAATAGAGAACTATTTTAGATGTTGTGTTACTCTGCACGATATTCACTGTAATCACTTACCAACACTCTACTGTATGTACTGTACACGTCTTTGCAGCCGCAATCGGATCAGTTATTACGATTGTTTTCGGACAAGATCGCTCTCCAAGCAATGCCATTACTATTATTGTTATTATTATTAATGAGATTATAATATTGTTATATTTACGCTGCAGATCGAAATTAAGCCCGGTTCCGGACTGTACGTTGATTCGACGGAACTAAAACTTAACATCCTCCGATTCCGAGCATCACCGAAGGAGATGGTTAGGCGACTCTTGGTTTATTTAGTTGGGGAAGAGAAGTTGAAAACGATGACGGCTCGAGGCTTTCGGACAAATCCCGGAAAGAACAAGAACGTCGCCGCGAGATTGGCCGTTCCAAAAAATATTCTGGAAGGAATTAAATGTAAGTATATACACAGCCGCGGTTCGGCAAGCCTCGTACAATAGTACATTTCGATACGAGTGCGAAGAAACTTTTTCTGACGAGTGTGAGTTTGCAGCACGAGCCGAAGGCAGAAAACGTTTTTCGCACGAGTATCGAACATAATGTTATTTCAGAAGGTGTGAAAATGGGCGTTTTCGCACGCAAAGCGTGCGCAAAAACCGCCATTTTCCCACCGCGTGGAATAAAAAATGTTAAGTACTTGGCGTCGAGACGTTACCGCGTCTTATGATATAGACCGATATAATTATGATTTTTTAGCAATATTTTAAACGATCGTTTATGATACTTAATTTTATGACTTTCCTGTTCAGATTATGTTGACCAAAAAGCGCGCTTTCCATTGGACTGGCCGGCGATCATCCGCGTCGTAAATTTGAAGTGCGGAGCCCTGCGTAATCCTAGAAGACCTCAAAAAACTGACGGAGAAAATGACAAAGAAATAGAAGGCTCCGGCGATTCGTCAAGCGACTGAGACTCGACCGAATTTAATTTGAATCTGATTTATTGTCAAACATTTTCATTCATTTTTTCTGTTCATTTTCTTCTATTATATTCAGGCATAAGTTTACAATAAACGACAAAAACAATGTTCAATAATGTAAGCTGTTGTAATAACTTCTAGCTACGTACCTCCGAATTTTTCTCGTCCTGTTAGAGTTAATGTATGTCCTATTTCCGTTCAACAAAGGCGAATTCAAAGACAATGAAGGCAAAAAATAAGGTAAGATATGACTGCAATGTCATTAAAATAGTACCTAACAACATCGATTAATAAGAGCACAGTATAGTTGACTGTAGCCTCCACGAAAGACATCTCAGAAAGAAGTTCGGATACATTATACATAAGATTATTCAACGATTTCATTTAAAATCACGCAAAGAAGCTCGGGTAGGTTGTATGCAGGATTGTTCTATAATTTTATTTAAAATCTCGAAAAGAAGCTTGCATAAATTATACGCGAGATTATTTAAGGAGGTTGGAGCGAGTGGTGTTCATTTTGCCTAAATTCGAGAAATTCGGGCAAGAATTGCAAACACTTCCCAATGTTATAAAAATCTTAAAAAATGCATACTTATTGTAGGCACTGAAAAGATTCATTTTGCATAATAATAATTTCAAAATGTTATTAACAAATTGTTGAAAAAAAAATTGTTCATCAAAATATGTGGTAACTCAACTTTTTTCTTAAATAAAAATGATTCGTTCATTTTTCGGAAAACGTATGAATTTTTTCAGATTTTTATCTTTATTTTGATTTTTCTTGTTTTTTACATGGAAAAATGTGCAAAAGTCAAAATAAAGATAAAAATCTGAAAAAATTCATACGTATTCCGGAAAGTTAACGAATCATTTTCATTAAAAAAAAGTTGAGTTACCACATATTTCGATGAACAATTTTTTTTCAACAATTTGTTAATAACATTTTGAAATTATTATTATGTAAAATTAGTCTTTTCAATGCCTATAATGAGTATGAATTTTTTCAGATTTTTATGACATTGGGAAGTGTTTGCAATTCTTGCCCGAATTTCTCGAATTTAGGCGGAATGTACACCACTCGCTCCAACCTCCTTAAGGGATCATCTCAGTGTGACCGCCCGAAAAATCACTGATTTTCGCGATTTTTTTTTTTTATGGTTAGGATATCCTAATCGGTCGGGGTTTTTTTAAATAATTTAAGCAGCGACGAAGAATACAAAATGATTTTTGTTGCGGTGATTTTTTAGTTTTTTTATTATTGTTATTAATTATCAAAAATGATGTAAAAAAAAGAGTCCTAATCGGTGTCCACTTTTCCGGGCTCAATTTTGATCTGAAACAAAAATTTAAAAAAGATTATTAATCTGTAGGAAAGCCGCTATCGTCCTATGGAGGCTTTTTTATTTTTTTTTACAAAATGGCGGCGATTTGAACAAAAAGTAGTGAATTTGGCATTATTTTCGACAGTTTTTCGAGAAAAAATAGGAAGTTTAAAAAAAAAGAAAAGCTTCCATAGGACGATAGAGAATGACAAGAAGAATGTTCTGTAAAAATTTGAAATCGATAGCTTGAAAACTCTTCTCTCGGCAGCGGACACCGTTTTGAAAAACACCATTCCGAGAAAAACGCGCTTAAACTTTGAGATCAGGAATTTTCAGATAAATCATTCACTTACGATCAATCGGCGATGCCAGGTCCATACAATATCCCTTCGGCTTCTTCGAACCAACGAACCAGTTCTATACCTTCAACGAATTTAAAGAACTGAATACCGATAGAAGGTCACGCGCAGGTAGGAGCACAACAAAACGAATAACGGTTGAACGACCGGACGGACGCGGCAGATGTGACGCTCCATTCCCTTTCTCTAAGAAATGCTGTAGTGACGAAAATAATTCGAATTTCGATTTAAAAATTTAACAGCATGTTTGTAACCGTGTATACTATCCGATAATAAAAAAAAAACAAAAAATGATTTGAAAATTTCACACCGAGATCATCCCTTAACACAGGTACAAGAAATCTCGCAAAGAAGCTCGGGTAGATTGTACGCGCGATTGTCTGACTCGTTTATAAAAGATCTCGCAAAGAACCTTGCATAGACTGTGCTCGAGATTGACTGATATTTTACAAGAAAATCTTGCAAAGAAGCTCGGTTAGTTTAAACTCGAGATTGTTTCGCATTTTTTAAAAATCATGCAAAGAAACTCCAATAAAAAGAATGCAAGATTGTTCAACACGATTGTAAAAAATCGAGTAATGAAGCGCGGATAGATTGTACGCACGATTGCTCAACAATTTTATTAAGAATCTCGCAAAAAAACTCGAACATATTGTACGCGACGCAGTATGCCAATTTTATAAAATCTCACAAAGATGCTCGTATAGATTGTGCTTGAGATTGTATGATTTTATTTTAATCATGCAAAGAAGATCGGGTATATTGTGCGCGAGATTCTTTGACAATTTTATTGAAAATTTCATAAAGAAACTCGGTTAGATTGTAGTACGTGATATTGTCTGACACTAAATCTGTTACAAAATGTCTCGCAAAGAATCTTGGATGGATTCAGTGCGAGACTACGAAAATTGTGTTAAACAAAAATCACGCAAAGAAGCTCGGATGTATTGTCCGTGAGATTGTCCGACCCTAATAAAAATCTTGAAAACAATACGTACCACACACTTGGACGAACGAAAAAGAGTACCGGTCCCGATTACATGCTTGATTCTTTCGACACTCTCGGTTAGACTATTGCCGAGATTATCGGCGAGCTTGTTACCGATACTCTCACTGAGACTTTCGCCGAGTGTCTCGGCGAGACCATTTTTTTCTACGCCGGGGGGGGGGGCTTTTCTGCTCCCGCCACAAAGAGAGCCAAATCTCCGGCTCTCGCGTGTATCGGCACGGCACACGGCATTCTCTCTCCCGGGAGGAGTCCCTTCCAGGCAAACAGACAGGGTCAATCGCGAGCGAACCGTGCCCACGATTAATTTTCGTTTCATTTTCTTTTCCGATATTCTCTCGAGCGTACGGCGCTCATAACCGCTGCCAGGACATCTCGACGCCTCGCAGCAACATACAGCAGGCTGGAGCCTTGCCACAACCATCCACAGTCAGCAGGCTGGAGCCTTGCTACCGATTCCGTCGCAGCCACACGAGACCAGCACCTCGACAAGTCACTCGCAGTTCAGTCGCGCCGCTACCGAGGTAGCACGCGACCTTACCGACACCGGGTCCTCCACCCGCCAACCGATCACCAAGCCATCCTGACACGACGAGCCACCAGCTACCGAGATCTCCAACGTCCGGCTCGTCGCTATTTCGTCGCCTGGCTCGTCTCACCGAAGTTCCCGTATCTGCGCGCAACGACTCTCGTGGATTCACCTCCCACCACGAGCGTACTCAACACCCCGCGTTCACGATATCCCGAACGCGAGGGAATTCAAAGAACCGCGCGAGATCTCCGTAATTCGGGGAACTCGGACAAATAGAGCAGAGGGCGAAACGAAGATAGGCAAAGGGTGGGGGAAAAAGGACCCGCGATCGCGAGAACGTTACTTCTCTCGGGGACTCAATCGTAGGCTCCCGAGAAGGAAGGACGTCGTGACCGCTGCCGATCCGTGCTTAACGTCTCGTGAGAATACCGACATCTTGTCATACGCGAAGTGGGACTTCTGGCCGAGGACAACTCGAGAAGCTCCCGCATCTGCAACGAAACCGGTGAGATCGTCGTACGTGTTCGGTTTGAGGCTAGACTAGAATAGAGCAAACTCGACTCGTTATCGTGGGGACGGCACGCCTTCGCGCGCGAATCGCGGAATTTGTTCTCGGGGAAGAATTCAGTAAAATCCATGTTTTCCAATTTCATATAGTTTCCGTTAGATAATTTGCCTGGAAGGTTCTCGTTTAATCTTTTGTTTCATTCAATAGTTTGCGCCTCGTGCGAGTCCATAATTTAATTTGATTTCCGTTTCTATAAATTTTCTTGCAATTAACTCCAAATCTAACTTTTCCGATTTCTTATTCCATATTTCTTTTTTCCGATTTATTTCTGTTTCCAATTTCTTATTACATATTTCTTTTTCCGATTTTTATGAGATTCCGAGTACTCCCGCTGCGATCGGGCTGATTTAGGAACTATCTGTTGCGAAGGGTACCGTGGCTGCGATCCACGTTTGTCGTTTGTACGCGAGCGTTGAGAAACCGAACATTGTCTGTCGCCGATTATATATTACCAAAGTTGTGTTACCGAGTAAAGTTACGAATTATTGTTATCGTTTTATTGTGAAGCTTTTGGGTTACCAAGGGAACGAGCGTGCACGCTAGTCGCTTCTCGACCACGCTCCCGATAGTCGTTCAAATAAAATATCTTTGAGTTCCCGTAATTTCGTCTCGATCTCTGTTTCCTCCTCGCGGAGGCAACCGAACCACCCCCTCTACCAATTCCCAAGGCTGAGCGACACCGGGTCGCTCTCGTCTCTCGTTCGGCCCTTAAAATTAAAATTTGGTCGCGAGAGCTCTCGCTCTCGCGGCTGGCGCCCTTAAGGCCGAGTGAGACGGGTTTTGTAGCCGTCTCGATTGGGATAAATTCGGTGTTGGGAGAAAACGGTTACAATATATATATTGTGACCGCCAACTTTTCCCGAATCTACAATTTTTGGGCCACCAACGGCGTACTCCTCGACCGCTTAATTTTTAACATTTTATGGGCGCCAGCCGATTAATTGTTAATCGACGCGGTCGGTACCGATGGAGATGTGAGCACGCACTCTTCCTGCTCCGGCAGCTGCAGTAAGGCTAAGGTAGAGGGGTGTGGGCGGTGAAAATTTGCTGAAGGCTGAACAACACGATCCAACAAAAATAACGAAACATATCCGGCCGAAGCCACCCGATTTATTGCAATCTTACAACAACCAAAAATCCGCGTACAAAATTGTCCCTACTAAATTCGCCCCAGCTACTCAATTCACCGGTTTGAATTTCTACGCGTGATTGACCCTGGCCCGGAGGAAAATAATGAAGGGAAAATAATAAAGAATAATACAACGTCGCAGAGAATCGGAGAAAGTAATAAGGAGAAAATAAATCATAAGAATAGCACCAAGAAAAAGTCTAGGAGAAATATAACGGGCCAGGCCTAATTTTCCCTACTGATCGTAATTATCGGCCGGACTGTACCGCTGTCCGATCGTCGCCGTCGCGCGAAGGGCGATGTTCCGCCGCGCACACTCACACACACAATCTCGGCATGCAGGCTGCGCCTCGCAAACGCTTTTGGAGCGGTACCTTACGAAAATTCCACAAAACGAAAACCAACGACAGAAACGACGAAACGATATCGGCGGCGGTCTCGAGACCCGTGTAGTTTATATCGCGATGCTTTTTCGACGTCCTCGGCCGCGAAGGAAAGCCTACGTTTAATTACCCGCGCGAGCTCGAAACCCACACGCCGCGACACACTCACACACTCTCCTCCGCTCGTCGTAAACCACGCGCAGGTGATCTTTCCGATTTTCACGCTACCGGTGCGGCGAGAGGCCGTCCAATACCCGACACTTATGATCCCCGAAATACAATAGAAAGAGAAGATAGTTCCCCGAGAAGAAAAGACACCAAAAAATAATGATCGACGGAAACATAAGCTAAGTTTTACCCGGGACGGAACTCCACGCCGCGATCGAGTCGCGGGCACGCTCGATAAAATGCGCGCAGAACCGAATATAGACCGCGTGTCCAACGATTTTACTCCGAAAATCAGAAGTCTTACCGCGAGAACTGATGGTAACTTGAGTACTCCTTGCCGGTACCGGTTCCCTTCCGTCCTTCCAATGTAACCGGAAAAGAATAACTCCGCCGAACGACTCGGTAAAATGGCTCCACCGCCTCGATATTCCACCCGAAAGTCCCCACGAAAAATCGGCGAGAACAATCGGCACGGCGAGCACACGCGTCCTATCTCCGTCGCTTCACGGAAGAGAGTCCCGACCTAATTTTTCGGAGTCGTGCTCGCCGCCTCGCTCGCGTTCTCTCTCGCTCCCCACTTTTCCCGATTTCTGGCCGGTGTCCGGTACCTGGCGACGCCCTACGACTATCACGAACTGTCCCACGCGCGAAATGAATATTCGAACGACAGCTACGCTGACGCTTCGTCCGAAAATTCGCGCGAGATTTCGCCACAATCGTAGTTTACGAGGATCTGTGACGCGACCCAAAAAATACCGCGTCACAATATATAATAAAGTTAATAAGTTTTTGTGACCCTATATTTATTGCATTTTCAAGTACCGTCCGTCTAGGGAACGACGAATATAAGTTCCAAACAGTTGCCAAATGTACAAATCCGAAAATATTTGCTCTCAAAGTTGGAATTTTTTTTGCTCCTTCGTCTCTGGAGACAAATTGCGCGCGAAATCTGTTCATTTATGCACTCGTGTATACGCGAGTAGCCGAGAACACTCTACTGGGTGATTTTTTTTCCTCTGGTGCTTAAAAAATCTTTTTTTTTCGGCATTTATGTATTTTTTCCAACTTCGGCAACACCCTGTTTTTCGTGTTTCGGGCGCAATACGGATCAAATCCCGCTTCGAATGTCGAACCGCTACCGAATGTCTTAATTTGAAAATATTCGCTCTAAGATGAATTGAATGTCCGGCGACATTTTGGTTTTTAGTTATCATGGCGTATTACTCGTGAAATATGTCCATGTGTTCACGCGTGTGTATCCGACTATACGGGAATACTCTATTGAATGTATTTTTTACCGGATATGCTGAAAAAAAATAATTCGGCATTTATGTGTTTTTTCTAACTTCAGCGACACCCAGTTTTTTGGTATTGAATTTGGCCAAAATATATCCAAGCGGTACGATTTTATGCAATTTTGATTTTTTGGAAAATTATTTAAAAATATCTAATTCGAGTAAATATGGAGGTATCGAGCTAAAATTTGTTACGGGGACGGACTAATACTGTATAATGTTTGGTATTAAATTTGGTGAAAATTGATCTAACCGCTCAAATTTGCTGAGGTTTTGAAATTTTTGAAGTTTTGTAAACATTTTTATTTTATGTTCAACGCGAGTTTATGTATCAAGTGTCGCCCTAGGAGTAAAATAATGTGGAAATTCGTCATCAGTGGGGAAAATTACATAATTTTTGCCTCGGTCTCCCCTATAGGGGAGACCGAGGCCAAACGGGGACATGGGGCAAGATAGGGACATTAACTGTAATATCGACCCGAGGAAAAACGGGGTACCCAAAAATTATCAAATAAATCCATTCATGGGGACCAATAACCGGCGAAAACCGGGGCAAAATGGGGATATGAAATGTCTCATCGACGTGGAGCAAAATGGGGATATGAAAAGTCCTATCGACGTGGGGCAAAATGGGGTAATTTGATTTTCTGCACCGGAAATGACGTATCCCGCAGATGACGTCACTGCTGGTCAAAAATCGTATATTCTCGAAACCAGAAGTCACGTATCCCGTATACGACGTCACTGCTGGTCAAAAATCGTATATTCTCGAAACCAGAAGTCACGTATCCCGTATACGACGTCGCTGCCGGTCGAAAAAATGTGATTTTTTAAACCGGAAGTTACGTATCCCATTCATCTCGTAGATGACGTCACTACCGATTCAAAATCGTAGATTCTCGAAACCGGAAGTCGCGTATCTTGCAGATGACGGTACTGCCGGTCGAAAAAATATTTTCGTGAAAACATTATTTCGAGATTTTAATGTCAGCGTACTGGAAATGGTCAAAAACGTCGAGAAACGAGATTTTTAGATTTTTGTGTATGTGTATGTGTATGACAGACTTGGATCGTTTTCGACTTTAACTCGAAAACAGCTTGAGCTAGCGGGTTGAAATTTAGTAGTACACTAGTAGACAGGTCACGTCTCTTTCTTTGATATAATGTTTATGAAATTTGAGGACCGTTTCGCCATTTCACGCGTTTTTGTATTTTTTGGAAATTGTCTGTGGTAGCTCTAGCGCGCGTAAATTTTTAGCTACCATCCCAAAACTGCACACGAATATAATATTTTAATGAAAGAATTTTGTTATTGACTTTGGCCAACATGTACCAAAGGGATCAGATACCTCTATGACTACCCCTATCCCTATCCATATCTATGGATTTTTTTTTAATTAGTAAAAAACTGTCTGATTTAAGGACACATGGAGATATCGAGCTTAAATTTGGCAGGGGAATGGACTAACACTGTACAATGATTCATATTAAATATGGCAAAAATTTATCAAACCATTTAAATTTTATGGGATTTTGAAAAATTTCAATTTCGTGACCAATTTGTTTTTTACCCCTAACACGAGTTACGCTTAACAACTAACGCGCATGCGTTTCACATTACATCTAGGTACTGTCATATATTAGTAACCAATGCAAATAACGAAAGAAAACGTTCAATTGCCCAGTTAGATTTATGTGCAGCCAATGTACTAAATGAAGGTACGGTAGGTGCACGGTGTCGAACGGCACAGGCCCGGCGTAACGGCAGATACCCATCATGTGCGACGTCTTTAAGCAGCTTCGTGCTGGCATAGAGTGCTGACACACAGTGGCGTCACTGTACCGCCCGTATGCTGGTACGTCGCGAATAGAGAATCCGGCACAGTGAAGGTCCAAAGGCACCTCGGCGTGTAAGCGTGCGTCAAGCTCAGACGCCCCTGTAGCGTCGCAGTGATACTTCATTGACTGGTCAGGGACCGGCACGGTGACGTCACGTAGCCATTACAGTGCGTGAACCTGGGATATTAATGTGCCATCACACTGTCAGCCCGTCGCTACTTCCGGATGAGGCTAAGTGATGGAAATATGGCAGTATGAACTCTGCACGACGAGACAGCGTCCGTCCTGCCCGTGTCGTAACTGTGCTGTCACACAGGCTGCCCGTCGTCGGATTCGAATTGAACGAGATACCGACGAGATGACGGTACAAATCAGGCATAGCGTGAAAGAGTCCATACCGCTCTGAGGGCATTGTGGCGTCATTGTGGCAGCCCGTTGCGATGAAATAACGTAATGCCGGGACGGCACGGATGCAACGTCTTTGGTATTCCAGCAGACTGCCACTGCGACGTAACGACCGCAATCCCCTTCTCTTCGGGAATGGCACAACGTAACGGCACGTTTGCGGCGCGTTTGTACCACTCTGGCAAATCATATTTCCCGTCCCTCAAACTCTACCGTGACGTTACTGAAACGACACGGCGAAGTCTCAAAACGCACCTCCTTTCTTTGCAATAAAAAATACGAACGCATCTTATAATTTACTTGTAAATCATTCCGCCCTCAGGGCTTCTTTATTAAAGGCATTTTTTTTTTACAAGGATTATTGTAACGAGATATTCTTATTTCTTTTGTATTCAGTGTATCTATTTATTACTCGATTTTAAATAAATCTTATAAAATTTTAGTTTTAGAATAAAATAAAAAATGATACGAGCAAATGACATTTTCGACGCGCTTTTAGTTAAAACTTACGTCTAACAAATAATTTAAGCTCATACATAACAAACACTAAATTTAGTTACTTCGAGAAAGTGGCGAAGATCTATAATTAAAAATAAAAAATAAACGATACGAAGACTGATCATTTCGATTTGATTTTACTTATAATTTATATCTAAATAATTTAACCTTATAAATTAATAAATACACTATATATTTAGCTACTTGGCACTGGTAAAAAAATATTAACGGAGAGGATATGGTCGATTTTTAGACGAAAAGAGCTTTTGATCGATCGCTGATAAATTTCACTCTTTGTCTCTGTCTATTGTAACGTGGCAAATTTGGCCCGTTACTTATTCGACCGTTTCAGCTTGCTCGTCGGCTCACAAGGCGATTCCATAGGGCCAATTGTCTCAGATCGAATTATTTTTAATTTTATTTTGTGAAAATATTTCATGTATTTCGCGTCTCGGGCGAGGGGGCGAGCCGAGGAGAGAAATTCGTCATCGGGGGAACAAGGAAGAGTCGTCGTTGGACTGTGCTTCGCTCGCCAGAGATTCTCATCCCGGAGAACTGGGGGAAATCGACTGACCTACCCCGGCTGTCGGAGTCGCTATCGGGACGATCTTTGGGGTCAACATCCCACAATAGTTGTGCAACGTCTTCATCCCGTCGGGAGTGCAGCTGCCGGAGTCCCGAGCTGCATAATTATTAATATCATCGGCGTCTCGTTACAGTGAGGATTGAGTACCACTGTGAGACGGAATCACCTGTGTCTCTCCCGTGCGGCTATCAGCGTTACGTTGTCGCGGGAGAGCGTTGCCGAAATCCCGGAAAGGGCCGAAGACGGACGAATGTGAGATCGCGCGATTAGGCAGGGGTAGGGACGCGTTAACGAGAGCGATCGAGGATCGATGCTCTGGGCACTTTCCGTTGAGTTCACGAGCGAGCTGGTCAGCGGGAGAATTTTTCCCGAATTTTGCGACAATGGGTCTGCGGAGCGAGCGTCTCGTCATCTATCGCCGCGGGAATAATTTCTCTTGTGCCGGGGAGCTTTCTCGTCCCGGGTTTATAATTGTAGTAGCTTCGTGTTGATTGTTTAAATATTTGCCGTGTGTTCGGGAAGAATTACCGGGAATATGGTACTCGTCGGCGCGCTTCGCCTTGACCACTCCCGAGAGATCGCGAACGGCGTCGACCGGTGGACGCGAGCTGTGTCGCGCGTCAAGGGCGTATCGAAACGCGAGGGGAATGATGCGAAGTCGCGCGAGCTTTGTAGTGAAAATTAGAGCCTTGGATAATTAAGTAATCGCTTTGGGATAGTGATCCACGGGAAGGAGCCAAGTCGTATCGTCGTTCGTGAGCGGTCGGAATTTGTGCGTGTTAGGCTCGGTGTGTGTGTGGATTCGGCCGAGCTCGCTCGGGGTTTTTTTTGGGTATCGGGGTTGGGAAATTAGAACCGCCGATTTTGTATTCTGTTCGCGAGGAAATTGATTTGCTTTTGTATTTGGAGCGTTTGAAACGATGTGTGAGAGTTTGAGAAATTGTGCGTGAGCCATACAGTCCCGTCCGATCGTTCCGCGAGCGCGAGTATCGTCGTTGTGTGCGTGTGTGTTTGAGCGAGCGAGTCCCGAGCGTCGGGAGATATTTGTATTATTATTGGGTGAATTGTACCAAAGACTGGTTAATTACGGGACGGAGGTTTTACCCCGGGTACTCCGGTTTTTCCCTCCTTCGAGTCAAACATTGGTTGTTTTAAATAAAGAATTAGTTTATTTGGTTCCCGTAATTTGTGGTTTGCCAACTTGATTGTACTTTTGAACCCAGCCCCTCTCCGGATTAGACAGCTGCGGCTGGTCGGGAAAAATTAGATCCGTGTCCGAAATCTTCTCCGGCGTTTCGTACGCCTGGCGCCCATCCCGAAAGGGAGAATAAAAAGGAGAAGGATTTCTTTTGACCGACGGAAGGGAGTGTGAGGGAAAAGCTCGAATTTCCTCCCACAAATTTTGGCGCCCAACGTGGGGCCCGAGTAATGGTTGGCAGAGGGCAAAATAAATTATTAAATTGTTCAAAATAAAAAAAAAATAAAAATAAAAAAGAGTAAAGTGCCTTGAAATTGAGTTGCGGGGTTTTGATCGCGTTTATTTATTTGTTTATCGGGAGTTAAAGTTATTTTCCGGGGAAATTATTTTTCGGTACGAAGTCTGGGATTCCGAGACGCGCTTGGACATTTGGATTTTGGTGTGAGAGCGGTCGTCGTTAGATCCCGAGACTCGCCCGTGACCCGGTCGCGCGAGGCTCGCTCGGGTGTTGTGGTTTTTTTTTGGGTGTTTGTCCGAGTTGGAGACCGTCGGAGTAGTTGAGTTTGGCCCGAAATTAGGTGGCCAAAATTTTAGCATTGCGAACCCGAGGATCGGATATTATTTCGAATATTTCGATGTGCGTGACGTCGGTTGGCCTTCACCGATTCTCTCGGGTGTTGTAGTGAGGCAGATCGTACCGTGCGAACTTGCATGAGTGAGCTTTTATTTCTTTCTTCGACTTCGGGAATTATTTCATTTTCTTTTTGTATCGGGAGTAATATTTATAGGCCGATTTCGTTAGTTATTCGGGGTTCCGATTATTTAATTTTTCGCGGATTGTTGTATTTATTTGTCGGGCGTGGATCCTCGGGAAAAGCGTGGGATTTTGGTTCGCTTATAGAGTAGTGCTTTTGTTTATTGTGTCTCCGGGGGTGTATTGAATGTGTAAGTGGGGTTTCGTTCTGTACCGATTTTATTGAGGGATTTGCTTCTGGGTTATTTATTTATTGTACTCGTCGGACCTTTTGATGAGCTGTACCGATCTTTCGATTATTTACTCCCGTGGTCTCGAGTGACCTTGCGGGTGGACTTCGATTACGGATTTCTTTTATAGATTTTATCTCTTTGACGTATTAATTTATTCCTTTCGTGTTTTATTGATTTGTTGACTGAATTTGGGATTAAATTTATTTTCGGGGATTTTACTTTATTTGACCGGGTAATTTACCTTGACTTTTTCATTTATTTTATTTTTCCGGACCTGCTTATTCTTTTCATTTTATTCTAGTATTTTAGCTTTATTTTCTTCCGGAGGACTATTCGAGCTGTGTAGGTCGGGCTCGCGACAGTTATCGCGGGTTCCCCTTTCGGTGTATCTTTTGGGAACTGATCACTCCCTCTACGTTGCCGTTCGGATCGGGTGAGGCTCCGGCATTTTAGCTTATACCGTTTTACGTTTCTATTTTATTTGTTGACTGACGTGACTGACATTTTATTTTAATTAACGTAACCTATGGACATTTTACATGGACTTGACTCATTTTAATCCGTTTCTTTGTTATTTATTATGTTCATTGTTTTGTCAAATGGACGCGTGATTTTCTCCCGGGAGTCGGCCTGGTCGGGGAGATACCCCGGTTCCGTCTTAAGGGGGGGAGTCCTCTGGGGAATGACGGGAAAAGAGTTGGTACTCGGGTGCGGATTTCGCGGTACTCTGTCGGGAGCATTCGTGTCCTATGGGGTCAAGGAATTTATATTATTATCATTCGTCATTTCGGGAGTTGCATTAATCAAGAACATCCAATTGTGAACTTCATTCCGGAGTTTGATGGAGCATTGAGGGAGGTTTGTTTCCCGAGCGACGGGTCCGTTTGATTCGTGGCTTCGGGAGATTTTTGTTGCCTCGCCGGTGTGGCCTGAGAGCCTGGGTGTCCCGTAGTTCACGGGCTATTCGATCGTGGTGGGGTATTGAGCGGTATGGGGGGTCCTACCAAACCTTCTACCCTGCTCTTGCACGGGCTTGCGAATTTATTAGCTTCAATACAACCGAGGAAGGGCGACTCAAAATTAATTTCAGTACCATCTTGAAAGTTTCCTTGGCTTGACTTAGAAGGGCGCGGGTGTTTCTCGCGGAGAGGCAGGCGGGTCCGTTCCCGGATCGAGTCGATTTTGTCGTCGGTTATGTCTCTGGTCGGGGCTTCTCGGGTGGAGTTACCGTTCATCGTCTTGCATGTTATCCGTAATTTGTCGTCCGGTAAGGTGCATCGGGATGGATCATCGGGAGTTATCGTGTGTGGTTCGTCGAGGTTCGCTGCTGCGGGTATATGGTATTTACGGGTGAGTGTTTGTGTTGTTTTATGTGTCGGAATTAGAGGGAGTTCCTGTGTCGTTCGATTCCAAGGTGGTTCGAGAACGGTATTCTCTTTGATTATAAATTGTTTTTTTGTATTTGATTTTCCAATGGTACTCTGGAATTGCCAAGATGAAAGCAGCTGACGAGTCCGATCGCAAAGATTTTATTTCGTTCATTTATTTGCTACTGAGTCCCGGCGCGAGAATTCTCCCGACCGAGGACGGTCGTGTTTAAGGGGGGGAGTGTTGTAACGTGGCAAATTTGGCCCGTTACTTATTCGACCGTTTCAGCTTGCTCGTCGGCTCACAAGGCGATTCCATAGGGCCAATTGTCTCAGATCGAATTATTTTTAATTTTATTTTGTGAAAATATTTCATGTATTTCGCGTCTCGGGCGAGGGGGCGAGCCGAGGAGAGAAATTCGTCATCGGGGGAACAAGGAAGAGTCGTCGTTGGACTGTGCTTCGCTCGCCAGAGATTCTCATCCCGGAGAACTGGGGGAAATCGACTGACCTACCCCGGCTGTCGGAGTCGCTATCGGGACGATCTTTGGGGTCAACATCCCACAATAGTTGTGCAACGTCTTCATCCCGTCGGGAGTGCAGCTGCCGGAGTCCCGAGCTGCATAATTATTAATATCATCGGCGTCTCGTTACAGTGAGGATTGAGTACCACTGTGAGACGGAATCACCTGTGTCTCTCCCGTGCGGCTATCAGCGTTACGTTGTCGCGGGAGAGCGTTGCCGAAATCCCGGAAAGGGCCGAAGACGGACGAATGTGAGATCGCGCGATTAGGCAGGGGTAGGGACGCGTTAACGAGAGCGATCGAGGATCGATGCTCTGGGCACTTTCCGTTGAGTTCACGAGCGAGCTGGTCAGCGGGAGAATTTTTCCCGAATTTTGCGACAATGGGTCTGCGGAGCGAGCGTCTCGTCATCTATCGCCGCGGGAATAATTTCTCTTGTGCCGGGGAGCTTTCTCGTCCCGGGTTTATAATTGTAGTAGCTTCGTGTTGATTGTTTAAATATTTGCCGTGTGTTCGGGAAGAATTACCGGGAATATGGTACTCGTCGGCGCGCTTCGCCTTGACCACTCCCGAGAGATCGCGAACGGCGTCGACCGGTGGACGCGAGCTGTGTCGCGCGTCAAGGGCGTATCGAAACGCGAGGGGAATGATGCGAAGTCGCGCGAGCTTTGTAGTGAAAATTAGAGCCTTGGATAATTAAGTAATCGCTTTGGGATAGTGATCCACGGGAAGGAGCCAAGTCGTATCGTCGTTCGTGAGCGGTCGGAATTTGTGCGTGTTAGGCTCGGTGTGTGTGGATTCGGCCGAGCTCGCTCGGGGTTTTTTTTGGGTATCGGGGTTGGGAAATTAGAACCGCCGATTTTGTATTCTGTTCGCGAGGAAATTGATTTGCTTTTGTATTTAGAGCGTTTGAAACGATGTGTGAGAGTTTGAGAAATTGTGCGTGAGCCATACAGTCCCGTCCGATCGTTCCGCGAGCGCGAGTATCGTCGTTGTGTGCGTGTGTGTTTGAGCGAGCGAGTCCCGAGCGTCGGGAGATATTTGTATTATTATTGGGTGAATTGTACCAAAGACTGGTTAATTACGGGACGGAGGTTTTACCCCGGGTACTCCGGTTTTTCCCTCCTTCGAGTCAAACATTGGTTGTTTTAAATAAAGAATTAGTTTATTTGGTTCCCGTAATTTGTGGTTTGCCAACTTGATTGTACTTTTGAACCCAGCCCCTCTCCGGATTAGACAGCTGCGGCTGGTCGGGAAAAAATAGATCCGTGTCCGAAATCTTCTCCGGCGTTTCGTACGCCTGGCGCCCATCCCGAAAGGGAGAATAAAAAGGAGAAGGATTTCTTTTGACCGACGGAAGGGAGTGTGAGGGAAAAGCTCGAATTTCCTCCCACACTATTCACGAGTAAGTATTAGAAAAATTCATCATTGATCTTCATTGATCAAACAGTATGAATAATCGAACTATGTTATACAATGTTTTCGGGTCCATCGCCCAAATTATCGACTGCTGGCTGTTGTGCTCGAGGACGGATGTGTCTGCGGTTTCGTTGTTTAGCCGCTTTTAGGGCCGCCGTCATAACATCAAGGAACTCATTCCATGTTGGTTTTCCGTACGCCTTGTTCTTGGCCACAGCGGCTGTAACGAAAGATCACTTGGTAAGTTTTTTACATTTTACATTCTTTTCATAAATAGCATCCGTAGCAAAACATTTACGTTTTTTTTTTTTTTTTTTTTTGGTTTCTTCGATAACTATAAGAGGTATTCCATCCAGAACGGTCAAAAACTCGACCCTCTCCAAAAGAGTTTTAATTTCACCATCGTTTATGATTATTTACAAAGGGTTTTTGTAATTTTTTTTTTCAGAATTTTGTACTGTATTTTTTTGAAATGTCGAAAAATTGAACTTTTTTTTTAAACCCCTATATCTTAAAAATTATTACTCGTACGAAAAAACGTTCGAGACATAAAAGTTGCCGTTCCAAATGAACTTTTGAAAAAAAAAAAAAAATTTGTTTTTTTTTAATGCGATAAACGTTCATTTCTATGAAAAATAGACAACAATTTTTTTTCAGCCAATACGTCATGTTTGATTTTTCATTTCACCCATCCAAACAAAAAGATGAGATCACTCTTTACACTTGAGAGTAGATTCTGGATTTTTTAAAGAAAAATCAAACATGACGTATTGGCTGAAAAAATAATAAGTTTGTCTATTGATCGTAGAAATAAACGTTTATTGCATTCAAAAAAACTTAAAATTTTTTTTTTCAAAAGTTCATATGAAACTGCAACTTTTATGTCTCAAACGTTTTTTTCGTACGACAAATAGTTTTTTTTAGATATAGGGGGGAACCGGATGGAATACCTCATGCATATTATTATGTAACTATAAGTGCATATAAATTTATGTCATATAAGGATCGCCTTTATGAACAATTTTGTATTTTTACGAGAAAGACTTTTTATTTATTCGTCATCACCCAATGTTTCGTGCTCAGAATAGAGTAAACTTATTTTAGTATATAAAGCAGAATTCGTATCGGCTTTGTGTCAAAATTTGTTCTCGGTCAACGATATTCGGCAGCGTAAAAAAAAATTTTTATTCTCTTTTACTTTTTTATTTTACTTACTTAAGTAACTATAAGCGAAAGATAAATAGAATTGCAGAAAGAAGATTGACTACCGATAAACAAAAAATAAAAAAGAATCGAAATGGAACAACTCACCATATAATGCTTTTGAAAATCTTGTGCCGTCCAATTTGGCAGTACCAGGTTCGCCGCCTTGCCATGTCAAGGATGGCGCCAGAGCATCCGAAATTGCCATTTTAAGAATTATGTTTCCCGTTTCATTTATATTCCCATGCGTCAAGCTTCCCAAGTAATTGACGTGTGACAGATGGAAAAAATAGAAGTTAAAGAAATCCTGGTATTTATCGTTTCGACATTGTTTAAATATTTTTATATGAACATTTTTTCTATGTGATTTTTGAAACTTTAAAAACATTTTAAACACTCTACACGTACAAACATTTTAAACACAAACACGTACAAATATTGATTTTTTAAATGCAAAATGTGCAAAACTATAGTTTTAAAAAATTCAGGATTTTTAATAATTATTATATACAAATAAAAGAAATTTTATATGAAATGCTGGTAAAAAAACTTTCATTCGAATGCGTTTCCTATTTCTTATATTATTTGAGAAAGCTTCCAACATAAATTGAATATATTTTTGTTAATATTGGCCGTTGAAGGATTCAAAATATTTTATATCAAAATCTGCAAAATTTGTGAGTCGACTCGAACGATGAAATACCGTCATAACGAGCCGAATTATTCTTACCACTTCATTGAATACCTCCGGGCCGACAGTCTCAAAATGAGTGAGGTCTTCCCGGGTTTTCAAGGGCAGGCAATTCGGTTTCTCCGAGAATTCCGTCGATATTTCACGTTGAATCAAGGCCTCGATTGCCTCCAAGCGCGAATTCACCTGCCTAAACGTATTATAAACGGTGGACGATTGAGTGTCAAATTTATATCAATATTCGTTGTTACCCATTATAATATTCTTACCGAAACTGCTGCAGTGACTCATTGCGCATCTCTCTGAAAAAAAAATACCGATACTGAACAAACAACAAATTAAAAATCATTTTTTGAAAATCGTGCATGTTATAAATACAATAACGTGTCAATTATACCGTAATACATTCAACATCGCCTGTGAAGGCTCGGCTCGTTCATTCGTCCTCAATGGCATCGGAGCGCCGTTGGGAACGTGGGCCCAAGGGAATGGGGGTACGAAATTGCGGTGTTGTGCTGGCGCTCGAGGACGGAAATGAAACTGCTGCACAGGTGGTACCGGTGGGTTAGCGGGAACAATTGCTGTACGATCGGCACCAGCGTTTGCCACCAATGGTGCCAGTGGGTTAGCGGGAACAATTGGTGTACGATCGGCACTAGCGTTAGCCACCAATGGTGCCCGTGGGTTAGCGGGAACAATTGGTGTACGATCGGCACCAGCGTTAGCCACCAATGGTGCCAGTGGGTTGGCGGTAGCTATCGGTGAACGTCCGGCACCTGCGTCTGCCACCGATGGTGCCAGTGGATTCGCGGTAATTATCGGTGTGCGATCGGCACCTGGGTCTGTCATCGATGGTGCTAGTGGGTTGGCGATATCTATCGGTGTACGATTAACAGTAGCTAGTTGTGATGGTGGTGGTGGTGACTGACCGGAACTCTCAATTGTACTACCGCTGGCACTCTCCGGTTGTTCGATCGGCGCGTTCTGGGAAATTTGCAGATTTTAATGTTGCAGTGAATTCTTTCATTTTCGTAGCTTCATGTTTGAAAAGTTATCTTTATAAATATTTTTTATTTTGTCGATTTCTTATCATGTAATTAAAAGAAAAACAGTAGTAGTACCAACCGCGGCATTTCCGGCTGATAGGGTGCTGTTGTACCCCGGGTACCTCGATACGTCGATTATTGCGGTAACGTCATTGCCCAATAATCGAAGTAAGCAGCGGCATGCGACGAACACGCCGTTGTGAAATAGAATTAAATTCGAGACAGCATTTAGGCAATAGCGACTCGGTAATTCGAGCATCGGCTCGGTAATTGCTGAGTCAGGTATTTTGCAATCGTAGCGTCTACAAATTCTGATTGACAGAGACGGAGAAGCTAGTATTGCACCTCGGGTCAACGTACCGATGAAATAACTTTTAATCGGTAATTAATTAGTCGAGTCAGATATTGAGAAATATCGAAGCAGGAATCCGGATGTCGGAATAATTGTTCAAACAATTATGAGGAAATATCTGACACTGCCAAAATTAAGCTCACATGCCTGCTCGTACCCCTATATAAGGAACCACGAGCAGGCACTCACCAGTCTCTTCGGAACTCCTGATTCTTACGGTTGACTACGGATACACCATACGAGCGAAGCTCAAACGCGATAAGTAGGTTGTGCGAATATTGGACCCTTATCGCGAAGGATTAACGCACGATAGACGGTAATCCAGTCGGTGTATCAAGCGTACAAAGTGTACTGGCGGTTGGTAATTCAAAAAGACAGAAGTAAGCATAAATCGAGCATTAATGGTTGCAACATAATTACATCTTAATAATAACGGGTGAGGACCGACTGTACACCTCCCAAGTCTACACGAAGACAGGTCTATACTAAAAGTGTGCACCGAACGACTCTACACGGGGGTAGGTCTACACCAAATAACTTCGCACTGAAAATCGAACAGCATATAACTGTATACATCGACGATCTGCACTAAACGTGCGCACCGGTCGACTGTATACGCTGGCATGTCTATACTTAATAACTCTACACTGAAAACTGCATACCGCATAACTGGCCACGTCGACGGTTTACATAAAAGGTGTACACCGAGCGACTGTGTACGCACCCATGTCTATGCCAAACAACTCGACACTGAAAACCGAACACCACCTAATTATACAATCTGTACACAAAGCCACTGTATACGGCGGAAAAAAACACGGCACGGTGAAAATTCGACACCGAAAACTCGACACGGCAAAAAGTCGACACCAAAAAGTCGACACGACGAAAAGTCGACACCGAAAACTCGACACGCCGAATGGTCGACACCGAAATCTCGACACCAACTTATTTTTATTCTATACAAATAAGCGATTCGTCCCACTATTTTTATTATCAGCTGTTCTTGCGGCCTGTGCAATTTTTATTTTTCTTCACCTTTATTGACTTTACGATAAAACACGTTCACGTTCGAACGAATTTTTAAATATAAATTTAAAGATCCGTTGCGGGATTGCCGAAGATAGATATCCTCGAAACATATCGTTATAGTCGATGCAAAAATCAAGACCAGTATCATCCACTGGAAGACGGGCGTGTCGACTACCGAAAGCACGGCTGTGATTATCGCCATCCAGTTTTTTCCACTGTCCATTGCGAGACAACGATTTATGTAGCTGCATCTGCCATGACAAAGTTAAATCTCTCATTGGTCATCGTCGATTTGCAATATTTCGCACGGGGTTTCGTCGTCGCCATATCTTGAAAACATTTTAGAAATGAATTCCAATCTTTCATATCTTACGAAATATTGCTGAAATACATAAAAATAATATTATGAAATATTCTATTGAAAATATTCGAACGAAAAGTTTCTTAAATACATCAGAAACATACATTAATCTTTCAACACGTCTAAAATATTACTGAAACCTAGTGAACAAAAATTTTGAAATATTTTTAATTTCGTGTTTCACCGAAATATTTAAACGATTGTTTCCATGGCTTTGCGCGTGTGTATATGAGGTATTCCATCCGGTTTCGAATGGTCAAAAACTCGATCGTCTCCAAGAAAATTGAATTGAAGAATAGAAATTGTATTTTTATATTATATGTTCCATACCCATCGTATACCCTTCTCGGGTTTTTACGTAACCCATCCCTTTTCCCCCCTATCACTCCTTACCCGCACTTCGCTAAGCTACCTAACTTCTAGTGCGTCCGCAGCCGACGTAGCTACACTGTACCGCATTTGCCGAGGACAGGGGGAAACAGCGGAAAACCTGTGTCGGTACAGACACGGGTTTTTTCTGATTCCTCGATGTTTTAACATCAAGAACTCAGAAAAACTGGCCTGACGCTCAACATTCGATGTGCAAGCCGTTGTGGGGCTAAGCGGTCACCCATCCATTTACTGGCCGCAAGCAAAGCTGCTTGACTCGGGAGACCGCCGAAGCCACACATCGACCGCTGCCGCACCTAGCGCTGTCGGTTCCTGAATAGAAATTGTAATTTCACCACAATTTATAATTATTTACAAGGGGTTTTTGTAATTTTTTTCAGATTTTATAGATCATATTTTTTGCGGTATCGAAAAATACTACTTTTTTTTAAACCTCCATCTATTACTAATAAAAATACTATTGTCCGACTAATAAAAACTATTAGTCGGACAAAAACACGGCTCAAGACAAAAATATTACAGTTTTAAATGAACTTTTGAAAACAAAATTGTGAAGATTATTTGAATTCAATAAAGGTATATTTCTATGAAATTTAGACAATTTTTTTTCAGACAATACGTCATATTTGATAGTTCTTAAAAAAAACTCACAGAATATACTCTCAAATGTCTAGACTAACCTCATATTTGTTTTTGATGGTTGAGACGCCGTTTGATAGCTATGCTCCGTTTAATGTCGATTTTTCATTAAAAAAAAGCAATTACATCTATAACTTTCCATTGAATTTTCATAAAGATTGTGACATTATCCATAAGTATAATGGAAAGTAATAGATATAATTACTTTTTAGGAAAAATCGCTATAAAACGGAGCATACAAACGGGCGTCACAACCATTAAAGAAATGAGGTCATTCTACATACTTTAGAGACGTATTGCTGAAAAAAATATTTTAGTCTATTTTTCATACAAATGGGCGTTTATTGCATTCAAAAAAAAAGCTAGAAAATTGTTTTTTCTAAAGTTAAATTGAAACTGCAACTTTTATAACTTAAACGTTTTTTTGTACGATTAACAGTTTTTAAAATACAGGGGTTTTCAAATAAAGTCCAATATTTTTATCTAAAAGAATACGAACTCAAAATTCTGAAAATTTTTTTAAAACCCCTTATAAATAATCATGAATTGTGGTAAAATTACAATGTTTTTGGAGAGGGTCGAGCTTTTGACCTTCGAAATCGGATGGAATAACTCATATACAAATTGCATTGGTGATGCGATCTTTCAACAAAACGGAAATGTTTACATTTCCGAAACACTTCAATATAGGATTTATTAGGGGAGAAAAAAATTTTTTATAAATGTTTTTAAAACATATTACTTTTTTTAAATATCGATAAAATATCTTCAATATCTTCGATATCTTCATAATCGTTCCGAGAGCAACCGTTTGAATGAATAACTACCATTGAAAGCTACCGTTTGAATGAAAAATATATATAATTAATATCTCGTAAAAAAAATCGAAATTGTTTTAAGGTAGATATGTCGCTTCGCGCTCATTTCGCATAATTTCGAGAAAAATAAGAGGAAATTTCAAGTACTTCACGATGGTATAAAAATCCGAAAGAATGTATGCATACTAAAGGTACTGAAAAGATTAATTTTGCATAATAATAATTCGAAAATGTTATTAACAAATTCATAAAAAAAATTAATTGTTTTTATTTAATTGCCGGGTAATTAACAAATTACCCGGCAACAAAACTTTTTTTATGAAAATGATTCGTTAATTTTTCCGAATGCGTATGAAATTTTTCAGATTTTTCAATTAGTTTTGAAATAGTACATTTCGATACGTGTGCGAAAAAACTTTTTCTGACGAGTGTGAGTTTGCAGCACGAGCCGAAGGCGAGTGTTGCAATCACACGAGTTCAGAAAAGGTTTTTCGCACGAGTATCGAACAAAATTTTATTTCACAAGGTGTGAAAATGGGGGTTTTCGCACGCGAAGCGTGCGAAAAAACCGCCATTTTCCCACCGAGTGACATAAAAGTAATTTGTTAAACAATTAATTTTTTTATGAATTTGTTAATAACATTATCGAATTATTATTATGCAAAATTAATCTTTTTAGTACCTTTAGTATGCATGCGTTTTTTCAGATTTTTATACCATCGAGAAGTACTTGCAATTTCCTCTTATTTTTCTCGATCTTATGCGAAATGAGCGCTAAGCGACATAACTACCTTAAACATATTACGTCTTATAAATTTCTTTCATCGTTAAATACGAGTTTTGACTCGTATTTGACTCGAAAAAATGCATGCATACTAAAGGTACTGAAAAGATTAATTTTGCATAATAATAATTCCAAAATGTTATTAACAAATTAATCAAAAACATTAATTGTTTGACAATATACCCGGCAACAAGACTTTTTTTAATGAAAATAATTCGTTAATATTTCTGAATACGTGTGAATTTTTTCAAATTTTTCAATTAGCTTTGATTTTGATCAAAGCTAATGATCAAAATCGACGACCGTTCGTAGCCGCGGGCAAAAGTGCAGTTACGTCGACGATCGACGGGTTTTTCAATTTTTCTACGTTTACATGTTTTTCGCATGACGATGCAACCAGCAATCAAACCGCGATATTTCGGGTTACATTTTGTCGAAGGTTGTGCGCGAGGAAGAAAAAACGAATAGACGGTGGAGGAAAAAAAAGAAAATATACAAGGAATATACCGAAGAGGAGGAACGACGGAAAAAACCGAAGCTTCCGTTAAGGAAGATACGGATTCGATAAGGAGACAGAGGGGCCTCGCAGAAGTTCATCGCGGTGAGTACCGATACGTAATAATAATTACGGATCGTTTAGTTTCCTTCCGTTTCCATCGTTCGGATTTGCCCTGAACGATGCAAATTATTCTTCCGCCAGGAATTCTTGAAAAATACCCCCGAACAAAAAAGAAAAAAGGGAAAAAATGAAAAGAAAAAAAAACCGGGACTTTTTCTTCCGGGAGTATTTTTTTCGGGGATATTTTTCCCGCTTGCCGCTCCCAAACCCGCATATACTATGAAACTTTTTCTTTTTTATAATTTCGAAAGAATATATATGTATATATATATATATATTGTAGCGTGGCTACGTAGGGCAATGCGGCTCGCTCGCTCGGACTCACACAAGGCGACTCTGTAGGGCCTGATTGTATGTGTGGGTGAATTTTAATGTTTTTTTGGAACGCGTTTCATGTATGCCGGGATCGACGGTCGGAACGAGAGTGACGTCGGACGGGACAGGTGGGAGCAGCGAGAGGTTGGAGATCGGCGGAAGGTTCGCGCTCGGGCGTATCTCGTCCCCCTGCTGTCGGAGTCGCGGACATCATCGTCGAGGAAGTTACGGGACGACCGGGAGATTTTCGTCGGACCGGCAGCTGCCGGAGTCCGAGCTGCCGGAGAAGATCGAGGCATCGGGATGGGAGTTGTGTCCGGCCTCGTAATCACGGGGATTGAGCACCGTGAGAGGTTCCGGACACGAGCGGCGACGCAGCGTGCGAAAAGATATTTGAATATTGTATAGGTCATGCGTGCGAGGCTATAGCAAGCCGCTGGCGTTTAGCGAGCGTCTCGCGAGAGACAGCGAACGTGCGAAGATGCGAGTCCCGGAAATGTCCGAAAATGGACGAGGAGTGTCGCGATTAGGCAGGGGGGCGAGGGGAAGAGTAACGAGCGCGATCGAGAGCGAGGCCTCGGGGCATTCACCGTTGTGAACCCGAGTCAGCGAGCCGCGTGCGAGGACGATAATTTTTGGAAGGAAGGAAGGAAGTTTCTTGTTCCGTACGGCACACTGTATCTTGGCCGTGTTTCCCGAGGATTACGTCGTTATACCGGTGAGCTTGAGTCCGAGGACTTTGATAACTATTGTATTCCGCTATTGCTACTGTTTGTACGCCGAAAGTCCCGAATCGGGCAAGTGATTATTGTCAAGAAATCGTACCCGTCGGCGTGCTCTGTTCGGCCGTTCCGGGAGAGACGCGATCGCCGTGACTCGACGCGTGGGTGTGTGTGTTCGAATTGTTTGTCGCGCGGCGAGTCCGTTGAATCGAGAACGGTTTTACTCGGAGCCGCGGGGTGAATTATTCTGTTTCCGCGTTTCTAATTAGTTTGTGAGTCGAGTCTTAATTTTGTCGCCTTGGAGAGGTTCTCATGGGAATTGCCTGATTGTCGAGTTGTCGTTCGTGGAATTGTTCACGCGCGGGATTGAGAGAGTGTGTGAGAATTACTGCCGCGTTTATCGGGCCGGGGCGTGTTTTGTATGGGTGTTTTGATGATCTGGGTATGAGTGATTTGCGCCGATAATTCCGCGTGTCATAAATTTGGGCGTTCCGCGAGTCGCGACCGGATGCTGTTGTGTGCGTGTGTGTGCAGGAGCGCAGGTCCCGAGTGCAGGACAGAGAATTTTTGTAGTTAGAAAGACTGCTGTACATTGTGATATTACGGGACGAGGGTTTTACCCCGGGTACTCCGGTTTTTCCCCTCAGTAGAATTTTTGTGCTGAATTCATTTTGTTTGAAATAAATCTTCGAGTCGTGGTTCCCGTAAACTGATATTTTGTTGTTTATTTCCCGTAACCCGGGACGTCAGATCGCTTGCCCAGCCCACTCTGCCCTCGAGAAGGCCGCAGCGAAGCCGGGAGGTTTTCCTCGAGATTTTTCCCCGGGGCGTACGCGCCCCTGGCGCCCATCCCTGATTGAGGGAGAAACTTAAGGGGAAAGATCGGGGGGAGTTTTGGTAGGCTTTTGCCCATCCGGGAAAAGCGCTACAAATTTTTGGCGCCCAACGTGGGGCCCGATTCTGACGTTGGGTAGGGTTTTTTTGGGTGGTTTCATGGGGAAAATTTAATTAGAATTGTCGGAATTTGAAAATAAAAAAAAAAAAGAAAACTTAATAAAGAAGAAAATAAAAATACGAATAAAGAGAAAACATAAAATCGGAATAAATTAGAGAACGTTGAGTTTGGGGAATTCATCGAGATATTCCGCGATCTCGGTGACCTGCGTTCTGGTGTGAGTGAGTGAGCGGTGGCCGAGCGTGGTGTTTACGTTCGGGACGCGCTGGAGCGTGCCCTTGTTTACGTTGACCACTAGCCGAGTTTGACGGACTCCTCGGCTCTTGTCGCGAATAAGGTGCTGAAATTTTAACATAGGGATTGAAATATTATTTCAGAAATTGAATTCTGCGACGGGTTTCTTCGACGAGTGCCGTGCGCGTGACGTCAGCGGACTTCGTCGACTCTCTCTCTCAGGTGTTGGTACAGGCGAGTCGTGGCCTACAGTGCGCGCTCGTTTGACTGATTTCGGGACTTAGATGATTTTACCTTTGAGCTTTACCGGATTGACCGATTGATTTAGTACTCGAGTTTTTTATTGTTCTCATTCTTTTACGGATTGACGGGTTCGATTTCGGTTTTATTTTATTCCCGGGACATTCCCGTGTGGGATTAACAGGTTTAAGGGGTTTTATTTACTGACATTTTCTTTTTGGTTTTATTTCCGGACTTTAATTATTCGACTTATTTGATTTTGGGGACATCCTTGGCTTGTATATTATTTGACTTTCCGTGACTTTATATTATTTTACTTTGACTCTAATTTTGATTCAAGTTTTTAAATTTTGACTTCAATGTAATTATTTTATTTGGGGGTTTTTTTCCCGGACTTTAGTTAACTTTTGATACTTCGTTTACCTTTATTTTTATTGATTCTTTTTATTTTTTTTTACTAATTAGTTTTATTCATTTAACTTATTTTATTCCCGGATTGCCGGGTACTGGGCCTTCGAGTTTTTTTTTAGTTGACCCGAGAGAGCGACGGGGTTCGGTGAGCTGGTTGCGCTGCCGCGCTGCGTCTGATTTTGGTTAGGGCGGATTGTAATAGGTGCCGCCAGATTTATTTATTTATTTCTTTTACTTCATGCACCACATTTGTTTACTGAGATTTTTGTGTATCGTTTATTTATTGTTAGTTTTGTACCTTATTTGAGATTATCTGTTTATTGGTTTTTCCGGGATTACCGGCGTATGTCTTTGCCTTTATTTTACTTTTGCTTAGCGTACGGAGTTTTGTCGGGACACCTGACGGGACTCGGGGCTTTTGCCTTGTTCTTGGCCAGAGTTCTGGCGGGTCGGACACTCGGGAGATTTTTCCGGGACACGTGACCCCTCGGAGGTTGGCTTATTTTCCGGATTTTCCTTTCAATCGAATTAACTCCCGGATTTATCATGCCGCGACGTATCCCGTTGGATGAGCTCGTGACCTTCTCGGAGGACGAACTCAAGGCGGAGTTGACCTTGCGGGGTTTACCCACGGAGGGGACCCGTGAGGCATTACAGGAGCGCCTTTATTTTGGGCGATTGGAAAATAACCCTCAGGATGCCACGGAGCGCACGGACCTGATTACGGTGGGGCAGCTGGCGTCGGCTCTGGGAGAAGCTTTGCCGAGGCAGGTTCCTGGCGGGGATGGGGCACAGCCGGATCAGACAGTGCCGGGACTTGGAACGGTGCCGAGAGGTCATTCCTCGCCGCGAGTGAATGCGTCGGGATCGTTATACCGCGCTCCCGGAATGTCAGCGTATGACATCCTGCGTAAGTGGGATGTCAAATTCTCGGGAACGAAAGGCGAGGATATCGACGCGTTCCTGGCGCGTATAGAGGATGGACGGAGGCTAGTTCCGATTACCGACGCCGATTTATTGAATTGTGTCCCGTTGTTCCTCTCGGGCTTGGCCTATCATTGGTACAAGATCGAGAGGGCCAAATGGACCACGTGGAAGGCATGCACCGAGGCCATGCTTCGTCGTTTCGGGGATCCGGATTTCCAGTGGACGCTCCGGGAGCAGATTCGTGCTCGGACACAGGGAAACGAGGAGCCGGTTACTGACTTCTTGACCTGCATGCGGAATTTGTTTGTACGGGCGATTCCACCGCTGAGCGACGAGGAGCAGCTCAACATCGTTCATCGTAACATGCTGCCGCGCTTACAGGTGGCCGTTTTGAGATCGGAGATCTTTTCTCTCGACGGGTTGGAGACCTTGGCTAGCCGAGTGGAGCGGAGCTTCCGTGCTGCCGCCGATTTTCACGCACCGCCACCGCCGGAGAGATCGATTCTTCCGGAGTTTGCGTATCGGCCGGTTCAGCCGGTGCGTAAGCAGGTGTCCTTTGGGGAAATACACGCGATCGGGGATTTTCCGGATAGGGAGTCTAAAGGGGGGGAGAGTACGACGCCGGAAGCTCGTTTGGCCGCATTGGAGGCCGCTATGGCGGCATTTGCCGGGAGTTTCTCGGGGAATGGCGTCTCGCGTGCTCCAGCGACGGGGCCGGGTACGGCACGTCGGTATTCCTCGCCTGCTAGACCTGCGACCCCTGTGAGACCGGTGATGGAAGCTACAAATCCCGCGCCGCTGATGCCTCCGGTGTAGCCGCAGCCGGGAGCGTCGGGAGCGGCGTCGACGTCGGAGAACGGAAGGCAGCGGAGTCCGGTTGTCTGTCATACGTGCGGACAGGTGGGACATTTCAGTCGAGGCTGTGCTATGGCTCCGAGAGGGGACCGAGCATCGGGACCGGTGCGGTGTTTCAGATGCGGTAAGGAGGGCGAGACCACGCGAACTCAGCACAATTGTCCGGGAAACGGAGCAGGGGCCCGCCGGTAGGGGGTGCCGCGACCCCACCTTTCCCGTACGCCCCTGGATTAAATCGGTACTTTCCCACGTTAAGGCAAGAGATTGTCGGAGCCGTGAGCGAGTCCCGGACTTTACTGCTTGTGACGCTCGAAATCGGGACCTTCCAGGGTCCGGCCTTGGTCGACTGTGGAGCTACGAGCTCGTACGTGGGTCGGGAGGGGGCCGAGATTCTCGCGAGATCGGGTTTTCCGCGTCGAACGACACCTGCGCGAGTTAGCACCGTCGCGAACGGTCAGGTGCTGACTTGTAACGAGGAAATAGAGTTCCGGGCTCGGTTGCGCGATCGAGCCTATACTCTCGTGGCACGCGTGCACCCGGGGTTGCCGGTACCTTTCTTGCTCGGATTAGACTCGCTTGAGGTATTTGGGATGGTCGTAGACCCGCGCCGTCGGACGTGGCATTATACCGGGGAAAACGGGGAGGAGTTTTCGTTCGATACCATCGAGGGTCCGCCGGGATTGAACGTGAGCGCGCCGATTGTCGAGTTATCGGGAACGGAGGCGAGACGGTTAGAAGCCTTCTTGAATGCTCAGGTCCCCCGGCTGAAGAGCTCGCCGGGACTGACTCACCTGATCGAGCACAAAATCGAGGTGGGAGACGCGATGCCGATTAAGCAACGGTATCGATCTTTTACGCCGGTCGTTCGGGAATGGGTGTATCGGGAGGTCGATCGGTTACTCGAGGCGGGGGTTATCGAGCCCTCGTCGAGCGAGTGGAGTACGCCGATCGTCATGGTGCCGAAACCGAACGGGACGTATAGAATGTGCCTCGATTTCAGGAAAGTGAATTCGGTTTCAAAGAAAGACGCGTATCCGTTGCCGCTAATGAACAATATTTTGGATTGCCTAAGATCGGCAAAATATATCTCGACGTTAGACTTGAGTCAGGCGTTCCACCAAATTCCGTTAGAAGAAAAGTCCCGGGAAATTACCGCGTTTACGGTGCCATACCGGGGTCTGTTCCAATTTAAACGCACGCCGTTCGGGTTGACAACGGCTCCCGCGACTTTCCAGCGATTATTAGATCGCATCGTAACTCCGGACATGCAGCCGCAGGTATTCGCGTACTTGGACGACATCATCGTCGCTACCGATACCTTCGATGAGCATTTTGAGTGGTTGCAGCGCGTATTTGATAAGGTGCTGGAGGCCGGGTTGTTAATCAATCCCGAGAAATGCGAATTTTGTCGTACCGAGTTGCGTTATTTGGGGTTTTTGGTGAATCGCGAGGGCTCACAGGTGGATCCTGCGAAAACATCTGCGATCCGGGAGTTTCCCGTACCGACGTCGGTTACTGAGGTTCGTCGGTTCCTCGGGGCCACCTCGTGGTACAGGCGATTTATTCCCCAGTACGCCACGGTTGCGGAACCGATAACGAAATTGACGCGGAAACAACAGCCTTGGACCTGGGGAGAATCTCAGCAGAACGCTTTTCAACTGCTTCGGGACGCGTTGGTGAGCGCACCCACGTTGGCTCGTCCCGATTTCTCTACACCCTTCACATTACAAACGAACGCAAGTCTTACGGGGTTAGGAGCGGTTCTGACGCAGGTCCCGGACGGAGCCGAGCATCCTATAGCCTACGCGAGTCGGATTCTATCGAGTGCCGAAAGAAATTATAACGTCCGGGAATTAGAATGTCTGGCCATCCTATGGGCTGTACCGAAATTTAGAGAATATTTAACCGGCTATAAATTCACAGTGGTTACGGATCATGAGAGTCTGCGATGGTTGTTACGGCAGCCAGAGCCGAAAGGCCGTATAGCTCGGTGGATCTGGGCCCTGGCGCAATACGACTTCACCGTCGTGCATCGGAAAGGGTCTCAAAACCAACTCCCGGACGCGCTATCGAGGATGTTCGAGAGCGTGACACCGGGCGCGAGCGACACGGAGGTTCCGGAACCGCCGGAGCCGGAGTTACTCGCGAACATCGGCGAGCGGAGTGCACTGGGGTCCGACCAGTCGGGCGATCCGTGGTACGACCGGCGGGTGCGGGAGATCCTCGAAAATCCGAAGAAATTTCCGGATTGGCGATACGTGGAGGATCGTTTGTTCCTCCGTCGGCATTTCAGACGAGCCGAGTCCGAGGCCGATCAATGGGAATTGGTTATTCCGAGTCGCGAGCGGCTCCAAATTTTAAGAGAATGTCACGACGCACCGCAGGCCGGTCATCTGGGCCTGGACAAGACTTTCCAACGGATCGTCGGGTCGTATTTTTGGCCGGGGCTATACCGGGACGTCGCACGGTACGTTCGGCAATGCCACGCCTGTCAGCTGGCTAAGCCGCCGAACCAGGCGACGCCCGGCCTTATGGGTCGACGAGTCGTTGAGGAGCCTTGGACCGTCGTTGCGGCAGACATTATGGGACCGTTCCCGCCAAGTAGGTCGGGTTTCGCTTACGTCCTGGTCATGCAGGATCTTTTCAGTAAGTGGGTCGAGTGTTGTCCGCTTCGGAAGGCGACGGGCAAGAAAATCGCAGAAGCCCTGGAAGAGTTGGTTTTCTCGAGGTGGGGAGTCCCGGAAGTGGTATTGACGAACAACGGCACGGAGTTCGTCAATCAGAGCCTGAGGGAGACCGTCACGAAGTATGGAATTTTTCATACGCGAACTCCGCCTTATCATCCGCAGGCGAATCCCGTGGAGAGAGTGAACCGGGTGCTAAAGACAATGATGGTGTCCTTTCTCGACGAAAATCATCGCGAGTGGGACCGGTATTTGGCCGAGTTCCGATTTGCGTACAACACGGCGTTTCATTCCTCTATCGGGACGAGTCCCGCTTATTTGAATTTCGGAAGGACTCCGCGTCCTCATCAGTTCTTCAGAAGGATTCCGGGATCGAAGGAAGTCATTTCGAGAGACCCTGCCGAATGGTCGGCTGAAATGCGGAGGCTGCATGCCCTGCGTGAGCAAGTGCAACACGATTTAGAGCTTGCGTATCAACGTCAATCGGCATATTTTAATAAACGTCGGGTTCCGGGGGAGTTCAAGGTCGGCGACCTTGTTCGGCGGAGGCAGCGTATTTTATCTTCGGCCGCGCGAGGGGTGGCCGCGAAACTGGCTAAAAAATATGTCGGACCGTACCGGATCACTAAAGTGATCTCACCTGTGGTGTACGAACTGACCGACGAGGGGGGTGGCGTGGTCCCGAGGGTGTCCATCGACGATCTGGTACCTTATCGGGTTGGTTTCGTTTCTTTTCTTTCAGAAGAATTAGCCGAAAATGTCCCGGAATTCGGTGCTCTGGGCGACGGGGATGCTGGGAAGAGCGTTGGCAGTGAGACGGGGAGGCGATTTTCCCACCCCGGAACAAGGGCTGCGGGCCATTCTCCTGGCCATCTCGGATGACCGGTTGGCCTGGCAGGAATCGCTGTCGGAGGGTATGGACGAGGAGGACGAGGCTATTCTCCGATCGTCACAAGCTATCTGGTTCGCGTGGGCAGATGGAGTGCTCCGGGACTCGGCCGAAGAACAGCCGGGGGCGGGCGAGACGTCTTTGCCGGATTCGGACTCTGCAGGGTTGTCGGAGGCCTTGGAGAGCCTGGAGATCGGTGATGGGGCGAGCGAGCTCGGGACCGTCACGGAGAGCGAGCTGGATGCGACTCTCACGGAAAGCGAGTTTGAGACGTCCAGTGTCATGTCAGACGAGACGATCGGTCCGGACGGGACAGGCGATGAGGGCGAAGCCGCGGGTGGAGCTCCGCAGGAGGTGGATGCAGCGACGGGCCCGGTGGAATCGGAGCCGGCGGAACCGTCGGGGCCGTTGTCCATCACCTGGAGGAAGGGATGCTGGACGTGTGGCTCTCTGAAACACGTACGGAAGGATTGTCGAGTGGAGCAGACCGGGACTTACTGCTACCATTGTGGCCGGGAGGGATTTCGGGTGAACCAGTGCCCGGACTGCCGGGGCATGTATTGCGGCCCGGAGGGGTTGGTCGACCGGGACGCTCGCCGGAAGGTGCCGGGACAAGAGGTGTTCCCGTCCCGGAAATAATTAAGGACCGAAAAACATAAATATGTTATATAAGGAAAAAAAAACAACCCGTGTTAGCTTTTCGCTTTAAAAAGCACCCGACGTCTCCGGACGTAAAAACAAATAAATATTTTTTCTTACTTTTTAAAATAAAATCTCTGCCGTTATTTATTTGCATGCGTGGGGGTGGGCTTATCCTGTTTGGTTCCAGGTAGTTCTCCCGGAGATTTCACCAAGGAGACAGGGCAGAGCAACGGTATGGTTCGCTCTTGCACTCTTTTCCTGGTTTTTTTTATTTTATTTTCCCAAGGTGCTACGGAGTGGCCGAAATGTGAGTCGAGGACGGGTACTGTCGCGAGTCGAGCCATCTTTGTCTAGCAGGGTCCTCGGATGAGAGTTTTTCCGACCGAGGGCGGTCGGGTTTTTAAGGGGGGGAGTGTTTGTAGCGTGGCTACGTAGGGCAATGCGGCTCGCTCGCTCGGACTCACACAAGGCGACTCTGTAGGGCCTGATTGTATGTGTGGGTGAATTTTAATGTTTTTTTGGAACGCGTTTCATGTATGCCGGGATCGACGGTCGGAACGAGAGTGACGTCGGACGGGACAGGTGGGAGCAGCGAGAGGTTGGAGATCGGCGGAAGGTTCGCGCTCGGGCGTATCTCGTCCCCCTGCTGTCGGAGTCGCGGACATCATCGTCGAGGAAGTTACGGGACGAGCGGGAGATTTTCGTCGGACCGGCAGCTGCCGGAGTCCGAGCTGCCGGAGAAGATCGAGGCATCGGGATGGGAGTTGTGTCCGGCCTCGTAATCACGGGGATTGAGCACCGTGAGAGGTTCCGGACACGAGCGGCGACGCAGCGTGCGAAAAGATATTTGAATATTGTATAGGGCATGCGTGCGAGGCTATAGCAAGCCGCTGGCGTTTAGCGAGCGTCTCGCGAGAGACAGCGAACGTGCGAAGATGCGAGTCCCGGAAATGTCCGAAAATGGACGAGGAGTGTCGCGATTAGGCAGGGGGGCGAGGGGAAGAGTAACGAGCGCGATCGAGAGCGAGGCCTCGGGGCATTCACCGTTGTGAACCCGAGTCAGCGAGCCGCGTGCGAGGACGATAATTTTTGGAAGGAAGGAAGGAAGTTTCTTGTTCCGTACGGCACACTGTATCTTGGCCGTGTTTCCCGAGGATTACGTCGTTATACCGGTGAGCTTGAGTCCGAGGACTTTGATAACTATTGTATTCCGCTATTGCTACTGTTTGTACGCCGAAAGTCCCGAATCGGGCAAGTGATTATTGTCAAGAAATCGTACCCGTCGGCGTGCTCTGTTCGGCCGTTCCGGGAGAGACGCGATCGCCGTGACTCGACGCGTGGGTGTGTGTGTTCGAATTGTTTGTCGCGCGGCGAGTCCGTTGAATCGAGAACGGTTTTACTCGGAGACGCGGGGTGAATTATTCTGTTTCCGCGTTTCTAATTAGTTTGTGAGTCGAGTCTTAATTTTGTCGCCTTGGAGAGGTTCTCACGGGAATTGCCTGATTGTTGAGTTGTCGTTCGTGGAATTGTTCACGCGCGGGATTGAGAGAGTGTGTGAGAATTACTGCCGCGTTTATCGGGCCGGGGCGGGTTTTGTATGGGTGTTTTGATGATCTGGGTATGAGTGATTTGCGCCGATAATTCCGCGTGTCATAAATTTGGGCGTTCCGCGAGTCGCGACCGGATGCTGTTGTGTGCGTGTGTGTGCAGGAGCGCAGGTCCCGAGTGCAGGACAGAGAATTTTTGTAGTTAGAAAGACTGCTGTACATTGTGATATTACGGGACGAGGGTTTTACCCCGGGTACTCCGGTTTTTCCCCTCAGTAGAATTTTTGTGCTGAATTCATTTTGTTTGAAATAAATCTTCGAGTCGTGGTTCCCGTAAACTGATATTTTGTTGTTTATTTCCCGTAACCCGGGACGTCAGATCGCTTGCCCAGCCCACTCTGCCCTCGAGAAGGCCGCAGCGAAGCCGGGAGGTTTTCCTCGAGATTTTTCCCCGGGGCGTACGCGCCCCTGGCGCCCATCCCTGATTGAGGGAGAAACTTAAGGGGAAAGATCGGGGGGAGTTTTGGTAGGCTTTTGCCCATCCGGGAAAAGCGCTACAATATATACATATATATATTCTTTCGACATTTAAAAATACATATATGACGAATTCCCGCCTCCACCCCCCCCCCCCCCAGAAAAATAAAACCTGCATAAACTCTGAAACTGTTTTTATTTTTTTTTTACAAAAAAATATTATAAAAACGAAAAACAGTTTCAAAGTTTATGTGGGTCTTTATATACTCTACGGGAGGGGGGGGGGGGGAGATTCGTCATAGAAAAGGTGGCGGTGAAACAGATATTTTTGGAGGTTGACAACTCAGCAACTGGTACTTGGCCTAGAGGCATAAAACCACGGGAAGAAGAAGAAGAAGAGAACTCAGCAGCGGTTCAAAGAATAAAACACATTATTAATTTTAAAATTAATTAAAATCGTTCTTATGGTATCCATACATACCCAGCAACAAAAGCCATTCGAGTGTCCGTCACCACACCCTTTTCATGAAATCTGAGAGATGAGACTCTCTTGCAGCGTCGAGGCACCGGCACCTGCTACAATCAAAATAAAAAATTAATAATATAGGAAAATAATGTACAAACGTCGAAACAAAGCTTACCTGGTGTATACATACTCTATGGAACTGCGTTATCGTTCCATTCCTTGAACAGTACATTGATGGCAATCAGGAATACCCGAGTGTCTTGCCTCGAGAAGCACTTTGCCACGCCGTTCCGCTGCTGTGTACCTGCAAAAACCAAATACATTATTAACAATAAAACATTACATAAAAAGAATACTTACCAGGGGCACATATTGGCCTTGCTCCGAACGAGGCCAAGATGTGCCCCAGTCTCTGTCGCCTTGCCGTTGGGAGGCGACGGCTTCCCCAACTTGAAAAATAAAACGAAGAATAAAATTAATAATATATTATAGAAAAATAGGTGAAGTCGCTCCTTAGTCAGTGTAACTTTACCTATTTTTATATAATGTATTATCAATTTTATTCTTCATTTTATTTTTCAGGTTGGGAAAGCCGTTGCCTCCCAACGGCGAGGCCACGGAGACTGGGGCACATCTTGGCCTCGTTCAGAGCAAGGCCAGTATGTGCCCCTGGAAAGTATTCTTTTTATGTAATGTTTTATTTTTAATAATGTATTTTTTTGTTTTGTTTTTTTTTTCAGGTAGACAGCAGCAGAACGGTGTGGCAAGGTGCCTTGGCGAGGCAACAGACTCGGATATTCCTGACTGCCATCAATGTACTGTTCAAAGAGTGGAACGATACCACAGTTCCAAAGAGTATGTATACGCCAGGTAAGAGTTGTTTCGACGATTGTACATTTTTTTCCTACATTATTAATTTTCTTTTTGTTTATTGCAGGTGCCGGTGCCTCGACGCTGCAAGAGAGTCTCATCTCTCAGATTTCGTAAAAAGGTTGTGGTGACGGACGCTTGAATGGCCTTTGTTCAAAGAATAAAACACATTATTAATTTTAAAAATTAATTAAAAACGTACTTATGGTATCCATACATACCCAGCAACAAAGGCCATTCGAGTGACCGTCACCACAACCTTTTCATGAAATCTGAGAGATGAGACTCTCTTGCAGCGTCGAGGCACCGGCACCTGCTACAATCAAAATAAAAAATTAATAATGTAGGAAAAAAAATGACAAATGTCGAAACAACGCTTACCTGGCGTATATATTGTGACGTGGCGCGTCACAAGTTTTCCCCGACGTGGCTCGACGTCCCACCACTCACCTAGGGAATAAATTAGGATTAAACTTTACCACTTAAGCAACGACTTCTACTATTGTTAATCTCCTTCCCCCGACTCACCCTCAGTTCCTACTACCCTGTCAGTCCTTCGACTCACTCAATAAACCCCATCGCCCTCCACTGAAGACCCGTCGAAGACCCATCGAAGACCACCGAAGACCCATCGAAGACCACCGAAGACCCATCGAAGACCACCGAAGACCCCTCACCGACCAGCGCAGACCATCGAGGACTTCACCGTCGAAAAGATTGACCCTGTCAAGCCCAGGACGACCCTACAAAAATCGTCAACCGACGGGAATTAAAGTCTGGTACGACAGCCTGGCACTAACCACCAAAAAAATGCCGACAACCCGGTGCACTTCCAAAACGTCGCCGTCCGTCCCCTGGAGGCCACCGCAACGAAGATTCCACCTGACTGACCCGCCCTGGCCAGTCCGAAACCCGACGACACACTCTCGGCTCGAAATTACGAGTTTAAACCGACGAGCTGTGTCGTGCGGGCGAAAACAGTGAAAAATCAGCACGAACTGTCAGTTGCAACATTTCGCCCGAGCGCCGCGAGGAACCAGCACCTCTCGACGGCGAGAATGTTCGGCAATCGATAGGCCAATCGATGCCGAGGATGCGCGCGCCGAACGTCGCGACAGGCCTTCCGTCGCGACGAATATTCGCAATCGGCCGCAGCCAATTACAACGCCCACCGTCAGCTAGTCCCGAGATTGACCAATTGATTTTCGCCAAACAAATCGCAAATTGCAAGACCGACCCTAAGGTCGGAGAAGAAGCCGGAAGCGGCGAGGCCGTCTTCACTTCGAGCCACGGCGTGTGAGAGAGCGAGTGTGTGGCAGGACGAGCGAAATTAAGTTAATTATTACGAATTCAAGACGACCCAGCTATATTTCCCCGGACCAGACTCCTTCCTGGAGAGTTATTGTAACGATTACGACCATTCTGTACGTCCAAGGATACGAATTTGGACCAAAGTTTGGAATTTGTAACGACTCGGCAAACCCAGGACTATTGAACGGATTTTGCCGAAGGAACTATCGAACGGACTACCGGAGAAAGATTGTAACCGATAGAGATTGATAAAGAGCGGTTGCGTGAGTACAGCTTAAGTTTCCCTTCCCCCATTTATACCTGATTGACTGTCCCATTTCTCAAATCCCCTGAAAATTTACCGTCACCCCCTATTTGTAATTTTAAGCGAGTTTTATTGTATAATTTCCGACCGTCCAGTATCGGCCGCCACGTGCGTCGGCATTGCTCTGAATTTAACACGTGCGCGTGAGTGGTGGCGACGGGAAAAACTTACAGCGCGCGATCATTAAGTTTATTTTCCCCACTTTCCCCGAGACTCGTAAATTGTTCCCTCTTATCTATTTTTTTTGTGATTATTGAAATTCTTTTCTAGTTTTTTTTTGTGCCGAGGTAATTTGGTAAGAAGCCCTGGACAGTGCCTGCGGCCTGAGAAGTCTCATCCCCCTCCCTCCCCCGTTCCCGCTAGCCGAGTGCAGTAAAAGGCAATAGATTTATTTTCTTTTCTTTTCTTTTGTTGGATCCGATTAAACCAAATCGGGAGTTCCGGTGCTACACCGTTACAGTAGCTGGCGCCCAAAAACAAGTGATTAACGTTTTGATATTTTTCTGAGTTTGCTAAATTAAGACCAGCATTGTGTAGAATATCCACCGGCCAGCCCCCTTCTCCCCTCCCCTTCCCTGCGATTGACCCTGCGAATTTCCGTCCCGGTGATTACCATAAGTTATATTATTCCCGTAAGTTCTGTTATTGATTATTTTCCGATTTTCTTATTTTTTTTTGAGTGTTAATTATTTTCCGATTGTATTATCTTTCCTGCTTATTAATTATGTTTCTATTTTCTTGTTTCCCCCGCATATTGATTATTTCTCGTTGTTAATTTTGAATTCTTTGCCCCTTTCTTTTATCTTCAATTTGGTTATTATCATTGTTATTGCAAACCCCCTTGTTGTGCCCCGGGCAGGTGTTAATAATTATTATAGGTAATCCGAAATACATATTATTATTTCGAAGAGTCTCGGCACCGATTATTTCGGTTGCGAGACACATTCGGTTGCGTTACGCATCGAGCGTACATCGAGCGTCGAACGTCAAGCGTCGAGCGTCGATACTGCTGACGCAGCAGTTAGGCAACCGCGAGCGCCTCGGTAACTGGGGCACCGACTCGAGAACACCGAGGCGAGAATTGCGAAAAGGAAAATATGCTCCAAATCCCGCTCACGAAAAAGCGAGGATTTGGAAAGATATTTGTTTACAGAAATTAAGTAGATTATAAACTTGCGCTAAATATTAAGCTGATACCTGCTCTCGAGGAATATATATAGAGGATCGAGAACAGGTACTGGGCAGTCTGACAACACGGTTGAATACGAACGTTTCCATGGTAATCGGAAACCTTAAGGGTGCAAAGTGTACATCGGTAATTCAAACCTAACCAAAGGTAATTTGAGATAAATTGTGACAAATTGAAAGACTTGAACATTTTAACCATAAAAAGAATAATCATTATTTAATTAAGATAATTAATTAAATAATCTCTTGTTAATAAATTATTGATAATAATTTATACTTGTGGAAACTGTAAAATATCGTTAAATAATATCTCAATAAAACTGTGTTAATAATTCACTTGGGTTCTAACCCTTTACTGGATCATCCCCAAAAACATTATCGCGTAACCCGGAGTAGCTAACCGGATTTCCGCGGCATAACACCCTTTTTCTTTCTTTCGAGTTATTATTGAGATTGTTATCTTTGCTTTCGATTCCCTTCAACGTACCTGTAACGGCGTTGAAGCGGCACTATTTTCTGATTATCTTGTTATTTACCATTCATCGAACGATTTATTATTAAAAGCTATTTTTACACGTTTTCTACACAAAACTCTGGAGTATTATTTCCCCCCTTTCCCTCGCCCTATATTTTCCCGATTGCCCCGTTTGGAAGCGTTATTAAAAAGGAAGTATCATCACAAAATTGGCGCCCAACGTGGGGCCCTGTAATAACAGGAAAATTGAAAACAATTTAAACAGTGCCCTCGAGGGCGGTGACATTTTCACCCCTCGAGTGGAAATTTCTTTTTCCTGAGCTGAAAAAAGATTGCTCACCTCGGCACTGAAAGTACCCCCCCCCCCCCCCCCCCCCTGTACCCCCTATACCGACTTAATTTTTTTTACGATTATTGTTGTTCCTGCCGCTGCTTCGCGAGTCGTCACCACTCGCGAATATCTTGTTGGCAAGTAAGTACTCCCGTCGCCCATATTTATCCGGAACACTATATCGATTTCATTCATTTTTCCAAGTTTTCTGATTTTATTTTTTTTTTTGTTCCCTTTTTTCCTTCTTTTCCCTATTTTGCCATGGAATACTTTAACCCCTCTGTACAAGTCACCCCAGCTCTCTCGACCTGCATTACTACGTCCAGAACGCAGGCTCCCCGACCCAAGCCCGCAACCCCGTTAGACCTTGCTGCCCCCATGAACCCTGCCCCCACCACCGAAATCCAAGCCCAGATTGACCAAATTTTTCGCTCGCTCCAGGCCCTCCCCAACGTAGCCGACTTAATTAGATTGTGTGACCAAGCTGGTTTGAGTACCTGCGGCACGAGGGACGAAATGCTTAATCGTTATTTACGTTCCATCGTACGCCGAAGATTTCCGGAAGTGCCCACGGAATGGGATCCGGGAGAAGACGAACGTGGTTCGGACGCCCCGTACACTCTAAAAGTAGCACTCGCCGAATGTGACAGAGAACAGACCTCCGTAAAACCTAACAGAAGTTCCGGTCAAAATGATAGTCCCCACCCTCCCCCAAATACCGTAGACCCAACCCCCACCCCGATAGTAGAAGCCCCTCCCGTTATTCCAAATTTTGAATCAGAAGAACTGCTAATAGACCTCAGCGAGGAGACAGTAAATTCCGAATTGCCCCCGAACCCAGTCACCCCCGCCCCGACAACAGAGTCCCCCGCTCTTTATTTGAATTTACCCCCAAAATCCCGTATAGTCCGAAAGGAGAAACCCCAGACCCAATTGGAAAAGTTTATGTCGAGAATAACCGGAAACCATGCTGAAGCGGGAGAAAAATTTCTTATAAAGTTAACGTCGATCTCCCGTCTTCAGAGGGCAAAGCGTCTGAAGGCCGCTGCGCTAGAAAGAGGTCCGAGTTATAGTCAAGTCAAGTACGATAATATCCCACCATACGAACTTCAACTGAGGTTAAGTCCCCTAGTAAAAGACAGTACACCCGAGTCAAGCCCTGTTAATCCCGTTTCCCCCAGACGTTCAGAAAACAAGTCAGTCCAAACCGAACCCCGTTATCACCCCAAAACTTCCCCCGTCGTAAGAAAGTCCGCCTATAAAAATAGGAGTAATACGAATTCCCCAGAATCTGGTTATACGTCCCCCACTCTCCCCTCAACCTCTCACATTCCCCCACTCATGGCATACCCCGTGCCGTGCCCTGCTCCCTGCCCAGAAGTCCCAGCATTGAGAAAGTTTTTGGATCCGCGGTTTTCCCCGCGACTTCGTCCGGCGAACAATAACTTCGCGTATCGCGACGGGAACCGCAATCCAAAAGGCAGAAAATTTGCACAGAACATCCCAAGACCCATAAAGCCACAACCGCCTGTCCCAGTACCTAAAACCCATCAAAAACCCCTTCGTTGCCCCCACCCCCTTATTTCCCCGGCTGTCCCAGTACCTAAAATCCACCGAAATTAATTGTCCAACTATATTAATTGAACATCATTTATAATTATTGAATTTTTTTTTTCTTTTTTTTAGAATTTTTTTTTCCGTTCAGTCGTCGCATGTCGACCGATCGAACGATGGCCAGAATTTTCTTCTCTTGGAAGTCGCGCATCGACCGATCGAGACTCTTCGCTGCGAGTGAGTGTTGTTACGCTACGCTTGCAAGTTGGTGGGATATGGACCGATCGGATGCTTGAAATTTACAATTCGATTTATATGATTATTAAAATATTTGTAAAATGATTGTCCAACTATGTTAACATCATTTATAATTATTGAATTTTTTTTTTTCTTTTTTTTAGAATTTTTTTTCCGTTCAGTCGTCGCATGTCGACCGATCGAACGATGGCCAGAATTTTCTTCTCTTGGAAGTCGCGCATCGACCGATCGAGACTCTTCGCTGCGAGTGAGTGTTGTTACGCTACGCTTGCAAGTTGGTGGGATATGGACCGATCGGATGCTTGAAATTTACAATTCGATTTATATGATTATTAAAATATTTGTAAAATGATTGTCCAACTATGTGAACATCATTTATAATTATTGAATTTTTTTTTTCTTTTTTTAGAATTTTTTTTCCGTCAGTCGTCGGATATCGACCGATCGAACGATGGCCAGAATTTTATTCTCTTGGAAGTCACGCGTCGACCCGTCGAGACTGTTCGCTGCGAGTGAGTGTTGTTACGCTACACTTGCAAGTAGATGGGTTATGGACCGATCGGTCGCTTAAAACTTACAATTCAATGAATATGATTATTAAAATATTTGTGAAATGACGGTCCAAGTATGTGAACAACATTTATACTTGTTGAAAAATGTCTTTCTTTTCTTTTTAGAATTTTTTTTTTCCGTCAGTCGTCGGATGTCGACCGATCGAAAGATGGCCAGAATTTTATTCTCTTGGAAGTCGCGCGTCGACCCATCGAGACTGTTCGCTGCGAGTGAGTGTTGTTACGCTACGCTTGCAAATGGATGGGATATGGACCGATCGGTCGCTTAAAGCTTACAATTCGATTAATATGATTATGAAAATATTTGTAAAATGTTGGTCCAACTATGTGAACATCATTTATAAGTCTCGAACATTTTTTTTCTTTTTTTTAGAATTTTTTTTTTTCCGTCAGTCCTCGGATGTCGACCGATCGAAAGATGGCCAGAATTTCATTCTCTTGGAAGTCGCGCGTCGACCCATCGAGACTGTTCGCTGCGAGTGAGTGTTGTTACGCTACGCTTGCAAGTGGATGGGATATGGACCGATCGGTCGCTTAAAACTTACAATTCAATGAATATGATTATTAAAATATTTGTGAAATGATGGTCCGAGTATGTGAACAACATTTATACTTGTTGAAAAATGTTTTTCTTTTTGAATTTTTTTTTCCGTCAGGCGACGCATGTCGTTCGATCGAACGATGGCCAGAATTTCATTCTCTTGGAAGTCGCCCGTCGACCCATCGAGACTGTTCGCTGCGAGTGAGTGTTGTTACGCTACGCTTGCAAGTGGTTGGAGTATGGACCGATCCGTTCTCAAAAACTTACAATCCATGAAATATGATTATACAAATAATTGTAAAATAGTTGAACAAGTATGTCAACGTCACTTTTAATATTACGGAATTTTTTTTCGTACAACTTGAAATTTATTACAAGTCGTCGGGTGTCGACCGATCGGACGACAGGCAGAATTTTCGTAACATGCAAGCCGCGCGTCGACCGATAGAGACTGTTCGCTTCGAATGAGTGTCGTGAGAATACAAGTGGATGGAGTATGGGCCAATCGGTTTTTGAAAACATACAATTCACGATGAAATATTATAATAAAAATATCTGTAAAATGGTTGAACGAATTGAAATACTTCAATGTCATTTTTTTCTTCGTAAAGCTCGACATTTTTCAGAATTTTCTTTTCATCAAAGTCGCGCGTCAACCGTTCGCGAAACTCTCTTCGCTGCGAGTGAATGAATGCTCTTTGATGTCAGCGGTATTTTCTTTTCCTCTCTTCGAAGAACTCGACATATCACAATTTTCTTCTGTTTAAAGTCATGCGTCCGCTGTTGAAGACTCTGTTAGCTGCGAGTGAATGCTTTTTTTTAACTATACTATACTAAGTGGACGGAGTATGGACCGATTGATTCTCAAAAACTTACAATTCATAGAATATAATTGTAAAAAGATTTGTTAAATTTTTTTGAACAAGTATGTCGACGTCATTTATAATTTTTCGGATTTTTTTTTTTTTTTTTTTTTTTTTTCGTAAAGTTTCTACGAAATTTTTCTAGTGCCCGAGTAAGTTTTGTAGTTCTCGAAACAGCTCCTTTCATCTCTTTCGATTTATGCTTTAGTATTTTAGTTTATTCCTAAATTTTTTCCTAACTTTTTATTTCGTTTTGGGGCGGGGGGCAGAAACCTTTTTGGGGAGTATTTTCGTTGGGTTTTCTCTCCCTTCATAAATTCACCCCTCTTAACCCCTTCACCCCCCCCCCCCCCGCCCCTTTTCTGTGGTCCCTTTTTTTTGGGTTTGATTTTTCAGGGCTTATTTTTTTTTGTGGTCCCTCCTTTTTTGGGTTTGGTTTTTTTAGCGGTCCCTCCTTTTTTGGGTTTGGGAATCTACCCTCAGTATCCCCAAACCTCCCCCCGTTCCCCTGCTCGCCCCATAAGCCCTCGAAACCCACAAAGTTCACTGAGTATAGGGCCCTCAGAGCAGGGGAAGTACAGGGTCTTCCCAGAGTTCCCGAAGTTCCCAGAGTGCCCGAAGTTCCCAGAGTTCCCGAGGTTCCCAGAGTTCCCGAAGTTCCCAGAGTTCCCGAAGTTCCCCGAGTTCCCAGCGTTTCCAGAGGTCAAGATATGGCATATAGAATTTCCCAAAGTACCCCCACCCTACTATTGCACGCCCCCGGATACGAGTATGTAAGGCACTGCCAGTGCGAGGCTATTCATTTTCATTATGTTTCTCTTTTTATTTTGTTCTTTGGATCTCGTGGTAGTTACGTTGTAACACTCGAGAAGTTTCTTAAAGAGCTCGTAAATTGCACGAGCAGTATTATGTAGAGTTTAATTCGAGACCATACGTGGAGATAAGACTTGCCCCGTTTCCCCATGATTCCCTACCGATTCCCAAACGACCCCGTCAGCCCCAAACCCCGAATCGGTCCACGTAAATCACGCCCCCAGACGCTGGAATTGCGGCAAGTCAGACCATCGCTCGCAAAAATGCCCAACTCGCATCGAAAACCGTCCCCGGCCGCCCCGCTAACAGACAGTCCCGCAAACGCTTTATTATCTCTCCGCTGACAACCACCGCTTATTATCTTTTTCTTTTTCATCTCATTCGAATTTTGGTTTATAATGTTCTTCCTTTCCATTATTTTCTTCCCGACTCCTCCAACCCTCAGTACTTGCCACCAAGAGGCCAATTATTTAGTTTTTTTTTTGAGTTAATTATTTTCTTTTGTACGATTCTTCTTTTCCTTGTATTATTTTCTTTTGTTATTATGATTTCATGACTGTCATCCCACACCAGCGTTGTCAAAGAGCTGTTATTTTTAGTTGTGTGGATGACAGATGTGAATACGAGAAGAAAAGACTGAGGACGAGTAAACGGTATTAGTACAATTACAAAAATGCATTCCTATGTTTCTCTAACACCCGCCAGCCCCTCTTACCCCTCCCAAAAATCCTACCCCGTTCGTCCCCAGTGTGAATGTGTTGCTCAAGTCGTCAGGAGACGTACTTTCGGCAAGTGGGGGGGAGTTGTGACGTGGCGCGTCACAAGTTTTCCCCGACGTGGCTCGACGTCCCACCACTCACCTAGGGAATAAATTAGGATCAAACTTTCCCACTTAAGCAACGACTTCTACTATTGTTAACCTCCTTCCCCCGACTCACCCTCAGTTCCTACTACCCTGTCAGTCCTTCGACTCACTCAATAAAGCCCATCGCCCTCCACTGAAGACCCGTCGAAGACCCATCGAAGACCACCGAAGACCCATCGAAGACCACCGAAGACCCCTCACCGACCAGCGCAGACCATCGAGGACTTCACCGTCTAAAAGATTGACCCTGTCAAGCCCAGGACGGCCCTACAAAAATCGTCAACCGACGGGAATTAAAGTCTGGTACGACAGCCTGGCACTAACCACAAAAAAAAATGCCGACAACCCGGTGCACTTCCAAAACGTCGCCGTCCGTCCCCTGGAGGCCACCGCAACGAAGATTCCACCTGACTGACCCGCCCTGGCCAGTCCGAAACCCGACGACACACTCTCGGCTCGAAATTACGAGTTTAAACCGACGAGCTGTGTCGTGCGGGCGAAAACAGTGAAAAATCAGCACGAACTGTCAGTTGCAACATTTCGCCCGAGCGCCGCGAGGAACCAGCACCTCTCGACGGCGAGAATGTTCGGCAATTGATAGGCCAATCGATGCCGAGGATGCGCGCGCCGAACGTCGCGACAGGCCTTCCGTCGCGACGAATATTCGCAATCGGCCGCAGCCAATTACAACGCCCACCGTCAGCTAGTCCCGAGATTGACCAATTGATTTTCGCCAAATAAATCGCAAATTGCAAGACCGACCCTAAGGTCGGAGAAGAAGCCGGAAGCGGCGAGGCCGTCTTCACTTCGAGCCACGGCGTGTGAGAGAGCGAGTGTGTGACAGGACGAGCGAAATTAAGTTAATTATTACGAATTCAAGACGACCCAGCTATATTTCCCCGGACCAGACTCCTTCCTGGAGAGTTATTGTAACGATTACGACCATTCTGTACGTCCAAGGATACGAATTTGGACCAAAGTTTGGAATTTGTAACGACTCGGCAAACCCAGGATTATTGAACGGATTTTGCCGAGAGGATTTTGCCGAAGGAATTATCGAACGGACTACCGGAGAAAGATTGTAACCGATAGAGATTGATAAAGAGCGGTTGCGTGAGTACAGCTTAAGTTTCCCTTCCCCCATTTATACCTGATTGACTGTCCCATTTCCCAAATCCCCTGAAAATTTACCGTCACCCCCTATTTGTAATTTTAAGCGAGTTTTATTGTATAATTTCCGACCGTCAAGTATCGGCCGCCACGTGCGCCGGCATTGCTCTGAATTTAACACGTGCGCGTGAGTGGTGGCGACCGGAAAAACTTACAGCGCGCGATCATTAAGTTTATTTTCCCCACTTTCCCCGAGACTCGTAAATTGTTCCCTCTTATCTATTTTTTTTTGTGATTATTGAAATTCTTTTCTAGTTTTTTTTTGTGCCGAGGTAATTTGGTAAGAAGCCCTGGACAGTGCCTGCGGCCTGAGAAGTCTCATCCCCCTCCCTCCCCCGTTCCCGCTAGCCGAGTGCAGTAAAAGGCAATAGATTTATTTTCTTTTCTTTTCTTTTGTTGGATCCGATTAAACCAAATCGGGAGTTCCGGTGCTACACCGTTACAGTAGCTGGCGCCCAAAAACAAGGTATTAACGTTTTGATATTTTTCTGAGTTTGCTAAATTAAGACCAGCATTGTGTAGAATATCCACCGGCCAGCCCCCTTCTCCCCTGCCCTTCCCTGCGATTGACCCTGCGAATTTCCGTCCCGGTGATTACCATAAGTTATATTATTCCCGTAAGTTCTGTTATTGATTATTTTCCGATTTTCTTTTTTTTTTTTTGAGTGTTAATTATTTTCCGATTGTATTATCTTTCCTGCGTATTAATTATCTTTCTATTTTCTTATTTCCCCCGCATATTGATTATTTCTCGTTGTTAATTTTGAATTCTTTGCCCCTTTCTTTTATCTTCAATTTGGTTATTATCATTGTTATTGCAAACCCCCTTTTTCTTTCTTTCGAGTTATTATTGAGATTGTTATCTTTGCTTTCGATTCCCTTCAACGTACCTGTAACGGCGTTGAAGCGGCACTATTTTCTGATTATCTTGTTATTTACCATTCATCGAATGATTTATTATTAAAAGCTATTTTTACACGTTTTCTACACAAAACTCTGGAGTATTATTTCCCCCCTTTCCCTCGCCCTATATTTTCCCGATTGCCCCGTTTGGGAGCGTTATTAAAAAGGAAGTATCATCACAATATACTCTATGGAACTGCGGTATCGTTCCAATCCCTGAACAGTCTATTGATGGCAATCAGGAATACCTTGGTCTCTCGCCACACCGAGGGCCCTTGCCGCACTGCATTGCTGCTGTCTACCTGTAACAACAAAAAAGATACATTATTAAAAACAGCACTCTATATAAAAAGTATCCTTACCGGGGGGGGGGGGGGGGACATATCAGCGTTGCTCTGAACAAGACCGAGATGTGCCCCAGTCTCCGTCGCCTCGTCATCAGACGGTGGGTCGAGAACCTCGCTACTTCCCCAACCTGAAAAATAAAAATAAGAATAAAATACATAATTTATTATATCAAAATAGGTAAAGTCGCACTGGCTAAAGTGCGACTGAAAAAATGTAAAATAAAAACTCACCACTGACAAGTGGACACTTGTTGATTGCCGGTGTAAACACCGGCCGCCTATCACACTAAATTCGAAAAATAATTGCAAATAAAACCACTGTCTTACAAAACTTACAATTCAATGAATATGATTATTAAAATATTTGTGAAATGATGGTCCGAGTATGTGAACAACATTTATACTTGTTGAAAAATGTTTTTCTTTTTGAATTTTTTTTTTCCGTCAGGCGACGCATGTCGTTCGATCGAACGATGGCCAGAATTTCATTCTCTTGGAAGTCGCCCGTCGACCCATCGAGACTGTTCGCTGCGAGTGAGTGTTGTTACGCTACGCTTGCAAGTGGTTGGAGTATGGACCGATCCGTTCTCAAAAACTTACAATCCATGAAATATGATTATACAAATAATTGTAAAATAGTTGAACAAGTATGTCAACGTCACTTTTAATATTACGGAATTTTTTTTCGTACAACTTGAAATTTATTACAAGTCGTCGGGTGTCGACCGATCGGACGACAGGCAGAATTTTCGTAACATGCAAGCCGCGCGTCGACCGATAGAGACTGTTCGCTTCGAATGAGTGTCGTGAGAATACAAGTGGATGGAGTATGGGCCAATCGGTTTTTGAAAACATACAATTCACGATGAAATATTATAATAAAAATATCTGTAAAATGGTTGAACGAATTGAAATACTTCAATGTCATTTTTTTCTTCGTAAAGCTCGACATTTTTCAGAATTTTCTTTTCATCAAAGTCGCGCGTCAACCGTTCGCGAAACTCTCTTCGCTGCGAGTGAATGAATGCTCTTTGATGTCAGCGGTATTTTCTTTTCCTCTCTTCGAAGAACTCGACATATCACAATTTTCTTCTGTTTAAAGTCATGCGTCCGCTGTTGAAGACTCTGTTAGCTGCGAGTGAATGCTTTTTTTTAACTATACTATACTAAGTGGACGGAGTATGGACCGATTGATTCTCAAAAACTTACAATTCATAGAATATAATTGTAAAAAGATTTGTTAAATTTTTTTGAACAAGTATGTCGACGTCATTTATAATTTTTCGGATTTTTTTTTTTTTTTTTTTTTTTTTTCGTAAAGTTTCTACGAAATTTTTCTAGTGCCCGAGTAAGTTTTGTAGTTCTCGAAACAGCTCCTTTCATCTCTTTCGATTTATGCTTTAGTATTTTAGTTTATTCCTAAATTTTTTCCTAACTTTTTATTTCGTTTTGGGGCGGGGGGCAGAAACCTTTTTGGGGAGTATTTTCGTTGGGTTTTCTCTCCCTTCATAAATTCACCCCTCTTAACCCCTTCACCCCCCCCCCCCGCCCCTTTTCTGTGGTCCCTTTTTTTTGGGTTTGATTTTTCAGGGCTTATTTTTTTTTGTGGTCCCTCCTTTTTTGGGTTTGGTTTTTTTAGCGGTCCCTCCTTTTTTGGGTTTGGGAATCTACCCTCAGTATCCCCAAACCTCCCCCCGTTCCCCTGCTCGCCCCATAAGCCCTCGAAACCCACAAAGTTCACTGAGTATAGGGCCCTCAGAGCAGGGGAAGTACAGGGTCTTCCCAGAGTTCCCGAAGTTCCCAGAGTGCCCGAAGTTCCCAGAGTTCCCGAGGTTCCCAGAGTTCCCGAAGTTCCCAGAGTTCCCGAAGTTCCCCGAGTTCCCAGCGTTTCCAGAGGTCAAGATATGGCATATAGAATTTCCCAAAGTACCCCCACCCTACTATTGCACGCCCCCGGATACGAGTATGTAAGGCACTGCCAGTGCGAGGCTATTCATTTTCATTATGTTTCTCTTTTTATTTTGTTCTTTGGATCTCGTGGTAGTTACGTTGTAACACTCGAGAAGTTTCTTAAAGAGCTCGTAAATTGCACGAGCAGTATTATGTAGAGTTTAATTCGAGACCATACGTGGAGATAAGACTTGCCCCGTTTCCCCATGATTCCCTACCGATTCCCAAACGACCCCGTCAGCCCCAAACCCCGAATCGGTCCACGTAAATCACGCCCCCAGACGCTGGAATTGCGGCAAGTCAGACCATCGCTCGCAAAAATGCCCAACTCGCATCGAAAACCGTCCCCGGCCGCCCCGCTAACAGACAGTCCCGCAAACGCTTTATTATCTCTCCGCTGACAACCACCGCTTATTATCTTTTTCTTTTTCATCTCATTCGAATTTTGGTTTATAATGTTCTTCCTTTCCATTATTTTCTTCCCGACTCCTCCAACCCTCAGTACTTGCCACCAAGAGGCCAATTATTTAGTTTTTTTTTTGAGTTAATTATTTTCTTTTGTACGATTCTTCTTTTCCTTGTATTATTTTCTTTTGTTATTATGATTTCATGACTGTCATCCCACACCAGCGTTGTCAAAGAGCTGTTATTTTTAGTTGTGTGGATGACAGATGTGAATACGAGAAGAAAAGACTGAGGACGAGTAAACGGTATTAGTACAATTACAAAAATGCATTCCTATGTTTCTCTAACACCCGCCAGCCCCTCTTACCCCTCCCAAAAATCCTACCCCGTTCGTCCCCAGTGTGAATGTGTTGCTCAAGTCGTCAGGAGACGTACTTTCGGCAAGTGGGGGGGAGTTGTGACGTGGCGCGTCACAAGTTTTCCCCGACGTGGCTCGACGTCCCACCACTCACCTAGGGAATAAATTAGGATCAAACTTTCCCACTTAAGCAACGACTTCTACTATTGTTAACCTCCTTCCCCCGACTCACCCTCAGTTCCTACTACCCTGTCAGTCCTTCGACTCACTCAATAAAGCCCATCGCCCTCCACTGAAGACCCGTCGAAGACCCATCGAAGACCACCGAAGACCCATCGAAGACCACCGAAGACCCCTCACCGACCAGCGCAGACCATCGAGGACTTCACCGTCTAAAAGATTGACCCTGTCAAGCCCAGGACGGCCCTACAAAAATCGTCAACCGACGGGAATTAAAGTCTGGTACGACAGCCTGGCACTAACCACAAAAAAAAATGCCGACAACCCGGTGCACTTCCAAAACGTCGCCGTCCGTCCCCTGGAGGCCACCGCAACGAAGATTCCACCTGACTGACCCGCCCTGGCCAGTCCGAAACCCGACGACACACTCTCGGCTCGAAATTACGAGTTTAAACCGACGAGCTGTGTCGTGCGGGCGAAAACAGTGAAAAATCAGCACGAACTGTCAGTTGCAACATTTCGCCCGAGCGCCGCGAGGAACCAGCACCTCTCGACGGCGAGAATGTTCGGCAATTGATAGGCCAATCGATGCCGAGGATGCGCGCGCCGAACGTCGCGACAGGCCTTCCGTCGCGACGAATATTCGCAATCGGCCGCAGCCAATTACAACGCCCACCGTCAGCTAGTCCCGAGATTGACCAATTGATTTTCGCCAAATAAATCGCAAATTGCAAGACCGACCCTAAGGTCGGAGAAGAAGCCGGAAGCGGCGAGGCCGTCTTCACTTCGAGCCACGGCGTGTGAGAGAGCGAGTGTGTGACAGGACGAGCGAAATTAAGTTAATTATTACGAATTCAAGACGACCCAGCTATATTTCCCCGGACCAGACTCCTTCCTGGAGAGTTATTGTAACGATTACGACCATTCTGTACGTCCAAGGATACGAATTTGGACCAAAGTTTGGAATTTGTAACGACTCGGCAAACCCAGGATTATTGAACGGATTTTGCCGAGAGGATTTTGCCGAAGGAATTATCGAACGGACTACCGGAGAAAGATTGTAACCGATAGAGATTGATAAAGAGCGGTTGCGTGAGTACAGCTTAAGTTTCCCTTCCCCCATTTATACCTGATTGACTGTCCCATTTCCCAAATCCCCTGAAAATTTACCGTCACCCCCTATTTGTAATTTTAAGCGAGTTTTATTGTATAATTTCCGACCGTCAAGTATCGGCCGCCACGTGCGCCGGCATTGCTCTGAATTTAACACGTGCGCGTGAGTGGTGGCGACCGGAAAAACTTACAGCGCGCGATCATTAAGTTTATTTTCCCCACTTTCCCCGAGACTCGTAAATTGTTCCCTCTTATCTATTTTTTTTTGTGATTATTGAAATTCTTTTCTAGTTTTTTTTTGTGCCGAGGTAATTTGGTAAGAAGCCCTGGACAGTGCCTGCGGCCTGAGAAGTCTCATCCCCCTCCCTCCCCCGTTCCCGCTAGCCGAGTGCAGTAAAAGGCAATAGATTTATTTTCTTTTCTTTTCTTTTGTTGGATCCGATTAAACCAAATCGGGAGTTCCGGTGCTACACCGTTACAGTAGCTGGCGCCCAAAAACAAGGTATTAACGTTTTGATATTTTTCTGAGTTTGCTAAATTAAGACCAGCATTGTGTAGAATATCCACCGGCCAGCCCCCTTCTCCCCTGCCCTTCCCTGCGATTGACCCTGCGAATTTCCGTCCCGGTGATTACCATAAGTTATATTATTCCCGTAAGTTCTGTTATTGATTATTTTCCGATTTTCTTTTTTTTTTTTGAGTGTTAATTATTTTCCGATTGTATTATCTTTCCTGCGTATTAATTATCTTTCTATTTTCTTATTTCCCCCGCATATTGATTATTTCTCGTTGTTAATTTTGAATTCTTTGCCCCTTTCTTTTATCTTCAATTTGGTTATTATCATTGTTATTGCAAACCCCCTTTTTCTTTCTTTCGAGTTATTATTGAGATTGTTATCTTTGCTTTCGATTCCCTTCAACGTACCTGTAACGGCGTTGAAGCGGCACTATTTTCTGATTATCTTGTTATTTACCATTCATCGAATGATTTATTATTAAAAGCTATTTTTACACGTTTTCTACACAAAACTCTGGAGTATTATTTCCCCCCTTTCCCTCGCCCTATATTTTCCCGATTGCCCCGTTTGGGAGCGTTATTAAAAAGGAAGTATCATCACAATATACTCTATGGAACTGCGGTATCGTTCCAATCCCTGAACAGTCTATTGATGGCAATCAGGAATACCTTGGTCTCTCGCCACACCGAGGGCCCTTGCCGCACTGCATTGCTGCTGTCTACCTGTAACAACAAAAAAGATACATTATTAAAAACAGCACTCTATATAAAAAGTATCCTTACCGGGGGGGGGGGGGGGACATATCAGCGTTGCTCTGAACAAGACCGAGATGTGCCCCAGTCTCCGTCGCCTCGTCATCAGACGGTGGGTCGAGAACCTCGCTACTTCCCCAACCTGAAAAATAAAAATAAGAATAAAATACATAATTTATTATATCAAAATAGGTAAAGTCGCACTGGCTAAAGTGCGACTGAAAAAATGTAAAATAAAAACTCACCACTGACAAGTGGACACTTGTTGATTGCCGGTGTAAACACCGGCCGCCTATCACACTAAATTCGAAAAATAATTGCAAATAAAACCACTGTCACTCGCGAACTATATTCGTGACAAAAAACTAATTATTTTTCCGAGGTGATTCACACCTCGGAAACACTGTAATTACTTTAATAATATTTTTACTATTGAAAACACATACGCGGAAATCCGCAGACGAGGCAGACGCGTGGCACCGGCATGGGGCCCCCCGAGTCAGTTGGCGGCCACCTAGCATTCGTGTCCCCGTACTCGGTTGGTAACGGCACGGGGTATCTAGTTAGAATTTTTTAAATATTTTGGACAGAAGTAAATAATTAACCTTTTGTAGGCAATGAAATACTTTTGTCCGAATTATTGACATATTCTTGGGGAAAATTGGAAAGACGATTTGTTATCGACGACGATTACTACTATTTTGGGAATATAAGTAAATTTCAACGTGGTTTGACAAATTGATCTCAACAAAAATTCTGATGTTGCGTCGGTAACAAATAAAAAACAAATATTTTGGAGATTAACAATTAATGTCGCACTTGATTTAGAAAGAAAAATCTCAACGTTTAGAGACTAAATTCGTTGTATTTTCTCGAGGGTCGTGAATCTTCAACTTATCCTGTTCGCAGCTCAATATTTGATGGGAAAATCGACGCCGAAAGCGTAGGGAAAATAGTAGATTATGCTAAAAGAGAGGGAAGTATCCGATTTTCGCCGATTGCGAAGTTTGCTACCCGAGTGATGCAAGGGCAGATATCCACTCCCAGAAAATGCCCTCCCTCCCATTAAGGTGAGGTGGAACATGTACCGTATGTGACATATGAGTGCAAGAGAGATAGTTGCATTTTTCGAATCAATGCCATGTCTAAATGGTTGACATTTGCGGTAAAAGCGAAGTATCATCGGACGTGGTATTGAATTCTACATCCCCTAATACTTTGCTTTTTCGCGAAATGTCAACCATTTCGGAATGTCATTCATTACAATTTTTGTTACCGACTGAGTCTGTTTCACCTCGCCTTAAGGAGGTTGGAGCTTTTCACACTAGTCAGATGAGTGTCACATTTATAAACTCGTTTATAAAAATTTGATCGCATGTATTCATTATAGCGGATGGTTATTTGTACTACAGCAGATGTCCTTAATCGATAAAAACATTAATTGCAATGGATTTGCAAAAATATTAACGAGTTTTTTTTGCTAATTTTCGAAAAAGCACATATTCGTTCAGTTTTGCCCAAAAATATTCCGCAATTTTTGCTCGATTTTGATGTCTTACGGCTTATTCTCTTCCTTGAAAGATGCTCTACGACTTCACCACCTAGATATTCGATAATATGTTCCGTTTGAAACTGCTTTGTTCATCCATCGGCGAAATTCATTTATAAAAAACTGATGTCATGTTTAAATGGAAGATGTTATCATATTTGTTAGCATATTTCGGTAGTGAATTCGTAGAGAAGCTTTCAACGAAGAGAATGAGCCGTGATACATCAAAATTGAGCAAAAATTGCGGATTATTCTTTGAAAAAACTGAACGAATGTGGACAGTTTCGTAAAATAGCAAAAACTATTTAATATTTTTGCAAAGTCCATTGCAATTAATGTTTTTTCTAGGGTGAGTTCTAGGTGACATCCACTGTAATACAAGACCATTCACTGTTATCAATAAATACATAAAAATTTGTATTAACGACTTTTAAAACACTTTTATAGCACTCATTTGACTAGTGTGAAGCGTTCCAACCTCCTTTAAAAAAGAACATTTTGTGCGGGATTGTCATCTTCGCCAATGACTATTACGTCCCCGAGAGCTTGCAGAGGGAGTAATGAGTTCTATTACTCCTTAGGGAGTAATGAAACAGTCCAGCTCATGCACAGAGGTTTATAATGATCATTGGTTGATAATAGGCGACTTTCCGCCCGTATTGCACGTATGAAATGTGGTTATTTTAGCGACAGAAAAAACAGTATATTATGCTACAAGGGAGGAAAGTGCGTCTTTTCACCGAGTATGAAATTTGATGCCTGAGCGAAGCGAGGGCAGAAATTCACACGAGGTCTACACGAGGAATACGTTATTTTTTTTCGCGACTATGCTAAAAAGTGGTCATATTTCTATGCCTGCAACGGGGCTGGAAATTGGCCGAGTCTTGACGAGTGGGAGGAAAAGTTTACCTTTTCTCCCGCCAAATCACTTTTCCTCAATTGTCCAAGGGCGTCCAATGATCAAATAACGTTTTAACTGGCATGTGCCATCTGTCTGCAAAATATACAAAAAAAATGGACACTTGACCACTTTTTAGAAAAAAAAGAAAAAAAAATGAATTTATCTTTAACTATTCTAGATGGAAGAAGTTCCAGGACAGCGAGACGGTTCACGTCTCTTTTT